>JBAPCB010000049.1:380000-395000 GCA_039654105.1 Coreius guichenoti | reverse complement strand
GACACTATATGATAATTGAAATGAGCTGATGACATCACCGTTTTCTCCAGAGCGGCTGTACAGCCGAATCGAATTCCGTTGCATTATTTTCCTGTTACCACTGTGAAGCTGCTTTGAAACAATTGCCATTGTAAAAAGCGCTATATAAATAAAGGTGATTTGATTTGATTTGATACTGTATACAGGCCTCCAGGGCACCATACAGACTTTACCAGAGAATTTGCTGATTTTCTATCAGAGTTAGTACTGGCTGCAGATAAAGTCCTAATTGTTGGTGATTTTAATATCCATGTAGACAATGAAAAAGACGCATTGGGATTGGCATTTAGAGAAATTCTAAACTCTATTGGAGTAAGGCAACACGTGTCAGGACCCACTCATCGCCGTAATCATACGTTAGACCTAATACTGTCACATGGAATAAATGTTGATACCATTGAAATTCTGCAGCAGAGCGATGACATCTCAGATCATTACCTAGTATCATGTACACTTAATTTAGCAAAGGCTGCATAGCCGTCCCCTCGCTTCAAATATGGCAGGACTATCACTGCTGCGACTAAAGATTTCTTTGTAAATAATCTTCCTCATCAGTTTCATCTCCTCAGCATCCCAGATAGCCTAGAGGAACTCGATGTTGCAACAGAAACTATTGACTCTCTCTTTTCCAGCACTTTAGACACAGTTGCTCCCCGGCGCTTAAAGAAGATTAAAGAAAATAGTCCAACGCCGTGGTACAACGAGCACACCCGGGCCCTTAAAACAGCAGCCAGAAAAATGGAGCGCAGCTGGAAGAAAACAAAACTAGAAGTTTTTCGCATTTCGTGGAAAGAGAGCATGATTGCATACAGAAAGGCCCTAAAAACTGCTAGATCTGCTTATTTCTCGACTCTCTTAGAAGAAAACAAACACAACCCTAGGTATTTATTCGATACAGTGGCTAAATTAACCAAAGATAAAGCTTCACCTTCTGATGTTTGTAAACAGCACAGCAGTAATGACTTTATGAACTTCTTTACCTGTAAGATTGATAATATTAGGAAAAAAATTATAACCATGCAGCCGTCTACTACAGTATCACATCAGACAGTGCATTGTAGTGTCACTGAGGAAAAATTACATTCATTCACTGCTATAGGAGAAGAAGAATTGGCTAAACTCGTTAAATCATCAAAATCAACAACATGTATGCTCGACCCCATACCGACTAAACTACTAAAACAGATGCTTCCAGAGGTCATAGATCCTCTCCTTAATATCATTAATTCATCCTTGACATTAGGATATGTACCGAAAACTTTTAAGTTGGCTATTATTAAACCACTTATTAAAAAACCGCAACTTGATCCTACAAAATTAGTCAATTACAGGCCAATCTCAAATCTACCCTTTCTGTCAAAAATACTAGAAAAGGCAGTGTCCTCACAATTATGCTCCTTTTTAGAAAGAAATGGTATCTGTGAGGATTTCCAGTCAGGATTTAGACCGTATCATAGTACTGAGACTGCTCTCATCATAGTACCAAATGATTTACTCTTATCATCCGATCGTGGTTGTATATCTCTATTAGTGTTACTCGATCTTAGCGCTGCATTCGATACTATCGACCACAATATTCTTTTGAATAGACTCGAAAATTATGTTGGCATTAGTGGAACTTCATTGGCATGGTTTAAATCATACTTATCTGACCGTTATCAGTTTGTAGCAGTAAATGAAGAGATGTCACACCGAACACAAGTTCAGTATGGAGTACCGCAGGGCTCAGTGCTAGGACCGTTGCTTTTCACCCTGTACATGCTACCACTGGGAGATATTATTAGGAAGCATGGCGTTAATTTTCATTGTTATGCTGACGATACTCAGCTCTATATTTCTTCACGCCCTGACGAAACTTACCAATTCACAAGATTAACAGAATGCATAGCTGATATAAAAAATTGGATGACTAGTAATTTCCTGCAACTTAATTCAGAAAAAACTGAATTTTTAATCATTGGACAAAAAAACACAAGTAGTAACCTAGAATACTGTCTAACACTCGATGGCTGCTCTGTCAAGTCCTCGTCGTCAGTTAGGAACCTGGGTGTGCTCTTTGATACCAATCTCTCATTTGAAAGCCACGTTTCTAGCATCTGTAAAACTGCATTCTACCATCTTAAAAATATATCTAAATTACGGCACATGCTTTCAATGCAAAATGCTGAACAGTTAGTTCATGCGTTCATGACCTCAAGGCTAGATTATTGTAATGCTCTACTGGGTGGTTGCCCTGCTCGCTTAATAAATAAACTGCAGCTGGTCCAAAACGCAGCAGCTAGAGTTCTTACTAGAACCAGGAAGTATGACCATATTAGCCCGGTTCTGTCAACACTGCATTGGCTCCCTATTAAACATCGTATACATTTTAAAATCTTGCTGATTACTTACAAAGCACTAAATGGTTTAGCGCCCCAGTACTTGAGCGAGCTCTTAACGCATTATACTCCATCACGTTTATTGCGGTCTCAAAATTCTGGCCAGTTGATAATACCTAGAATATCAAAATCAACTGCAGGCAGTCGGTCCTTTTCCTATTTAGCACCTAAACTCTGGAACAGTCTTCCTAGCATTGTTCGGGAAGCAGACACACTCTGTCAGTTTAAATCTAGACTAAAAACACATCTCTTTACTATGGCATACACATAAAACATTTTTAATTTCTATTATTCAAATCAGTTAAATGATTGTTTTAGGCTGCATTAACTAGGTCAGCCGGAACCGGGAACACTTCCAATAACACCTGATGTACTCGTTACATCATAAGAAGAATGGCATCTACGCTAATGTTAGTCTCTCTGTTTATCCCGAGGTTTACTGCAGTCGGCCGGATCCGGGCCGTATCCAGACCAGATGGTGGACCTTAGCCTGGACATGACGACCATATCCCTGAAGTGTCTGTAGAGACAATAGTGTCAATTAAACTCCCCCCTGTAAATGCCGCATCGACACGACATCCTAATTAAACCCGTCCCCGGCGTGACAACTCCAATCTTTCGAATAATCCTACGAATATCTATTGATCTAATATGACTTCTGACCTGTAATGTTGCCAGAATCATAATCATACACTATTTGTTCGTCGGCCAGAGGAGAACTGGCACCCCGACTGAGCCTGGTTTCTCCCAAGGTTTTTTTCTCCATTCTGGCCCTGAAGGAGTTTTGGTTCCTTGCCACCATCGCCTTTGGCTTTTGGCTTGCTCAGTTGGGGACACCTAAATTTCAACTATATTACTGATCTGCTCGCGTTGACACTATATGATAATTGAAATGAGCTGATGACATCACCGTTTTCACCAGAGCGGCTGTCACCGAATCAAATTCCGTTGCATTATTTTCCTGTTACCACTGTGAAGCTGCTTTGAAACAATTGCCGTTGTAAAAAGCGCTATATAAATAAAGGTGATTTGATTTTGATTTTTGATTTGAAATGGTTCAGTTGGACATTTTTTAAATGTTACTAATTCAAAAGAGAGAACATTCAAAAGCAACGGTCAGAGAACATTCAAAAGTTACATTCCTATAATGTTTGAAGAATGATCAAATGGAATGTTCCCTTAACGTTCACATGACAAAGAACAAAATGTTTGGATGTTTTGGAGAACATTCAGAGATCATGTTTTCATAACTTTATGGGAATGTTAGCAAAATGTTTTTAGACCATTGGATGTCCTGAGCGAAGGTGAATCCGTCTACTGTATTAGTGGCGTCCCATTAGACTGCAGCTCCGAGTCATGGGTGTGTCACAGCCCCAGTGCAAAAAGCTCTCCCACCTAATCCGACTCCACTTAATGTTCGACTACACACGCTTTTCCTCGTCTCGCTGAAAGCCAGCTATCGCACCCTGCCAACTGCTGTATCATCTTCCCTCTTCTGTTCCAGCCGAGCCGCGGTTGTGCTGAAATCTGAAGCGGTTTATCCCACTCAGCGTCACACGATGATGATGGTGACAGTCAGATGAGATTTTTTTAGTGTCATTTCTGTGTAAAAATGTCTTTGCTTGTGGCATTCTGATCAATAATGAAGAAGGCGATGTTAGGAATCACTGTGATGTAATTAATCACTCGAAATCACAGCAGCAGTTCTAAATGATCATGGTCTCGTGTTTAAGACCTTTTGAGACAAAACGTGACTGTTTTTATTAATCATGCTTTTATTTATTATTTTATTAACACATACAACATGCGCTTACACTATCTTAAATCCAATAAAATATGATATCTAAACATGTCTAAACACATACACTATATTGCCAAAAGTTTTGGGACGCCTACCTTTACATGCACATGAACTTTAATGCCATCCCATTCTTAGTCCGTTGGGTTTAATATGGAGTTGGCCCACACTTTGCAGCTATAATAGCTTCAACTCTTCTGGGAAGGCTTTCCACAAGGTTTAGGAGTGTGTTTATGGGAATTTTTGACCATTCTTCTAGAAGCGCATTTGTGAGGTCAGGCACTGATGTTGGACGAGAAGGCCTGGCTCGCAGTCTCCGCTCTAATTCATCCCAAAGGTGTTCTATCGGGTTGAGGTCAGGACTGTCAAGTTCCTCCACACCAAACTCGCTCATCCATGTCTTTATGGACCTTGCTTTGTGCACTGGTGTGGAGTCATGTTGGAACAGGAAGGGGCCATCCTCAAACTCTTCCCACAAAGTTGGGAGCATGAAATTGTCCAAAATGTCTTGGTATGCTGAAGCATTAAGAGTTCCTTTCAATGGAACTAAGGGGCCAAGCCCAACCCCTGAAAAACAACCCACACCATAATCCCCCTCCACCAAACTTTACACTTGGCACAGTGCAGTCAGGCAAGTACCGTTCTCCTGGCAACTTCGTGGCTGAGTTGCTGTTGTTCCCAATTGCTTCTACTTTGTTATAATCCCACTAACAGTTGAGCATGGAATATTTAGTAGTGAGAAAATTTCAGGAATGGACTTATTGCACAGGTGGCAACCTATCACGGTACCACGCTTAAGTTCACTGAGCTCCTGAGAGTGACCCATTCTTTCACAAATGTTTGTAGGAGCGTCTGCATGCCTAGTGCTTGATTTATACACCTGTGGCCATGAAGTGATTGAACACCTGAATTCAATGATTTGGAGGGGCGTCCCAATACTGTCACGATTCATGGATTCACATGACTCATTCATGTGTGTGTGTGTGTGTGTTACGTGAGTGAGGGTGTGTCCACTGATTGCTGCTTATCAGATCGTCAGCACGTGCTGCGGCTCCTCAGTGGGTCTATTTAATTGCTGTGTTTCCGGCCTGTGTTTGTCAGATCGTTTGATTGTCTCCCGTGGCCCTGTCCTGTCTTCCGTTCTTGTTCTTCGGAGGTTCATTGTTCCTGCTGGTTCCGGAGGTTCATCTTCTCACGTCCTTTAGCGGATTTGGTTTGCCCATTGAGTCCCTGCGCTGCCTGGAGACTCATTACCGCCTGCCATCGACTCTGACCACATTTGTTATCACTATTGTTTATGATTTGGAATAAACATTCCTATTTCTTCACTCGCACTTGAATCCGTCTCTGATTCCTGACAGAACGATCTGACCGCATCATGGATTCAACGAGTGCGTCTGATCTGGGGGAATACCTGTCTAACAGCAACGCACGCCTTGATCAACAGTAGGAACTGATGGTGGTTACGGGTCGCGCGGTACAGGCATTGGTAGCGCAGGTGTCCGAGCTCACCAGTACGATACAACAACTACAAGGTCCCACTGCGCCAGCCCCGCTGACTGTTCCCCCTGCTACTATAAACACCAGCCATCAGCATGAGCCGCGCTTACCTACACCGGAAGTTTACACGGGTGAGCCCAACTATTGCAGAGCATTTTTAACTAAATGTTCTGTTTATTTCTCTCTCCAGCCACTGATGTTTTCCACTGAACGGTCGAAAGTGGCTCTGGTTTTGACATTGCTCTCTGGACACGCGGCTCAATGGGGAATGGCGGTGTGGGAAAATCAACATCAATGCTGCTCCTCGTTCCAAGCTCTTTCGGATGAGATGAGACGGGTCTTCGATCGCGCGGTGGCTGGTTGCGAGGCGGCTTGGGTGCTCGCTGATCTTCGCCAGGGAGACAGGTCCGTCTCCGATTACTCCATCGAATTCCGAACTCTGGCGGCCGAGTGTAAATGGAACGAGGAGGCACAGTGGGACATGTTCCTGCATGGGTTGGCTGACCACATTCAACGAGAGGTCTACGCCCTGGATCTTCCCACAGGTCTCGATGGGTTAATCGAACTGGCTCTGCGCGTGGATGCGCGTTTACAATGGCGGGACCAACGGGTACGTCAGTCGCTGGTTCCCGGACTTCCCAAGTATTCTACGGCCAGTGTTAACAATTCGGTCAGTCCGTCATTCGATCACAAACCCATGCAGGTCGGTAGAGCTCGGCTTTTTTGTTTTAGGCTGCATTAACTAGGTCAGCCGGAACCGGGAACACTTCTCATAACACCTGATGTACTCGTTACATCATAAGAAGAATGGCATCTACGCTAATGTTAGTCTCTCTGTTTATCCCGAGGTTTACTGCAGTCGGCCGGATCCGGGCCGTATCCGGACCAGATGGTGGACCTTTGCCTGGACATGACGACCGCATCCCTAAAGTGTCTGTAGAGACCGTGTCAATTAAACTCCCCCCTGTAAATGCCGCATCGACACGACATCCTCATTAAACCCGTCCCCGGCGTGACGACTCCAATCTTTCGAATAATCCTACGAATATCTATTGATCTAATATGACTTCTGACCTGTAATGTTGCCAGAATCATAATCATACACTATTTGTTCGTCCGCCAGAGGAGAACTGGCACCCCGACTGAGCCTGGTTTCTCCCAAGGTTTTTTTCTCCATTCTGGCCCTGAAGGAGTTTTGGTTCCTTGCCACCATCGCCTTTGGCTTTTGGCTTGCTCAGTTGGGGACACTTAAATTTCAACTATATTACTGATCTGCCCGCATTGACACTATATGATAATTGAAATGAGCTAGATGACATCACCGTTTTCACCAGAGCGGCTGTACAGCCGAATCAAATTCTGTTGCATTATTTTCCTGTTACCACTGTGAAGCTGCTTTGAAACAATTGCCATTGTAAAAAGCGCTATATAAATAAAGGTGATTTGATTTGATTTTGATTTCCCGGGAGGAGAGAGATCGGCGGAGGGCTAACGGACTGTGCCTGTATTGTGGGGGCAATGGACACTTTCTGAACAGTTGCCCAGTAAAAGCCCGCGCCCGCCAGTAGAACGGAGGTTACTGACGGGCGGTCTATCTGTGGAGAAAGCCTCATCTGTTACTCTCCTCCCGGGAAGACTGCAATGGGTGAACAGACATCATCATTGCCAGTATCATCCACAGGCCTCTCACCTTTTGAGTGTAGTGTAGGTTACCAGCCAGCCCGCGAGACTCTCCTCCAGGTGGGCGCGCGCACCAAGGCTCAGGCCGATCGCCACCGGTCGAAGCCTCCCGTCTACGTCGTGGGTCAAAAAGTGTGGCTTTCAAACAAAGAACATTCCACTCCGATCCGTTTGTAATAAACTTTCTCCCAAATTTATCGGCCCATTCACTGTCACCAAGATTCTTAGTCCGGTGGCAGTCCGCTTTAAACTTCCTCCGGCATACAGGAGAGAAGTTGGGTTCCTGCTAGAGACATACTGGACCACTCCCTTATTGATGATTACAATCAACAGGTAAGTTCTTCTGGGAGCGCCAGGAGGCGCTCCTAGGAGGAGGGGTGCTGTCACGGTTCATGGATTCACTGACTCATTCGTGTGTGTGTGTGTGTGTGTGTGTGTGTTACGTGAGTGTGGGTGTGTCCACTGATTGCTGCTGATCAGATTGTCAGCACCTGCTGCGGCTCATCAGCGGGTCTATTTAATGGCTGTGTTTCCGTCCTGTGTTTGTCAGATCGTTTGGTTGTCTCCCGTGGCCCTGTCCTGTCTTCCGTTCTTGTTCTCCGGAGGTTCGTTGTTCCTGCTGGTTCCTGTCTGTTCCTGAGGTTCATCCTATTCCTATTCCTACATTCCTATTTCTTCACTCGCACTTGAATCCGTCTCTGATTCCTGACAAATACTTTTGGCAATATAGTGTATATTCGATTCCCTTTTTGACCTGCGACCTTTATCAATGAAATAGCTTTGCTACTGAATGGCTGCATTATATTTCTTAGTAATAAGGTCATAACGCCACTTTTTTCACAGGAATTAAATCACAGCTTCACTGTTAGCAGAGAGATGCTGCACTGGTAATCTTTATTTTTATCTGTCCAGTCAAATATTGCACTGCAAACATCAATGACAGCTTCCTGGTAACATAGTATAAACTGAATAATCTATGGCTAGGTGTATATAAATCAATGAAATAAATAATTTTACAAATTTTAAAAAGCAAAACCTGTGGTCAACCGTGGCGCCTCATAGCGAAAGCGATCACCTGTGGAATCGTTCTAGTTTGGGCGCATTAATGTAAACGCAGATATCAGATACGATTAATGTCTTGAATTAATGTAATCAGATATGGTCAAAAGATCAGATCTGTGCATTAAGCCCTGCAGTGTAAATGCATCCATAATGAGGTCATGTGACCATCTGAAACACTGGCCTTCTGCGCATCATTTCACACACCGTGTGTAAGGACTAGTCATGAGTCTAGGTGTGTGTGTGTTTGTGTGCCTGGTCAGGAGCTTCAGCAGAAGCTGTAAAGTTTGAGATAGTTTGAGCTCACTGAGACTCAGAGGAAACAGCAAAGTCTTTGTTTCTCCAGAAGAAAAGCAACGCTGACTGCTCATCAGGGGCAAGATGTGGGTTAAAATCAATGCTGGAGAGCTGTGCACTATACACACACACACACACACATAAACACATTTTTTGGAATAAAAAAACATTAAAAAAACACTGGATGGAAGCGCATAAGAAGATGATAATGCGCATAAACTACAATGGAAACACATTTACTGAATAAATCCCTCAATCCCTCAGCAGAGGCTGTGATTGGATAACTGGCCTAACCAGCGGACCAGTGGCATCGCAGCATCTCAGATGTTGGTTTGGAGGCTCTGAAACGCCTGAGTCAAAGTCTGTGATCAGAATGATTTGGTTTCATTCCTCCAGAGATGAGTCTGAATAGATTGATCAAACAGAAGCGTCTGGATCTTCCTAAAGATGAAGGTAATGTGTGTTTGGGACAGCGGCGGATCTGACGGGAGGTTTCCTGCAGTTACTCACGCGTGTCGAGGTGTTTTACACTCAAACATTGATGTGTGGCTCAGAGTCGGCGAGCGCTTCTTGATTTTTCCCTCTCAAGTCTCTTATAAACTGTTTTGGCAGCGATCCGTGAATAACCAATGCTGGCATCTGCCAAAAACTTCCCTTGAACGTTGGGTTGGTGGTGTAGCGGCTAGTTAGTCTGGCTCCTGCCGTTTCCCATCAGTCCATCCATCACTGTAGATGAAAGAAAAGCATCCCTGATGTTGATGAAATAATAGAGTGAAGGGACGTTTTGATTGGTTTGTCCTGCTGGATGTTTCATTACAGACCCGTAACTTCCTGCTGGACGTGAGCGATGCTCCTCTGAGGGCTGGTTTATCTCTCGCCTCTTTGGGTTTTAATCGTGGTGTTTACCTGCTACACTCGGCCGTGACGCGCAGGACAAGCCGTCGGAGGAAGAGCTGACGGCGCTGTTTGAAAGCAGGGCTCATGGGAGATTTATGAGTGTGTGGTTGAAGCACTCAGCGTAATAGACGAGTCTCTAATATGAGCTGATTGATTGAGTCTGAATCACTGATCTCAGACCGCACAGACAGGAAGTAGAGCAGAATCACAATCAGAACGACAACTCACTGAGTGTGTGTGTGTGTGTTTAGGCAAGGCAAGGCAAGGCAAGTTTATTTATATAGCACATTTCATACACTATGATAATTCAAAGTGCTTTACACAGAAAAGGGAATTAAAATAATCACAGAATAAAAGCAAGGAAAATTAAAACAATAATATAAGGAATTAAAAGAGTAAAAAGATGCTACATAGATAAACTTCTCATCTGGCAAAACACTGGTGTATCATATTTTTCACAGCTGCTTGTTTTACTGTGAGATGTTCCCATGTTGATTGTACTGTGTCTGTGGATTTCTTTCGGCGTGCCTAAATAATCTGTCGGACGTCTCCAGCAGATCCGATCTTTCACATAAAATCGGCCAGGCAGAGCTAGGACTATTTCAGTCCACGCTCAGTTTAATCACCCACGCAGGTTCAATTTCTCTTCCAGAAACTTCTTAACCACATTGCCACAGAGCCAGCCCAACCACTATGGTTTGTCCCCTCCTTTTTTCAGAAATAAATAAAATCATAACCAAAAAATAAAAACAAGGTTATATTAAAACAGTTATAAAAAGAATTAGAAGAATAAAAAGATGATACATAGATAATATAAAGTGCAGTCAGTCGGACATACAGTGGCACAGAGCTCATTCAGTAAATGCACAGATGTGTTTTGAGTCTGGATCTGAATGTGGCTACTGTTGGAGCACATCTGATCTCTTCTGGAAGCTGGTTCAGCTGCGGCTGGCATAATAGCTAAAAGCAGACTCTCCTTGCTTTGAGTGAACCCTTGAGGTCCTAGGCCATTGAGTGATTTATATACCAGTAAATAATACTATAAATTGATCCTAAATGTAACTGGAAGCCAGTGTAAAGACCTGAGGACTGGTGTGATATGGTCATATTCTCTGGTTCTGCTCAGCGTTCCGTCTAATGGTCTTTTTGGGAAGGCCAGTGAGGAGTCCATTACAATAATCCACCCTGCTGGTGATGAAAGCATGAAGTTTCTCTAAGTCTTGACTGGAAACAAAGCATCTAATTCGTGCAATATTTTTGAGATGATAGTATGCTGATTTAGTTATTGCTTTTACATGACTACTGAAACTAAGGTCTGACTCCAGAATCATACCAAGATTCCTGACTTGATTTTTAGTTGTTTGACCCCTAGCGTCAAGGCATGCGTTCACCTTGAGAACTTCAACTTTATTTCCAAATGCAGTGACTTCAGTTTTGTCTTTGTTTAACTGAAGAAAGTTTTGGCACATCCAACTGTTAACTTCATCAATGCATTTGCACAGGAAGTCAATGGGGCTGTAGTCGTTAGGCGATAGGGATAAGTAGATCTGGGTGTCTTTGGTTCTCTCTCATTATTTGGCTCAGTCAGAGCATGTACAGGTTGAACAGGAGTGGCGCAAGAACTGAGCCTTGTGGGACTCCGCATGTCATGGATGTCCACTCAGACTTATGGTCACCTATACTCACATAATAACCTCTCCCTTCTAAGTATGACCTGAACCATTTAAGGACCATCCCAGAAAGCCCGACCCAGTTTAGAGGAGGAGCAAAATATTATGATTGTGCAAAATGTCTGTCTCCTGAGTGAAGTGTGTCTGAGTGTACAGATCTCTGGAGGAAGAATCAATGAGTGACCTGATTTTGAATCTTCCTCATCTCACTCACACTCACACACACACACACACACACACACACACAAACACACACACACACACACACACACACACACACACACACACACACACACACACACACACACAAACAAACAAACACACACACACACACACACACACACACACACACACACACACACACACACACACAGCTGAACAGTGTTTGTGCACCTGCTGAGAGCTGAGATCAGATTTTACAGGCCGTATCTGGATCAAACCCCAATGAAAAACAACCACTGAGACATCTGTCACTGATCAGTGATGTGTGTGTGTGTATCTGAGTGTGTGTGAGTGTGTGTTTATAAGCTGTAATTTGGGAACAAACTGGCCTAAATCTGGCAGATCCTCATTTAGAGTCATAAAGTAAAAATAGAGTTGTTGTTATTTTCAGGTGAAATGTCCGTATTGACCAGATTCTGGAACATGTGTGTGTTTGTGCACACATAAACATGTATGTTGTGTTCTCATCACGTCCGTGATACTCAGCATCCTTTTTATAGTTTTCATTGTGGATCTTGAAGGATTTGTTGTATAATATATAACAGGATCAGATGTTATGCAACGATTCAAGTTCCACAAGGAAAATAAAAAGCATGTATTGTGGTGAAGCATCATGGGAATATGAGGTGTGTGTTAGTTTTGCACTCCTCAGCCAACAAAAATATCTTCTAATAAAGTTTCGCTAACATTGCCATTAAGTTATAAAAACGTTATTTCTGAATGTTCAAAACTTTTGAAAAACGTTTATTCTTAGTTATGTGAATGTTAAGGGAACATTCCATTTCATCATTCCTCAAACATTTAGCTGTGTAAAAACGTACGTTCTATATAGTATGAACGTACTACATCCGCCATGTTGTCACTGTCATGTGACCTACGGCGAGCTCCATTCTCAAATCCTCTCCCATGGCCTCATGGGATAGTAAAGTGTCCATTTTATGTACACTTCAGAATCTCACTTGAAGTAGTAGATCATCCGGATACTTTTTGGGCCCTATCATACACCCGGCGCAATGTGACGCCAGGCGTGATGCAAGTGTTTTCTGCTAGTTTCAGCCCGACGCAGTTCTCATGTTCACGTCCAGCTCCACGTTGTTTAAATATCAAATGTACTGGCGCATCTGTTTGCCCATGGGCGTCTGGTCTGAAAACCAGGTGTGTTCAGGAGCGTTGTTGGAGCGTTGCTATTGCTATTGTTGCTACTGAAAACGACTGCACCATTGACCAACACAAACCTGCTCTAAAGTCAGTAGCGCAGTATTTTTTGTGTTATTTAAAGGGTGTGTTAGTAATATGAGCCTATAGGCGGTGCACAACACGTGTACACTCTGCTCATTACACACACAGGGACGCACAGGAGCACACACACGTGTTTAAATATTAAAAATAAAAGGATTCCTCTCTGGAGAAGCGTTCGGTCTTTCCGCTCATATATAAATAGCGAATCTGCCATGGAGCGAGCGCAACTGGCTTTTAAAGGGAAAGGGAGATGAGACTCTGATTGGTTTATTGCACATTACGCCCAAAACACACCCATGACTCATTAAGAGACGAGGCACAACCCTTTTGGACCATGCGCCGGGCGCGTCGACCGTTTTTTCCGTCATTACACTAGCAAAAGTGGATTCGGACACGCTCTAAGTGCACCTGCGCCATGAGCTTCAGACCATGAGCTCAGATCGGTAAAATAGGCCCCTTTACCTACTGTATTATGAGTACTGTAAATTTGGACATACTGCTCGGCTCACATAATATATAGTATGGAAGTAGGCATATTCGGACGCAGCGAACGCGTCTGATTGGCTGCTGTGTTAGATTGTGCCGCGTCATTAGCGTGGGCGGACGGATCGCTCGTGTCACTGCAGTCTTGGCCTGGGTAGGACACACTGAACGTCTGGAAATACAGCAGACGCTATGATCTCATCTCAGGGCTCCAGACTGACAGCAAATGGCGGCATTTTGGAATCTTTTTTCCTGCCGGTGCGACTAAATTTTGTTAGAGGTCTCACTGGTGCCCAACTGATAAGAGCTGCCATTTCTGTTACACATGAGAAACATCAAACGGCAAATGAAACGAAAGTGGAACGAAACCACGCTACTGGTTTGAGCCGGAGCATTAAGAGGGCGCAGGCCGAGCTCAGAGCAGGTTTAAATCAAATCAAAATCAAATCACCTTTATTTATATAGCGCTTTTTACAATGGCAATTGTTTCAAAGCAGCTTCACAGTGGTAACAGGAAAATAATGCAACAGAATTTGATTCGGCTGTACAGCCGCTCTGGTGAAAACGGTGATGTCATCAGCTCATTTCAATTATCATATAGTGTCAATGCGGGCAGATCAGTAATATAGTTGAAATTTAGGTGTCCCCAACTGAGCAAGCCAAAAGCCAAAGGCGACGGTGGCAAGGAACCAAAACTCCTTCAGGGCCAGAATGGAGAAAAAAACCTTGGGAGAAACCAGGCTCAGTCGGGGTGCCAGTTCTCCTCTGGCCGACGAACAAATAGTGTATGATTATGATTCTGGCAACATTACAGGTCAGAAGTCATATTAGATCAATAGATATTCGTAGGATTATTCGAAAGATTGGAGTCGTCACGCCGGGGACGGGTTTAATGAGGATGTCGTGTCGATGCAGCATTTACAGGGGGGAGTTTAATTGACACGGTCTCTACAGACACTTCGTTTACTCGCGGGCCGATCTCGTTCACGTGACGCTGTTACAGCGCTGACATCACAGCGAGATCTAGTGAAAAGCGCAGAATTCTCTGTTATAAACCACAGATATCAGATCAAACAGCGCTGTTGTGGAGACCAGGAGAAACATTGAGCCATGAGCGAACAAGTTATTGAAGGCTTTTCAATTCACAAATCACCAACATTCTGCATGATTTACTGTAGTAACGCTAACTGTAACCATGGGATTGTGGCAGAAATACTCAAATGCTTTTACATTGTCCATCTCAGGGTTTGTACAGCCTTCTGAGAGTGAAATTCAAGAGCTTCACACTTTTACCAGAACTTCAGCGCTCTGAATATTATCTGATTTTACTGTTATTGTTAATGTGATGATTTGTAAAACTAAACGTTTAAAGATGTAGGAAAACTAACACATAGCAAACAAACACTTTTATTTAAAAAAACATGTAATAACCACTATAACCAGTAGATGGTGGCAGAGGAGCACTTATTGACTTATTAGCTACTTTCATTCCCTAATATGGGCCCTGTGTTATGTGTGTGTGTGTGTGTCAGTGTGTGAGTGTGTGTGTGTGTGTGTGTGTGTGTGTGTGTCAGAGAGTGTGTGTGTGTGTGTGTGTATGCACAGATGTTGTTCCCTAAAGCGTCTCCAGATCTTAATGCTGAGAGCGTTTAATGGAGCATTACTCTGAGGAAAGCGTCTCGTCTAAACACTAATATCTCTCATACAGGCCACAAAACAACGTCAAAAACTATTCCTG
>JBAPCB010000049.1:367500-375000 GCA_039654105.1 Coreius guichenoti | reverse complement strand
TGAATGTTCTCTGAGCGTTACTTTTGAATGTTCTCTGAGCGTTACTCTTGAATGTTCTCTGAGCGTTACTCTTGAGTGTTCTCTGAACGTTACCCTTGAATGTTCTCTGAACGTTACTCTTGAATGTTCTCTGAGCGTTACTCTTGAATGTTCTCTGAGCGTTACTCTTGAGTGTTCTCTGAACGTTACCCTTGAATGTTCTCTGAACGTTACTCTTGAATGTTCTCTGAACGTTACTCTTGAATGTTCTCTGAGCGTTACTTTTGAATGTTCTCTGAGCGTTACTCTTGAGTGTTCTCTGAACGTTACCCTTGAATGTTCTTGAATGTTCTCTGAACGTTACTCTTGAATGTTCTCTGAACGTTACTCTTGAATGTTCTCTGAGCGTTACTCTTGAATGTTCTCTGAGCGTTACTCTTGAACTCTTGAATGTTCTCTGAGCGTTACTCTTGAATGTTCTCTGAGCGTTACTCTTGAATGTTCTCTGAATGTTACTTTTGAATGTTCTCTGAGCGTTACTCTTGAATGTTCTCTGAATGTTACTTTTGAATGTTCTCTGAGCGTTACTCTTGAATGTTCTCTGAACGTTACTTTTGAATGTTCTCTGAGCGTTACTCTTGAGTGTTCTCTGAACGTTACTTTTGAATGTTCTCTGAGCGTTACTCTTGAATGTTCTCTGAACATTACTCTTGAATGTTCTCTGAGCGTTACTCTTGAATGTTCTTTGAACGTTACTTTTGAATGTTCTTGAATGTTCTCTGAACGTTACTTTTGAATGTTCTCTGAACGTTACTTTTGAATGTTCTCTAAGCGTTACTCTTGAATGTTCTTTGAACGTTACTTTTGAATGTTCTCTGAGTGTTACTCTTGAATGTTCTCTGAACGTTACTCTTGAATGTTCTCTGAACGTTACTCTTGAATGTTCTCTGAGCATTACTCTTGAATGTTCTTGAATGTTCTCTGAGCGTTACTTTTGAATGTTCTCTGAGCGTTACTCTTGAATGTTCTTTGAACGTTACTTTTGAATGTTCTCTGAGTGTTACTCTTGAATGTTCTCTGAACGTTACTCTTGAATGTTCTCTGAACGTTACTCTTGAATGTTCTCTGAGCATTACTCTTGAATGTTCTTGAATGTTCTCTGAGCGTTACTCTTGAATGTTCTCTGAACGTTACTCTTGAATGTTCTCTGAACGTTACTCTTGAATGTTCTCTGAGCGTTACTCTTGAATGTTCTTTGAACGTTACTTTTGAATGTTCTCTGAGCGTTACTCTTGAATGTTCTCTGAACGTTATTCTTGAATGTTCTCTGAGCGTTACTCTTGAATGTTCTTGAATGTTCTCTGAGCGTTACTCTTGAATGTTCTCTGAGCGTTACTCTTGAACTCTTGAATGTTCTCTGAGCGTTACTCTTGAATGTTCTCTGAACGTTACTCTTGAATGTTCTCTGAACGTTACTCTTGAATGTTCTCTGAACGTTACTCTTGAATGTTCTCTGAGCGTTACTCTTGAATGTTCTTTGAACGTTACTTTTGAATGTTCTCTGAGCGTTACTCTTGAACTCTTGAATGTTCTCTGAGCGTTACTCTTGAATGTTCTCTGAACGTTACTCTTGAATGTTCTCTGAGCGTTACTTTTGAATGTTCTCTGAACGTTACTCTTGAATGTTCTCTGAGCGTTACTCTTGAATGTTCTCTGAGCGTTACTCTTGAATGTTCTCTGAGCGTTACTCTTGAACTCTTGAATGTTCTCTGAGCGTTACTCTTGAATGTTCTCTGAGCGTTACTCTTGAATGTTCTCTGAACGTTACTTTTGAATGTTCTCTGAGCGTTACTCTTGAATGTTCTCTGAGCGTTACTCTTGAATGTTCTCTGAACGTTACTCTTGAATGTTCTCTGAACTTTACTCTTGAATGTTCTCTGAACGTTACTCTTGAATGTCCTCTGAACGTTACTCTTGAATGTTCTCTGAACGTTACTTTTGAATGTTCTCTGAGCATTACTCTTGAATGTTCTCTGAACGTTACTCTTGAATGTTCTCTGAACTTTACTCTTGAATGTTCTCTGAGCGTTACTTTTGAATGTTCTCTGAATGTTCTCTGAGCGTTACTTTTGAATGTTCTCTGAACGTTACTCTTGAATGTTCTCTGAGCGTTACTTTTGAATGTTCTCTGAATGTTCTCTGAGCGTTACTTTTGAATGTTCTCTGAGCGTTACTCTTGAATGTTCTTCAATTGAGAAATCAACTTTCCCTTGAGCTTTTGATATATAAAAGGTCATGGTAATATAAGAATATCCTGTAAGTTTCAGAGCTGAAAACTTCCTTGTTAGTCAAAGAAAAGCTTTTATTGACAGCTGGCTCAGCAAACGCTCGATCTCAGAATGTGCCTCCCTGTGATGTCAGAGTGTGGTGAAACACCGCCCTTAACCGAAGAAGAAGAACGCCTGATTCTGTAGCCCCGCCCCCACCGATTTGTGCATGACATGTTATAGATAAATAACATATGCCTACGTGGAGCTAAACCGGATCGAACTTCCAAGCAATAAACATGCCGCATAAACTTCATTCAGATTCCAATATTATGAATGTATGGATGAACTTTATTTTTAATGAATATCCAGCTGACGTGGGCAAGACATTGCATGTTTGTTCCGTCATTTCACCACGGATTCGTTTGTAAACAAGAGACTGGATTTGCAGACAGGATGAGATTACATGAATGAATGAAGCAACACACTTATGTGAGTAAATGTTTTTATTTTTATATGTGACAGTATTGCATTGTTACAGATCGTTTGATATCTCTTGATTATGTGTACGTGTCTAACTGAACATTAGCAAGCTGTCACAGGCTGGAGAATCCTTTATTTGAGGTGTTGTTGGTTCATTGTGCTGCGGTTCGTGATCAGACTCGGACATGTAACGTTATGGGCCAGGGCTCGCAAAGCCCAACGTCCCGGGGCTGTGTGTTTTCCTGACAGGCTACCAAAACGTATCACCGGCCTGCCGACGGGCTGTCTTAAATAGTGAAATAACATTCCTTTCTTGATGTGCGTTGTTCACTCTCTTGACTTGATATTTGAAGGAAAAATACAATCGTTTTGATCATGCTTTGATTTGTCTGACTCTGCAGTGAGGCTTGTGCGTGCGTGTGGTTGTGTGTGTGTGTGTGTGTGTGTGTGTGTGTGTGTGTTAGTGATGCACGGTTCGCGGTTATATCCACCGATCGGGCGGGCCAAGTAATAAAAAATAACATTCCAATTAATTGCGGGTGGATGAGAGATAAATCATTGTGTTTGTTTGATAAAGACATTTTGCGAGCCCTGTGGGCGAATCATTCCAGTTGCCGTTTCTCCCACACGCTTTCAAAACAATTCCTCACGCATACTCACGGAGGAGCCGGAGCTCATTATAATATGCAAAGCTTATCCAATCATAGCAGTGGGCGTTTACGTCTAAGTCTTCAGTGCGGCACGCCCATAAAAACTGAGTGTTTCAGGAGAGAGGCTCAAAACCAGGATAGAAAATAGCCTATTACTTATTCATTATGATGTTTTTGAATTTCGAACGTCATAAGTTGACCTCAGACAACAGTATAAAAAAATAAAAAGAGCCAGTTCATGACACCTTTAAAGACCAGATAGTAGAGCTGCATTATTCTGGATAAATTGAGAATAATGTACAACCTGTATTTAAAGCATCAAGTTCAAAAGGTGATTTGCTCTATTTTGATCACAACTGTAGACGTCAGTGTTTATATCCGAACTATAAACTTTTATCCAGTTCTTCTGTGATAATCTGAATGATTGTAAGACAGAAATAATGATCCTGTGTGTGCAGAATAAAGACTGTTTGTGAAGCTGTTTCATATCTATACATGACAACGGCTGTCTCTGGATCAGAACACAGATCTGAATGTTCACTGTGGTCGGACTGTCAAAGGTTTAATAGACAGAGCCAAATCACTGTAATTTAGGATCTTTTAACAATTAACCGAGCAGAACTACCAGAGCTCTAACTCTAAACGAACATTCTGCTAATGTTACTGGAGGAACATTTGTGCATAACGTAGAGAGCCTGCATCTTCCTGTGTGGGTCAGAGAAACGTCCATTACAGTCAGACGAGGCCTTTAGCGCCGCTTTCCAATCACCTTTCATAAGTGACGGTTTCCCGAGACAGTAATGAGTGGTTTGAGCTGGGCGTACGGCGCGTGAAGCTTTCACAGGGTTAACAGGATTATAAACCTCTGCCATTATCCTGTCAGCCATGACCGACTACGGCAAAGAGGATTTCAGCACAATGCAGATCCATCCAACACGCTTGCTAAGAAGCCGCCGCCGATAGCGGCACGCGTCAGAGCAGTTATCGTAATGTGTTTATGCCAACGTCCTGATTATGTTTATGTAATTGAAGCGGCGGCTTACAGCAGCACCTGAATGAGGGTTTCCAGCCCAAATCTCTCTCTTCACGCTCCGTTAACCGCTTCACACGTCAGATTTCCCTTTAATGATGCCGTAGATTGTGTGAGAGGAACATTAAATGATTCTCAGTGAGGGTGGAAATCGATTAAGGAGCAGATGAACGAGTTCTTACTGGCCGAAGTTCTCCTGATAATCAGATTATTCCCGTGACCGCCGGCGTTTCGCACGGATGAAAGGACGACAGAGGGGCTGTGTTGTTTTCCGTGACCTAAAATGCAGCTGTGTTTGTAACCTTTGATGAACGGTTTTCTGATGGCGACACGAGCCGAACATGTTTTAATTATGAAGACTCACTCACACACACACGCGCAGCGGCGGACGCTGATGAGATCACAGCGATCACTGGCACTTTAATTTTAAAGAGTCATTTCAGTAGATTAGCAGCGGCTGAGAGAGAGAGAGAGAGAGAGAGAGAGAGAGAGAGAGAGAGAGAGAGAGAGTCTCCGTTTTTAGTTGATCTGGATTCAGATTATCTGTAATCTGGGTTTCTTTAATTTACTCCGCTCTGGGTCAGATCTGTCCATCAAATAAAAAAACTCTCTCCTTCTCGAGCCTCTCTATTGGCCGGATGTGTGATTGGCAGCTGGTGGGCGGGTCTGTGTGGATTATATCTCAGACAGAGGTTTTGTCTTGTTTCAGACGACTGCAGATATTACAGAGATGTTTAATCACGCAGATCACAATCACTCCGTTCTGAGGGCCATCTGTGTCAAACTCACTGGTCGTCGGGGCTCTGGTTACATGTTGCTATGCGGTTGCTATAGTGTTTTGGGTGGTTGCTAGGGCATGAAAACGCTGCTTGCATAACATATTCACTTCCTTAAACAATATTTCAACATTATGTGCTGATTTACTATGTCAATTTAGTTTTTTCTATGGCTGTCAAATCGATTAATCGCAATTAATCACATCTAACATAAAGTTTGTGTTTATATATGTTTGTGTATATGTATATATACACACATACACACATATTATATAAATAAACTTTGTTAGATGCGATTAATCGAGATGAATCAGTTTGTCATGATTAATCGCATCTAACATGAAAGTTTGTGCTTATATATGTATATATGTGTATATATATATGTGTGTGTGTGTGTGTGTATATATATATATACACACACACACACACACAGTAATATTATATAAAAACAAACAAACTTTCATGTTAGATGCGATTAATCGCAACAAACCGATGAATCGTGGTTAATCACATCTAACATGAAAGTTTGTTTATATGTTTGTGTGTATATGTGTATATATATATATCCACACACACACACAAACATACACACACATATATTATATAAACAAACTTTGTTAGATGCGATTAATCGAGATTAATCGGTTTGTCGCGATTAATCGCATCTAACATGAAAGTTTGTTTGTTTTTATATAATATTACTGTGTGTGTGTGTGTGTGTGTGTATATATATATATATACATATACATACACACACAAACATACACACATATATTATATAAACAAACTTTGTTAGATGCGATTCATCGCAATTAATCGATTCTACTAGGTTTTCTGTACAATAAAAGAGTTTTAGCATATAATCTGTGTGTTCATGGCTTCAGTCTGTGTAAGTGTTTTTTAAGTCAAAAAAATACAGGGGAATCTGGTAAAAATGAAAATAATATACGTCACCATTCTTCCCTAGTTGAGTAATCACAGTACATTACAGCAATTGTTTTGTATTACGGATTTTCTGCATTTTTTTAACATGCTAATGAGGCATTGTCTAATTAAATATGCACTGATTTGCATACATTTACACAACATAAATCTGTACAATTGATGATGCCAGATTCATAATTCTTGTTTGATTTTGATTTTGTTGACATAATAGAGGTTTTTCACAGAAAGGATTTTGAATTTCTATTTTTATCAGTCCAGGAGTCAGAAAACAAATACATGTTTTTAGGAGGAAAATGTTGTATAAATCAGGCGAATTATATAAGAACAACCCTTCAGAATATAGATATAAACTCACCGCCTTTAAAGATTGAAATCTACAGACGCAAAGAGATGAAGTGCACTAGAATAACCACTGAAATGTGTGTTCCTCAGGACGGAGCAGTGCATGAGAAACGCAGTAGAGTCTTGTGTTTGTGACAGAGCCGGTCTGTCTGAAGGTGAAAGTCTCCGCTGATGTCTGTCCTTCAGCGAGTGTAAATCACCGCAGCGGACGGATGGACAGCTCGTCCATTAGTGGCCATGGCAGTAAATCCTCATTTGTGTCTCCAGCTGCGTTCAGCCTCACGATGACCTGACGTGATCTTCTGGCCGTAAGAATCACAGAAACGCAGAGGCCGTATGAACACCATCTGATCTCCATCTGAACGCCTGGATGGAATTATTCAAAGTAGCCCGCATGAAGCGTCTCTGGACCTGGATATTAGCATAAAGTCTCTCTGTAAAATGAAATATGAACAGTTACATCATCAGTCAGGAAACTGATGGTAAAGAGAGCAGCAGGGCTTCAGCGTTTATACCATGATGGAGATTTATATGATTCATTTGACTGTCTTGAACTCGATTTGATAAGAATCATCTGATCTTTTGGTTTGTGTCCATCAGGTCACAAGAAATACTCAAATGAGATGAAACGCCTTTGGTATGTGAAGGATCCAGGGCTCCAGACAAAAAAATCAATTAATTGGGGAAAAAAATAGGCGCCAAATTATTTTTTTAAGTGCCACAAAAAAATGAATGGGTTTTAATTTTGTTATGTGTTGTCACGTCTGCCCTCCTTTTACAGCATCAGCATTTCATCCGTCTTGTGGATGTCCTGGGAACTAAGACTCACTTAAAGCAGGAACTGAATTGCTTTTCCAACTTGAGAACTACAGTCACAAAGAATCGTTCTTCACACAGAATCTGAACCAGTGTCACAGACCATAATAATGTCAGCATCACTTGGCCAATGAGTATAGTTTGGCAGATAAATAGTTTGATAAATCTGGCGAAAGGCAGCTCTTCACATGCAGTTATACACATGGGCGGTG
>JBAPCB010000049.1:342500-352500 GCA_039654105.1 Coreius guichenoti | reverse complement strand
ACTCCACAAGCAACCCCACAGGGATGGGCGGTGTAGCCGGTTTATGCACCTGGTCAGACATTTCCTGAGGCTCGGGCTTCGGGGCGATGGTTGGCTCGGTCCTGCTTCCAGGCTCTGGCTTGTGCATGGCGGCAGGCTCAAGCCCTCTGTCTGCGGTGGGCTCTGGCGTTCGCTCCGTGCATGGGGGTGATGGCTGGCTGGGCTCTGGATTTGGACGAGGCTGGTGACGACCTCCTGGGCGAGTCCGATGGTAAATGGTGATTTGCTGTTCACCGGCACCCACTCCACGAACTCGCTGAACATTCCCAGAGGACTGACACCTGTGCGCTTGTGCAAGCTGGCATAAGAAAGCACATAAGGAGCGATCGGGAAGTGTGTTTGGCTCTCCAGATGGAGAAATCCACTGGTGTGGTCCTCGAGGAACTGATCTTCCTGGTCAAGGTTAGCAGCTGGACTGCCATTGTAAGTCCATTGTTTCCTCTTTTAGAGGGTCTGATATTCTGTAACACGCTGACTGTAATGATGCACGCAAAGTAGAGGAATCAAACTAATCAGGCTTTAATAGTTTTCAAAATCCAACAGGAACACATAGGAGTACTAACAGAATACAACCACGCTTGAACACAAACAATATCGGACAAAGGAACTAGAAAGAAAATATACACTGGCTTAACAAGGGAACACGGGTGAACGTAATCTGTAATCAAGGAGACTAACTAGGGCAAACAGACAGGGAACACAGAACACCATGATAATAAAACTGAACATATATGTTACACATGGTGACTTTGAAGGTAGTTGAAGTTAAATGCTAACATGTTTATAGTTATATACCTGAATGACAACTCATCTATCACTACCAGCACAGTAAAATCATAAAGTGATCATTCTGTCATCATTTACTCATGTCGTTCAAACCCAATTGACTTTCTTTCTTCTGTCAGACACAAAAGAATATATTCTGGAGAACACTGGGATTGAGACATTTTTCAAAAATGTTTCTTTTGTGTCCAGTAGAGGAAAGAAAGAAAGTCATACAGGTTTATTCAACATGAGGGAATCATTTTTGGGTGAAAGGTCGCTTTAACCTCATATAATGCTCTCACAGACCATCAGTGAAAACACAGTAAATTACAGGAATGGAAACGTCATTTCTATATAGCCTGCTGTAAGGGAGCGGCGTGGCCAAACAAAATCTCATTATATTAAACAGTTCAAATATAAGCAATGCTTCCTGTAGTAATCTGTAATAATGTTGGCAGTGTTATTTGAGAGTATGAATCACGTCACGCGTGAACACCAGTGCACATGTCACTTACACCCGCCTCAGTGTTTAAACATGAAACCAGTGCAGCTGTAATGACATTCTGTCTTTTTGAAAAATTACACTTGAACACACTGAGAAACACTGAATAAATGGATGTGAATAAAGGGGAATGGTGATGCAGCAGCTGCGTTCATGTCTGATGCATGAGAAGGTTTCCACAGCTCATCTCATCACCAGAATATTACAGTGCACTGAACACACACACACTCTCTGTGTCGCGGTGAGGCAGCAGCTTTCGTGCTAATCGATTCAACCCTTCCTGTTTGATTAAACACGGTCAGCGAGTCGTCCTGCTCCACTGCTCCAGCCAATCACACGCTGAGCTGTGTCGGGTCATTATGCTGTTAACACACTCTGATTGGCCGAGGCCTCGGACCTCAGGCGCAGTTAATGAAGGCGCTGCCAAACCGCCGTAACATCCGCATGTGTGCGAGTGGATATTAACGAGTTCAATGATCAGACGTGAACACAAGCAGAAACCTCAGGCAGTGTGTGTGTGTGTGTGTGTGTGTGTGTGTGTGTGTGTGTGTGTGTGTGTGTGTGTGTGAATATCTCTAGCTCAGCTCTGCCTGTGAGTCAGTGTACAAATGCTAATGAAATTATGTGAAATCCACTTGGGAAGGAAACATCTCTTCCTGAAATTGACTTTCATAATTCCAGATCTCATCAGATTTCCCTGCTGAAAGTGGCACGTGATGAAGTTCATTGTTTTAGCGAACATGTTTGCGTTTGTTCAAAGCTGGTGGAGGTTTTGTTAACCGTGAGGAGATGGTTTGAGAAGATCACAACATTTCCCAAACGCGTGTATTGATGCAGAAGACGGTGTGCTGATGGAGGAAGGAGCTCGACGCTGTGAGAAGCTCTAGAGACACAGAGAACTGAAGGAGCCTGGAAACACATTAGATCTGCTTCAGATACCACTACACATGAAGATTCAGTCAAAGATTCGTTCTGAACATAATTTCACATCATTCAGTACGTTGTTCATTAGTGATTAGACTGAGTTTGATGTCCATTAACGCCAGATCATCTTCATACAGGCCTGAGGGATTCAGTTTCTGTCACAGGTTCCAGCAAGCAATTTTGCGCTTAAAGGTGTCTCGGCTAAAACAAGGCAAAATTTGGGCTGTCAGGAAAAAATGTAATAGACATCTAGCCATAGCCCAAGAATAGACTAGTCATCTAGAACATGGACATGTCAAAGAAATGAAACCAAAAACCTTTGCTTGGAATATCATACATCTCGCAATTATTTTGGCAAAAACGACATATAACCAAATTCAAGGTTATTTTGGGTAGAAGTGGGTCATTTATAGCAGGACTATATTGGATCTATAGTTAACCGAGACGGTGAAATGACGGCTTGACACATGCATATTTGATGTTGCCTTAAAGTTACTTGAAAATAATTGACAGATTTTAATCTTTGGTTTTATTACATTTTCCAGCAGGTTCCTAGCTAACACATGTTCTAAGAACGTTTTGCTAATGTTCCCATTAAGTTATGTTATTTTTGAATGTTCTCTGAACGTTCTGAAATAATTACAAAACATTACACGAACGATGTATAAATAACGTTTTAAGAACATTATTAAAGACCAGATAACTTTGAACGAACATTTTATTAACGTTATTGGAAGAATGTTTGTTCATAACATTGAGAGAATATTAGCTAAAGTTCTGAGAACGTTCCCTGTTATCTGTGTTTTTCCCATTATTCCTTCATACAATGATCAGTCTTGTGTTGACCGGCGTTTCTCTAATTCATCTTGAAACGCTTCATAAATGATTCCTCAGGTGTTTGAATCCTTGAACCATCACTCATCTGATTGAACTGAACTGACTAAAAGACAGTCAGAATGAAGATGTTTATGTGTTGCTCTGTTTTAAAGGACGTCTGGTGTTAATGGGTTCGGTTGAGGGTGTGTTTGTTGTTTGTGTATCGAATGTTGCTTTAAAGGTCAGATATGATGCTAGAAAGGTAATTGAAATTCCGGAGCAATTCCTAATTCCTGTGAAAGTTTTCCCATCTCCTCCTGCTGACTTCAGTCTTTTCTCTGTGAACTTTAATCTCTCCCACTTTAAGAGGCCGTATCTCAAAAGCTTCCGTGATTATGAATCGGGAATCATGGGAGTAAGTCAGTGGGAGTGAGCTATTGTGATCCGCCTTTTTCCTTTGAAATGGAAAATGAACATCAGTCTTTGACTGGATAATCCTCTTTCAATAAAACAGAGTCCATTTAGAAAGCTTTTAGCAAATCAGCCATCTATTCTCAAAGACTTCATAAGGACAAACCAAACAGCTGACACATCCAGAGTTCAGCCGCCATTATGAGCGCTCAGATTTACATAACACCAGCCTCATCATGATTGTGTTGTTTTAGCAGAAGGGCCTCTCGTTGAGCGACCTGTGACGTACAGGACAATAACGAGCAGCGTTAATCAGATCAGCCCTGAACACGCACACGTGTGTGTTCGGCGCCGCTGACAGGCGTGAGCGATGAGCGAGAGCGGCTCTTATGACAAGGCAAAGAAATGACGGCGTTTATGTCCATTTACAGCTGGAGTAAGTGGAGCCTCGGTGTCTGTCCCACGGCCCCTGAACCGACTCATTAAACTCATGTCAGGACAATGAAATGTAGAGTTTATTAATGAGGGGCCGTTTGAAAGATGCGCTCGGTGTGCAGGAAGAGATTTTAGCTTCTTTTGTCTGGAGAACAGACACCATCCTCGTTGAAGATTTATGACCACTGAGAGCTTCCCAATGTGCTGATTCACCTCTAGATTAATCCATTCTGATAAATCTTTATTCATTTTTCACCGCACCAGAGCCTCGGCGGTAAGGACGGGAACAGATCAGTAATGGAGCGCATCAAGCGGTGTGCTGTCCGTTTATTCTACAAATAATGAAAAATGAATTGATATTCCACATGTAAGTCTGTACTATCTATTAAAATAGATCCTTATCGTTGAACCCTGATCCTCCGGCTCTCTTTCCCGAGCTTTAACCACCGCTAGCACAATCTGCAGACTGCGAGTTGAATTTGGGCCCTCAGGGACCAAATGGAGAGCCAGGTTTTTGTTGCCTTCCGTCCAGCAGGCTCTGGAGGTTAAAGGTCACTCATATAACGGCTCCTGCAAACTCTTTCCATTTCTTTGAGAGCAGAACACATCGGCGGGGTCACTCATGACATCTCCTAAACTGTGTGTGTTGTACATCAGAATTGCTTCAATCAAACACAAGATGCTTTTTGTTCAGATACGGGCTGTGACTCAGAAATTGAATGCTTGCTTTTGTCACATGCTCTCAAATTAGCCGGTTTCTCGGGAACTGAGAAAAGCAGGAATCCAGAGAGCCGAGCAAAATCAATATGTGAATCGGCCGGCGAGATGTGAGAACTAAAGAACAGCGCTTACAATAGCTTACAATTTCCTGCAGCACAGGTGTGTGTGATGCCTTCAGATGATGAGGCTGCACTGCATGTGTGTGAGAGAGAGAGAGTGTGTGTGTGTGTGTGTGTGTGTGAGTGAGTGTGTGAGAGAGAGTGTTTGTGATGCTGTGGGTGTGTGTATGAGTGTGTGTGTGTGTGTGAGTGAGTGTGTGAGAGAGAGAGTGTTTGTGATGTTTGGGTGTGTGTGTGTGTGTGTGAGAGAGAGAGAGAGAGTGTGTGTGAGAGTGTGTGTATGTGTGTGTGTTTCAGAGTGTGGGTGTGTGTGAGAGTGAGTGTGTATTTCAGAGTGTGTGTTTGTGTGAGAGAGAGAGAGAGAGAGAGAGAGAGAGAGAGAGAGAGAGAGATAGAGTGTGTGTGTATCAGTGTGTGTGGGTGTGTGTGTTTCTGAGTGTGGGTGTTTGTGTGAGAGCGAGTGTGTGTTTCAGAGTGTGTGTGTGTGTGTGTGTGTGTGTGTGAGGCTTTTTTTTACCCATGGAAGAGATAGATAGACAGACGGATAGATCGATAGATCGATAGATAGATAGATAGATAGATAGATAGATAGATAGTGCAGCTTTCATGTGTTTTTGAACATAATGAATATTTTGTGCCAGAATAGATTTTAAAGTAGCTCGTCTCTGAAAATAATGTCCACGTTCTCAGTTCTGATCACATGAAAGTTATTCATCCTCTGTGATTTGATTTGATTTTCACACTCTGCTGCTCTCTGGAGTTCAGATGCTGAATCTAATTACAAAACTGGAAGACAAAATTCAGTTCCTGCAGCATGAGAGAAGAGGGCCTCTCCACATTATCTATTCAATGTGAGAAATGAACAAAAGATTCTGCGTCTTTGTTCATCCTGTACGGAAAAAAGGCCCTTGAGGGAATCTCAGAAGTTCTGTCAAAGCTTTATGAGGCGCAAACGTCTAAATTTAGCCTTAGAAAAGCTGCAGATTCACCAGAACATAAGCACGATCTGTCCGAGAGAGAGAATGTGCTGACGTCACGCTCAGGGAGGATGTTTATCATCAGCTTTTGATCATGAGCTTCATAAACTAATGAAACAGATGAGAGGAGACAACACAGATCTTTATGAGCATCATGGCCACTCAGACGGGCCTCAGACAGCAGACGGGAGTTCACATGAAGATGAAAAGAAAAACATGAATGGATCCAGGGTTGGACAAAATCTGTCTGTCGTTCTGTCTCTCTGTCGTCTGTTGTCTGTCTGTCTGTCATTCTGTCTGTCTGTCTCTCTTTCTGTCTGTCTTTCTGTCTGTCGTTCTGTCTGTCTATCATCTGTCTGTCTGTAGTCCTGTCTGTCGTTCTGTCTGTCTGTCTGTCGTTCTGTCTGTCTGTTGTTCTGTCTATCTGTCCGTCGTTCTGTCTGTCTGTCTGACTGTCTATCTGACTGTCGGTCTGTCTGTCTGTCGTTCTGTCTGTCTATCATCTGTCTGTCTGTCGTTCTGTCTGTCTGTTCGTTCTGTCTCTCTGTCTGACTGTTGTTCTGTCTGTCGTTCTGTCTATTGTTCTGTCTGTCATCTGTCTGTCTGTCTGTCTGTCGTTCTGTCTGTTGTTCTGTCTGTCATCTGTCTGTCTGTCTGTCTGTCGTTCTGTCTGTCTGTCTGTTTGTCTGTCTGTGTCGTTCTGTCTGTTCTGTCTGTCGTCTGTCATCTGTCTGTCTGTCTGTCTGTCGTTCTGTCTGTTCTGTTTGTTGTTCTGTCTGTCTCATCTGTCTGTCTGTCTCATCTGTCTGTCTGTCTCTCTGTCTGTCTGTCGTTCTGTCTGTCATCTGTCTGTCGTTTTGTCTGTTGTTCTGTCTGTCATCTGTCTGTCGTTCTGTCTGTCGTTCTGTCTGTTGTTCTGTCTGTCTGTCTGTCGTTCTGTCTGTTGTTCTGTCTGTCTGTCATTCTGTCTGTTGTTTTGTCTGTTGTTCTGTCTGTCATCTGTGTGTCTCTCTGTCTGTCCGTCTGTCGTTCTGTCTGTCTGTCTGTCATCTGTCTGTCGTTCTGTCTGTCTGTCTGTTTGTCTGTCTGTCGTTCTGTCTGTTCTGTCTGTTCTGTCTGTCATCTGTCTGTCTGTCTGACTGTCTGTCGTTCTGTCTGTTCTGTCTGTTGTTCTGTCTGTCTCTCATCTGTCTGTCTGTTGTTCTGTCTCTCTGTCTGTCTGTTTGTCTGTCTGTCTGTCTGTCTATCGTTCTGTCTGTCATCTGTCTGTTGTTCTGTCTGTCGTCTGTCTGTCTGTCTGTCTGTCTGTCTGTCTGTCTGTTTTTTTGTTGTTCTGTCTGTTGTTCTGTCTGTCATCTGTCTGTCTGTCTGTCTGTCCTTCTGTCTGTTGTTCTGTCTGTTCTGTCTGTCTCTCATCTGTCTGTCTGTCGTTTTGTCTCTCTGTCTGTCTGTCCGTCTGTCGTTTGTATGTCTGTCGTTCTGTCTATCTGTCTGTCTGTCTGTCTGTTGGAGATCTGTCTGTCCGTCTCTGTCTCTCATCTGTCTGTCTGTCGTTCTGTCCGTCTGTCTGTCTGTCTGTCGTCTGTCTGTCTGTTGTTCTGTCTATCTGTCTGTCTGCCTGTCTGTTGGAGATCTGTCTGTCTGTCTGTCTGTCTGTCGTTTTGTCTATCTGTCAGTCTCTCTCTGAGCGTTTCAGTGCAGGACTGCGACTGTTGGCCCTCATAATACATGCAGGATGCTTGTTTAGCTTTAGTCACAACACAAATACTGTGTGTGAGTGTGTGTGTGTGTGTGTGTGTGTGTGTTTTCATTCTCTGCTGTGATTGATGTGCTTATATGCATATTTTAACTCCGTCAGGATTGTTAATGCAGTTGTGGGAATACGCAGCGGTAATAAATTCATCATGACTCCACAATCTATCAGGCCACATTTAATTAATGCTGTTTTAAGGATTCAAAGCCACACGACACATGAGGAACTGCAGCATCTGCATTATAATCACAAGCTTCTCTTATTAAAGATGTACATCACTACAGCAGCTCGAGGATGAAGATGATGCTATAAAGAGTCTGTATGGAAAACACTATAAATACAAGAGTGGCCCAATGAAAGGCTTCGGCCTCTGATCTGATGCTGCAGTGGAAGTGGACTGAAGCTGTGTTTCTGTCGTGTCGTTACACACCGAGGCTTTGATTTCCACTCAGATGAAGCTGTGAGCGCCCGACCTGTTCGGACCCAGCAGGTTCATCAAATCAAATCACCTTTATTTATATAGCGCTTTTCACAATGGCAATTGTTTCAAAGCAGCTTCACAGTGGTAACAGGAAAATGATGCAACGGAATTTGATTTGGCTGTACAGCCGCTCTGGAGAAAACGGTGATGTCATCCAGCTCATTTCAATTATCATATAGTGTCAATGCGGGCGGATCAGTAATATAGTTGAAATTTAGGTGTCCCCAACTGAGCAAGCCAAAGCCAAAGGCGACGGTGGCAAGGAACCAAAACTCCTTCAGGGCCAGAATGGAGAAAAAAACCTTGGGAGAAACCAGGCTCAGTCGGGGTGCCAGTTCCCCTCTGGCCGACGAACAAATAGTGTATGATTATGATTCTGGTAACATTACAGGTCAGAAGTCATATTAGATAAATAGATATTCGTAGGATTATTCGAAAGATTGGAGTTGTCACGCCGGGGACGGGTTTAATTCGGATGTCGTGTCGATGCGGCATTTACAGGGGGGAGTTTAATTGACACTATTGTCTCTACAGACACTTCAGGGATATGGTCGTCATGTCCAGGCTAAGGTCCACCATCTGGTCTGGATACGGCCCGGATCCGGCCGACTGCAGTAAACCTCGGGATAAACAGAGAGACTAACATTAGCGTAGATGCCATTCTTCTTATGATGTAACGAGTACATCAGGTGTTATTGGAAGTGTTCCCGGTTCCGGCTGACCTAGTTAATGCAGCCTAAAACAATCATTTAACTGATTTGAATAATAAAAATTAAAAATGTTTTATGTGTATGCCATAGTAAAGAGATGTGTTTTTAGTCTAGATTTAAACTGACAGAGTGTGTCTGCTTCCCGAACAATGCTAGGTAGACTGTTCCAGAGTTTAGGTGCTAAATAGGAAAAGGACCGACCGCCTGCAGTTGATTTTGATATTCTAGGTATTATCAACTGGCCAGAATTTTGAGACCGCAATAAACGTGATGGAGTATAATGCGTTAAGAGCTCGCTCAAGTACTGGGGCGCTAAACTATTTAGTGCTTTGTAAGTAATCAGCAAGATTTTAAAATGTATACGATGTTTAATAGGGAGCCATCACAGTTCATGCTGTGTCAGAGCTGTTGAGTTTGTTTCCTCTTAGCCAGCGATTGACCGGAGACAGCCGGAGTGTTTAGAAACCTGTCTGGAATCAGTGGCGCTGCTAACATTAATGACACGCTGCAGCTTTAAATGAGCTCATTCAGATGATGTCACTGGCATCGTCAGGGATTGGCTCGTGGTGATGACATCGCGACTGAACTGTTTAGCGCCGTTTCTCCCCTCACACGAGGATGACCGTGTTTGGGCTCTGTGGCGTGTAAAAGATTGAAAACCGTTGATGTAAAGTAACAAAAAAGGAGCACCTTGTACAGTGAAGAGAGTGTGATATGGCTGGAGTCTTGCTGACGGAGAGACTCCGCCCATCCACTGCATGACATCATCACTGTTTGAGTTTTGTTGTTGCTTCTTCTTATAGGATAGTACTCCGCTAGAAATTTTACATTCCCAGAACGTCCCGCTGGTGTCAAGGACGTCGCCTAGTAACGTCACTAGAACGTTCTGAGACGGTGATGATGTGGAGTTCTTTAAAGGGTTGGGAGACGTTATTTGGCGGACCTTCAGGGAACATTCAGGACGTTCTGGGAACGTTTAGGGGACCATATTTTATTTGGAAATTTTATGTTCTCAGAACGTCCCCGCTGGTGTCAAGGGCATCACTTAGTAACGTTCCCAGAACGTTCCAAGACGGTCACAATGTGTAGTTCTTTAAAGGGTTGGGGGACGTTATTTGGCGGACCTTCACGGAACATTCAGGACGTTCTGGGAATGTTTAGGGGACCATTACTATACAACTTTCCCTCTACACTACATTCCCATAACGTTTGCAGGACCTTTAGGAGACCAACCTAGAATGTTATTTTTAGATAGTCTAGATAATAGAGAGTCTTAGATTAATAGAGACCACTGCACTGAACAAGATATGTTGCAGCGCAGTCCCGAATTAAACGTCCCCGTCTGACT
>JBAPCB010000049.1:317500-337500 GCA_039654105.1 Coreius guichenoti | reverse complement strand
GACCGCTGAGGCAGAACAGAAAGAAAAAAATGTAACTTTTTAAGATGTCTGCCATCCTAACAACAAACAGAGCAGTGCGTAATGGAGAGCAATATTGAGGGGGAAAATTTCGCCATTTCCAATTATTGGGGGGGACTTGTCCTCAATTCCTATAGTGGTTACAGCCCTGCTTTAAAGGATTAGTTCACTTCAAAATGAACATTTCCTGATAATTTACTCACCCCCATCTCATCCAAGATGTTCACGTCTTTCTTTCTTCAGTCGAAAAGAAATTAAGTTTTTTAAGGAAAACATTCCAGGATTTTTCTCCACATAATGGACTTCAATGGCAACCAATGGTTGAAGGTCCAAATCAATGCAGTTTCAGAGGAAGGGCTTCAGAGGCTCTGCACGATCCCAGACGAGGAATAGGGTCTTATCTAGCCAAACCATCGGCCATTTTCTAAAATTTTTTTTAAATGTATATACTTTTTAACCTAAATTGCTCATCTTGCGCTGCTCCGCAACGCGCCAGGGATTGCGTAATTATGTCGGAAAGGTCATGCTAGGTGTAGGCGGAAGTACCGCCCCAAGCGAACGTGCGAAGACTAATACAAATGCCCTTTACCTTCTCCATCTCCAACTTCAAAATCGTCCGACATCGTTGTTTTACCTTTTTTTGCTAAAGGGCATTTGTATTAGTCTTCGCACATGCGCTTTGTAAACACGGGGGCGGTACTTATGCCTACGTCTAGCGTGACCTTTCCGACATGATTACGCAATCCGTGGCAAGATGAGCAAGATGATTATAAAAGTATATAAATGTTTATTTTTTTATAAAATGGCCGATGGTTTGTCTAGATAAGACCCTATTCCTCGTCTGGGATCGTGCAGAGCCTCTGAAGCCCTTCCTTTGAAACTGCATTGATCTGGACCTTCAACTGTTGGCCATTGAAGTCCATTATGTGGAGAAAAATCCTGGAATGTTTTCCTCAAAAAACTTCATTACTTTTTGACTGAAGAAAGAAAGACATGAACATCTTGGATGAGATGGGGGTGAGTAAAATATCAGGAAATTTTCATTTTGAAGTGAACTAATCCTTTAAGTTGTCTGGTCCATGGTATATATCCACAGTGAAGACATGTATAATCGTGATGGCATGTTGTCCTCCTGAAACTCTCAGCTGCTCTGCCTGTAGTTGGTCTCGGAGCAGAAGCGCACGTTTCAGCAGGACTGTGGAAGAGGAAAGAGTTGACTTCATAACAGTGCCAGTAGAGACGTCTTTGTCATCTCTATAATGGAGAATTTTCCCTCTGGAACCAATTTACTGTGCCAGAGCCTTCCAGGGGCGGCAGCGGCTCCTGCGTCTCTTTACAGGTGTGTTAAGCATCTTTCAGACGCCCCGGCGGAGCTTTATTAGCCCCAGAACTGCAGCTGTAAACCTGAAAACTGCCTCGGTGAGATTCACCTGCCATTACTCTCCAAGAGGAGAAAACTTACCGGAAACAAGAGGCAGGGGTGAATTTGTTCCCTGGTAATTGGCGGGGATCGACAAATCTCTGTTTGCTGTGTCTGCATGCGGTGCCACGCGCAAGTCAACACGACTGCGTTGGAGCTCAACTCTGTAAACAGCGAGCGGCTCGTGTTCACGCTGTTTGATTAAATGTCAGGTGAGGCGTCTGCCGTCCGCTCATTAACCTCGCTCGATCCAAGCTTGACCTTTTCACTCATTCATCCACAGCGAGCGCGTCTGCAGGCCACTTGACCTCACGTGAGAAACACTCGGGCCGCTTTGAATCTGGTGTTTAAACAGAAACACACACTCATGCTTTGATCTGTGGTTAATGACTTATGTGGACAGTGAGAGCGTGACCTCGCTCAAGAACTCGAGAGGAATGGATGTGGACGGAGGCATTTGAGGTTTGTGCAGGAGTGGCAGTCAAATCTCGTGCAGATGGCAGCCGTCCTCACTGCTGTGACCCCTCGTGATGGCCCCGTGTGCTTCTGAGTGACACGCTTTATCTGCGCTGTTTGTTTTTAAGGGCCATATCTGCCACAGACACTGAACAATAATAAACCCCCCCAAATATTTGATCTTTGACACAGTTCAAATTATTCTGGTTCTTTTACTGTTTCTTTCTTTTTCTCTATTCCCCTAAGTCCATTTAAATCCTCTATTTATTTAATTGCTTTAAATAATAAGAGCATTACCATTAGGGTGTTTTATTTAAAAGAGTCAGTCCCCCAATGTTCAAGACATGGTTATGGCTTTGGTGTCGCCGGATGACTTTCTGCTGCAGAACCAGCATCACTACCAGCTCTATCATCACAAATACTCCATCATTGCTGCTGGAAACAGTGTGCAGGTTCTGCTGACTGAAGCGCACACACTCCAGGCTGATGAGACTCACGTCAGGCAGGTCATGTGACACATAAATGTGATCGCAGGTCTTGCGTCTTTTATTGTGGTGTGAAATTTCCCACACAGAGGGAGAATCACTGTGTCCGTCTGGAGACTGATGTCTATTAATAACTGATATAATTAACATCACACCTACCTGTGTGTGTGTGTGTGTGTGTGTGTGTGTGTGTGTGTGTGTGTGTGTGTCTGTGTGTCTGTGTGTGTGTGTGTGTGTGTGTGTGTGTGTGTGTGTGTGTGTGTGTGTGTGTGTGTTTGTGATTGTGTCTGTGTGTGAGCTTTGGGGCAAATGGAAAGAGTGTGTAACTGTAGTAACTGTTCATTTCGATAAGGGAGGCTTAAACTGGACAGAATAAAGGTTTGTATAGCCGACCGCCAGCAGCAGCACTGCAGGATTTATTTATGTATGTGTGAGTGTGTGTGTGTCTCTGTGTGTGTATGCCGTTTCTGCCTGTAGAGGAAAACTCAAAGTAATCCTATTTGTCAAGATCACAGGTATGAAGTGAGCCACCACCTGACCTGTGAGTGACTGTGTGAGTGTGTGTGTGTGTGTGTGTGTGTGTGTGTGTCTCAGCACTTCATGTCTCTGTGTGAAGTCTGTGTGAAGTCTGAAGCGTGTGCCATCAATGAGTAAATGTAAGTTTAACATCTCAGACGTGATGACAGGCATCTTTTCCATGCTAAAGCTTGAGTTTGAGTATTATTGTGTGTGACTTTAATATAATAAAAGCTAGAATGGATTATAAATGGAATCAAAATGCTAAAATTGTGAACCAAAAAGCTGAATCCCCAGCTAACAGGCATATGTTAATAAATACTTCTGAATGTTCAAAATGTCCAGTTTTTTTAAATGTTTTCAAAAAAGCTTTTTCTTGGTTATGTGAACGTTAAGGGAACATTCTATTGTATCATTCTTCAAACATTATGGGAGCGTTACTTTGAATGTTCTCTGAACGTTTCTTTTGAATGTTCTCTGAACGTTTCTTTTGAATGTTCTCTGAACGTTTCTTTTGAATGTTCTCTGAACTTTACTCTTGAATGTTCTCTGAACTTTACTTTTGAATGTTCTCTGAACGTTACTTTTGAATGTTCTCTGAACTTTACTCTTGAATGTTCTCTGAACTTTACTTTTGAATGTTCTCTGAACGTTTCTTTTGAATGTTCTCTGAACTTTACTTTTGAATGTTCTCTGAACGTTTCTTTTGAATGTTCTCTGAACTTTACTTTTGAATGTTCTCTGAACGTTACTCTTGAATGTTCTCTGAACTTTACTTTTGAATGTTCTCTGAACTTTACTTTTGAATGTTCTCTGAACGTTTCTTTTGAATGTTCTCTGAACTTTACTTTTGAATGTTCTCTGAGCGTTACTCTTGAATGTTCTCTGAACTTTACTTTTGAATGTTCTCTGAACGTTACTTTTGAATGTTCTCTGAACTTTACTTTTGAATGTTCTCTGAACGTTTCTTTTGAATGTTCTCTGAACTTTACTTTTGAATGTTCTCTGAGCGTTACTCTTGAATGTTCTCTGAACTTTACTTTTGAATGTTCTCTGAACGTTACTTTTGAATGTTCTCTGAACTTTACTTTTGAATGTTCTCTGAACGTTACTTTTGAATGTTCTCTGAACGTTTCTTTTGAATGTTCTCTGAACTTTACTTTTGAATGTTCTCTGAACGTTACTCTTGAATGTTCTCTGAACGTTACTCTTGAATGTTCTCTGAACTTTACTTTTGAATGTTCTCTGAACGTTACTCTTGAATGTTCTCTGAACGTTTCTTTTGAATGTTCTCTGAACTTTACTTTTGAATGTTCTCTGAACGTTACTCTTGAATGTTCTCTGAACTTTACTTTTAAATGTTCTCTGAACGTTACTTTTGAATGTTCTCTGAACTTTACTTTTGAATGTTCTCTGAACGTTACTTTTGAATGTTCTCTGAACGTTACTTTTGAATGTTCTCTGAACTTTACTTTTGAATGTTCTCTGAACGTTACTTTTGAATGTTCTCTGAACTTTACTTTCGAATGTTCTCTGAGCGTTGTTTTTGAATGTTCTCTGAATGTTCCTTTGAATGTTCTCTGAGCGTTACATTTGAATGTTCTCTGAACGTTACTTTTGAATGTTCTCTGAACTTTACTTTTGAATGTTCTCTGAACGTTACTTTTGAATGTTCTCTGAACTTTACTTTTGAATGTTCTCTGAACGTTGTTTTTGAATGTTCTCTGAATGTTCCTTTGAATGTTCTCTGAGCGTTACTTTTGAATGTTCTCTGAACGTTGTTTTTGAATGTTCTCTGAATGTTCCTTTGAATGTTCTCTGAGCGTTACTTTTGAATGTTCTCTGAACGTTGTTTTTGAATGTTCTCTGAGCGTTACTTTTGAATGTTCTCTGAACGTTGTTTTTGAATGTTCTCTGAACGTTCTTTTGAATGTTCTCTGAGCGTTACTTTTGAATGTTCTCTGAACGTTGTTTTTGAATGTTCTCTGAATGTTCCTTTGAATGTTCTCTGAGCGTTACTTAAGAATGTTCTCTGAACGTTACTTAAAAATGTTCTATGAACGTTACTTAAGAATGTTCTCTGAACGCTACTTTCGAATGTTCTCTGAACGTTACTTTTGAATGTTCTCTGAGCGTTAATTTTGAATGTTCTCTGAACGTTGTTTTTGAATGTTCTCTGAATGTCCCTTTGAATGTTCTCTGAGCGTTACTTTTGAATGCTCTCTGAACGTTTATTTTGAATGTTCTCTAAACGTTACTTTCGAATGTTCTCTGAACGTTACTTTCGAATGTTCTCTGAACGTTACTCTTGAATGTTCTCTGAACGTTACTCTTGAATGTTCTCTGAATGTTACTCTTGAATGTTCTCTGAACGTTACTTTTGAATGTTCTCTGAGCGTTACTTTTGAATGTTCTCTGAGCGTTACTTTCGAATGTTCTCTGAACGTTACTTTCGAATGTTCTCTGAACGTTACTCTTGAATGTTCTCTGAACGTTACTCTTGAATGTTCTCTGAATGTTACTCTTGAATGTTCTCTGAACGTTACTTTTGAATGTTCTCTGAGCGTTACTTTTGAATGTTCTCTGAGCGTTACTTTCGAATGTTCTCTGAACGTTGTTTTTGAATGTTCTCTGAACGTTACTTTTGAATGTTCTCTGAACGTTACTTTCGAATGTTCTCTGAACGTTACTTTCGAATGTTCTCTGAACGTTACTCTTGAATGTTCTCTGAACGTTGTTTTTGAATGTTCTCTGAACGTTACTCTTGAATGTTCTCTGAACGTTACTCTTGAATGTTCTCTGAACGTTACTTTTGAATGTTCTTTGAACGTTACTTAAGAATATTCTCTGAACGTTACTTAAGAATGTTCTGTGAACGTTACTTTAGAATGTTCTCTGTACGTTACTTAAGAATGTTCTCTGAACGTCACTTAAGAATGTTCTCTTAGCGTTACTTTCGAATGTTCTCTGAACGTTACTTTTGAATGTTCTCTGAGCGTTACTTTCGAATGTTCTCTGAGCGTTACTTTTGAATGTTCTCTGAATGTTACTTTTCAATGTTCTCTGAATGTTACTTTTCAATATTCTCTGAACGTTCTTTTGAATGTTCTCTGAACGTTGTTTTTGAATGTTCTCTGAACGTTGTTTTTGAATGTTCTCTGAGCGTTACTTTTGAATGTTCTCTGAACGTTGTTTTTGAATGTTCTCTGTGCGTTACTTAAGAATGTTCTCTGAACGTTGTTTTTGAATGTTCTCTGAGCATTACTTTTGAATGTTCTCTGAACGTTGTTTTTGAATGTTCTGTGAACGTTACTTAAGAAAGTTCTCTGAACGTTATTTAAGAATGTTCTCTGAACGTTACTTAAGAATGTTCTCTGAGCGTTACTGTAGAATGTTCTCTGAACGTTGTTTTTGAATGTTCTGTGAACGTTACTTAAGAAAGTTCTCTGAACGTTACTTAAGAAAGTTCTCTGAATGTTATTTAAGAATGTTCTTTGAACGTTACTTAAGAATGTTCTCTGAGCGTTACTTAAGAATGTTCTCTGAGCGTTACTTTAGAATGTTCTCTGAACGTTACTTAAGAATGTTCTCTGAACGTTGTTTTTGAATGTTCTCTGAATGTTCCTTTGAATGTTTTCTGAACGTTACTTAAAAATGCTCTCTGAACGTTACTAAAGAATGTTCTCTGAGCGTTACTTAAGAATGTTCTCTGAGCGTTACTTAAGAATGTTCTCTGAACGTTACTTAAGAATGTTCTCTGAACGTTACTTAAGAATGTTCTCTGAACGTTACTTAAGAATGTTCTCTGAACGTTACTTTTGAATGTTCTCTGAACGTTACTTTTGAATGTTCTCTGAGCGTTACTTTTAAATGTTCTCTGAATGTTACTTTTGAATGTTCTCTGAGCTTTACTTTTCAATGTTCTCTGAACGTTCTTTTGAATGTTCTCTGAATGTTACTTTTGAATGTTCTCTGAGCTTTACTTTTCAATGTTCTCTGAACGTTCTTTTGAATGTTCTCTGAATGTTACTTTTGAATGTTCTCTGAACGTTGTTTTTGAATGTTCTCTGAATGTTACTTTTGAATGTTCTCTGAGCTTTACTTTTCATTGTTCTCTGAACGTTCTTTTGAATGTTCTCTGAATGTTACTTTTGAATGTTCTCTGAACGTTGTTTTTGAATGTTCTCTGAATGTTACTTTTGAATGTTCTCTGAATGTTACTTTTGAATGTTCTCTGAATGTTACTTTTCAATATTCTCTGAACGTTCTTTTGAATGTTCTCTGAATGTTACTTTTGAATGTTCTCTGAACGTTGTTTTTGAATGTTCTCTGAATGTTACTTTTGAATGTTCTCTGAACGTTGTTTTTGAATGTTCTCTGAGCGTTACTTTTGAATGTTCTCTGAATGTTACTTTTGAATATTCTCTGAACGTTCTTTTGAATGTTCTCTGAACGTTGTTTTTGAATGTTCTCTGAATGTTACTTTTGAATGTTCTCTGAACGTTGTTTTTGAATCTTCTCTGAGCGTTACTTAAGAATGTTCTCTGAACGTTACTTAAGAATGTTCTCTGAGCGTTACTTTAGAATGTTCTCTGAACGTTACTTAAGAATGTTCTCTGAACGTTGTTTTTGAATGTTCTCTGAATGTTCCTTTGAATGTTCTCTGAACGTTACTAAAGAATGTTCTCTGAGCGTTACTTAAGAATGTTCTCTGAGCGTTACTTAAGAATGTTCTCTGAACGTTACTTAAGAATGTTCTCTGAACGTTACTTAAGAATGTTCTCTGAATGTTACTTTTGAATGTTCTCTGAGCTTTACTTTTCAATGTTCTCTGAATGTTACTTTTGAATGTTCTCTGAGCTTTACTTTTCAATGTTCTCTGAACGTTCTTTTGAATGTTCTCTGAACGTTGTTTTTGAATGTTCTCTGAATGTTACTTTTGAATGTTCTCTGAGCTTTACTTTTCATTGTTCTCTGAACGTTCTTTTGAATGTTACTTTTGAATGTTCTCTGAACGTTGTTTTTGAATGTTCTCTGAATGTTACTTTTAAATGTTCTCTGAATGTTACTTTTGAATGTTCTCTGAATGTTACTTTTCAATATTCTCTGAACGTTCTTTTGAATGTTCTCTGAATGTTACTTTTGAATGTTCTCTGAACGTTGTTTTTGAATGTTCTCTGAATGTTACTTTTGAATGTTCTCTGAACGTTGTTTTTGAATGTTCTCTGAATGTTACTTTTGAATGTTCTCTGAATGTTACTTTTGAATGTTCTCTGAATGTTACTTTTCAATATTCTCTGAACGTTCTTTTGAATGTTCTCTGAATGTTACTTTTGAATGTTCTCTGAACGTTGTTTTTGAATGTTCTCTGAATGTTACTTTTGAATGTTCTCTGAACGTTGTTTTTGAATGTTCTCTGAGCGTTACTTTTGAATGTTCTCTGAATGTTACTTTTGAATATTCTCTGAACGTTCTTTTGAATGTTCTCTGAACGTTGTTTTTGAATGTTCTCTGAATGTTACTTTTGAATGTTCTCTGAACGTTGTTTTTGAATCTTCTCTGAGCGTTACTTAAGAATGTTCTCTGAACGTTACTTAAGAATGTTCTCTGAGCGTTACTTTAGAATGTTCTCTGAACGTTACTTAAGAATGTTCTCTGAACGTTGTTTTTGAATGTTCTCTGAATGTTCCTTTGAATGTTCTCTGAACGTTACTAAAGAATGTTCTCTGAGCGTTACTTAAGAATGTTCTCTGAGCGTTACTTAAGAATGTTCTCTGAACGTTACTTAAGAATGTTCTCTGAACGTTACTTAAGAATGTTCTCTGAATGTTACTTTTGAATGTTCTCTGAGCTTTACTTTTCAATGTTCTCTGAATGTTACTTTTGAATGTTCTCTGAGCTTTACTTTTGAATGTTCTCTGAACGTTCTTTTGAATGTTCTCTGAACGTTGTTTTTGAATGTTCTCTGAATGTTACTTTTGAATGTTCTCTGAGCTTTACTTTTCATTGTTCTCTGAACGTTCTTTTGAATGTTACTTTTGAATGTTCTCTGAACGTTGTTTTTGAATGTTCTCTGAATGTTACTTTTAAATGTTCTCTGAATGTTACTTTTGAATGTTCTCTGAATGTTACTTTTCAATATTCTCTGAACGTTCTTTTGAATGTTCTCTGAATGTTACTTTTGAATGTTCTCTGAACGTTGTTTTTGAATGTTCTCTGAATGTTACTTTTGAATGTTCTCTGAACGTTGTTTTTGAATGTTCTCTGAGCGTTACTTTTGAATGTTCTCTGAGCGTTACTTTTAAATGTTCTCTGAATGTTACTTTTGAATGTTCTCTGAGCTTTACTTTTCAATGTTCTCTGAACGTTCTTTTGAATGTTCTCTGAACGTTGTTTTTGAATGTTCTCTGAATGTTACTTTTGAATGTTCTCTGAGCTTTACTTTTCATTGTTCTCTGAACGTTCTTTTGAATGTTACTTTTGAATGTTCTCTGAACGTTGTTTTTGAATGTTCTCTGAATGTTACTTTTAAATGTTCTCTGAATGTTACTTTTGAATGTTCTCTGAATGTTACTTTTCAATATTCTCTGAACGTTCTTTTGAATGTTCTCTGAATGTTACTTTTGAATGTTCTCTGAACGTTGTTTTTGAATGTTCTCTGAATGTTACTTTTGAATGTTCTCTGAACGTTGTTTTTGAATGTTCTCTGAGCGTTACTTTTGAATGTTCTCTGAATGTTACTTTTGAATATTCTCTGAACGTTCTTTTGAATGTTCTCTGAATGTTACTTTTGAATGTTCTCTGAACGTTGTTTTTGAATGTTCTCTGAATGTTACTTTTGAATGTTCTCTGAACGTTGTTTTTGAATCTTCTCTGAGCGTTACTTAAGAATGTTCTCTGAACGTTACTTAAGAATGTTCTCTGAACATTGTTTTTGAATGTTCTCTGAGCATTACTTTTGAATGTTCTCTGAATGTTATTTTTGAATGTTCTCTGAACGTTATTTAAGAATGTTCTCTGAACGTTACTTTATAATATTCTTTGAACGTTACTTAAGAATGTTCTCTGAGCATTACTGTAGAATGTTCTCTGAGCGTTACTTAAGAATGTTCTCTGAGCGTTACTTTAGAATGTTCTCTGAACGTTACTTAAGAATGTTCTCTGAGCGTTACTTAAGAATGTTCTCTGAACGTTACTTAAGAATGTTCTCTGAGCGTTACTTTTGAATGTTCTCTGAGCTTTACTTTTGAATATTCTCTGAACGTTGTTTTTGAATGTTCTCTGAATGTTCCTTTGAATGTTTTCTGAACGTTACTTAAGAATGTTCTCTGAACGTTACTTAAGAATGCTCTCTGAACGTTACTAAAGAATGTTCTCTGAACGTTACTTAAGAATGTTCTCTGAACGTTAATTTTGAATGTTCTCTGAATGTTACTTTTGAATGTTCTCTGAGCAGATAATGTATGTTGGTTGTTGTAAACATAGATACTGTTATGTAAGAAAAATTTCAGACTTGTCTGACAATAAAGTATTATATCATATCATATGTTCTCTGAACGTTACTTTCGAATGTTCTCTGAATGTTACTTAATAATGTTCTCTGAACGTTACTTTTGAATGTTCTCTGAATGTTACTTAATAATGTTCTCTGAACGTTACTTTCGAATGTTCTCTGAACTTTACTTTTGAATGCTCTCGGAACGTTACTCTTGAATGTTCTCTGAACGTTACTCTTGAATGTCCTCTGAATGTTACTTTTGAATGTTCTCTGAACGTTACTTTTGAATGTTCTCTGAGCGTTACTTTTAAATGTTCTCTGAACGTTACTTTTGAATGTTCTCTGAGCGTTACTTTTAAATGTTCTCTGAATGTTACTTTCGAATGTTCTCTGAGCGTTACTTTCGAATGTTCTTTGAACGTTACTTTTGAATGTTCTCTGAGCGTTACTTTTAAATGTTCTCTGAACGTTACTTTTGAATGTTCTCTGAACGTTACTTTCGAATGTTCTTTGAACGTTACTTTTGAATGTTCTCTGAGCGTTACTTTTGAATGTTCTCTGAGCGTTACTTAAGAATTACTTAAGAATGTTCTCTGAGCGTTACTTAAGAATGTTCTCTGAACGTTGTTTTTGAATGTTCTCTGAATGTTACTATCGAATGTTCTCTGAACGTTACTTTTGAATGTTCTCTGAGCGTTACTTTTAAATGTTCTCTGAACGTTGTTTTTGAATGTTCTCTGAATGTTACTATCGAATGTTCTCTGAACGTTACTCTTGAATGTTCTCTGAGCGTTACTCTTGAATGTTCTCTGAGCATTACTTTTAAATGTTCTCTGAACGTTACTTTTGAATGTTCTCTGAGCAGATAATGTATGTTTGTTGTTGTAAACATAGATACTGTTATGCAAGAAAAATTTCAGACTTGTCTGACAATAAAGTATTATATCATATCATATCATGTTCTCTGAACGTTACTTTCGAATGTTCTCTGAGCATTACTTTTGAATGTTCTCTGAGCTTTACTTTTGAATGTTCTCTGAACGTTCTTTTGAATGTTCTCTGAGCGTTACTTTTGAATGTTCTCTGAACGTTACTTTAGAATGTTCTCTGAACGTTACTTAAGAATGTTCTGTGAACGTTACTTTTGAATGTTCTTTGAACGTTACTTAAGAATGTTCTCTGAGCGTTACTTAAGAATTACTTAAGAATGTTCTCTGAACGTTGTTTTTGAATGTTCTCTGAATGTTACTTTTGAATGTTCTCAGACTGTACTTTCGAATGTTCTCTGAACATTACTTTTAAATGTTCTCTGAACGTTACTTTTGAATGTTCTCTTAGCGTTACTTTTGAATGTTCTCTGAACGTTACTTTTGAATGTTCTCTGAACGTTACTTTTTTAATGTTCTCAGAACATTCTGAAACAAGTAGTAACATAAAAAATTAACATCCAACTAAAACTTTCAGCAAAAATGTTCCATGAACAATGTATAAATAACGTTATGAGAACATTATTAAAGACCAGATAAAGTTACTGGAATAACGTTTGTTCACAATGTTAAGAGAATCTTGCCAGAACGTTCAAGTTGTACATTTTACAAGAAAATACCATTTCAGTCTTTCTACTTCCAAATTTCATGTTTAATTCAGTGTGTTACTTGCCATTTCTTTGTAATTATTTTTGAAATTTACTTGCAATTTCTGAGTGAAAACTGTTTGAAAGGTCAGCAGATTGTTTTAAGCTGCAGTGTTTATTAAAGGATGGGCCGGTGTGTGTTGTGTGTAATGTTGTGTGATGATTCACTGGCTGATAGGACACGTTAACTGTGTTTCCAGTGTAAGTTACTCAGGTGATGAAGATGAATTCTTACTAGGGATGCTACCGATTAATTGACAATCGATTTATGGAGTGTGTAGTTTTGAGGTGCGTGCGTTCGAGACCAGCTGCTCTAAATGAAGGTTTACTAATGTTTCACGAAGTTACAAACCAACAAATTTAAGAGATTAAGATTAACAATTATTCGATTATATTATAATTATACAATTATATTTCCATCAGGACTGTGTTGCTGATGGACAGTAAAGTCCATAAAAATACCATCCCAGTGTCCCGTGCCAATATAAAGGTGTTTTACCCGGATTTGGAATTATTTGAATTGCATTGTGTTGTGTTTTAGAGTGGAAGGAAATGTCTGTACATTTTTTCAGTTTTTATACTTATTTCTGTGTATTTTTATTTTGGTGTTTTTTATACCCTGTTTACCTTAGTGCTGCTGGTGTGTGTGGATGGTGGACGGATCATGTGATGTGACGTGTGTTTCAGGATCAGTGTGAAGCTCTAACAGTGTTGAGAGCAGATGAAGGATCGCTTCAGTTTGTCAGCAGATGCGCGTCTATTTCAGTTTTAGCAGCTTTTCACGGGTTCCTGCCGTTAGTTCAGACCTCCGTTCTGCTGCGAACACAACACTGAGTGTATGTGTGTGTGTGTGTGTGTTTGCCTAAAGGAGCAGAGCCAACGGTCTCTCTTTCATGTCATGTCGGCGTCTGGATTGTGTGAATCCAGAGATTCTTCTCTGTTAATTAAGAGCATCACATGAGCAGTCGATAAAAGACTCATTCTGATATTTGTATGAATTGCTGTGTTATTGTGAGGTGTGACTGACGGTTTGATTAAAGAGAGAGACGGTGAACGTTCACTTCATCCAATTCAGCGTTTCCCCTAATTAACGGCAGGCATCTGGATCTCCGAGGCCTCCAGAGCCATTTGCCGGAGCTTTTAACACACATGTGAAGCGTGTTGTGTGTAAACTACTTAAGATGGAGGACAGATGGAATTCATTAATGCAGAAATTGCAAATGAAGCAGCATAAAAGTTGCTGCCAATTATTTCCACTCAGAGACTTTCTCTCTGTCACGCTCTTCTGAGGAGGCAGCAGAACAAACACACATACACACACACTTTAGGATCTGTGTGTGTATCCACCTTCATTTCTGCAGTGCAGTCGTGAATGTTCCTCCAGTGTCACTGCTGAGCCGAAAAACCTCCACCAAATCAGTCACATGTGAAATAATGTGTTCACACTACAGTAATGATCCAGATCTCTGCAGTGACACACACTCCTGTTTTCTCTGGCCATGTCATTTTCCCACCTATCTGAAATAAGATGGTTTCATTCACAGATTTACTTGTAGATATGAAGTAAAGAACTGATCACATTCATGAGGATTCACTCGAGTTTGATGGGTGTTTTTCACACGAGCTGCAGCGCATACACAGAGCATCAGTCGCTGCGTTCAGAACGAGAAAACCACTGCGATAATGTTACCGGAGCTTGTGTTTTAGTATGTTTGCCTTAATGACATATCTAAAAAGAAACCCAGCGAACAGGGAACATTCTGGCAAGGTTCTCTCAAAGTTATGAAAAAAAAATTCTTCCAGTAACGTTAATAGAATGTTCATTCAGAGTTATCTGGTCTTTAATAATGTTCTCAAAACGTTAGCACAAAAAACATTATTTATACATCGTTCATGGAGAGTTTTTATGAAATGTTTTAGTTGGACGTTCTTCTAACGTTTTTTAAATGTTACTACTTGTTTCAGAACGTTCAGCGAACATTCAAAAGTAACGTTCGGAAAACATTCAAAAGTAACGTTCAGAGAACATTCAAAAGTAACATTCAGAAAACATTCAAAAGTAACGTTCGGAAAACATTCAAAAGTAACGTTCGGAAAACATTCAACAGTAACGTTCAGAGAACATTCAAAAGTAACGCTCAGAAAACATTCAAAAATAACGTTCAAAGAACATTCAAGAGTAACGTTCAGAAAACATTCAAAAGTAACGTTCAGAGAACATTCAAAAGTAACGTTCAGAGAACATTCAAAATTAACGTTCAGAGAACATTCAAGAGTAACGTTCAGAGAACATTCAAGAGTAACGTTCAGAATCAAATCAAATCAAATCACCTTTATTTATATAGCGCTTTTTACAATGGCAATTGTTTCAAAGCAGCTTCACAGTGGTAACAGGAAAATAATGCAACGGAATTTGATTCGGCTGTACAGCCGCTCTGGTGAAAACGGTGATGTCATCCAGCTCATTTCAATTATCATATAGTGTCAATGCGGGCAGATCAGTAATATAGTTGAAATTTAAGTGTCCCCAACTGAGCAAGCCAAAAGCCAAAGGCGATGGTGGCAAGGAACCAAAACTCCTTCAGGGCCAGAATGGAGAAAAAAACCTTGGGAGAAACCAGGCTCAGTCGGGGTGCCAGTTCTCCTCTGGCCGACGAACAAATAGTGTATGATTATGATTCTGGCAACATTACAGGTCAGAAGTCATATTAGATCAATAGATATTCGTAGGATTATTCAAAAGATTGGAGTCGTCACGCCGGAGATGGGTTTAATGAGGATGTCGTGTCGATGCAGCATTTACAGGGGGGAGTTTAATTGACACGGTCTCTACAGACACTTCAGGGATATGGTCGTCATGTCCAGGCTAAGGTCCACCATCTGGTCTGGATACGGCCCGGATCCGGCCGACTGCAGTAAACCTCGGGATAAACAAAGAGACTAACATTAGCGTAGATGCCATTCTTCTTATGATGTAACGAGTACATCAGGTGTTATTGGAAGTGTTCCCGGTTCCGGCTGACCTAGTTAATGCAGCCTAAAACAATCATTTAACTGATTTGAATAATAGAAATTAAAAATGTTTTATGTGTATGCCATAGTAAAGAGATGTGTTTTTAGTCTAGATTTAAACTGACAGAGTGTGTCTGCTTCCCGAACAATGCTAGGAAGACTGTTCCAGAGTTTAGGTGCTAAATAGGAAAAGGATTGACCGCCTGCAGTTGATTTTGATATTCGAGGTATTATCAACTGGCCAGAATTTTGAGACTGCAATAGACGTGATGGATTATAATGCGTTAAGAGCCCGCTCAAGTACTGGGGAGCTAAACCATTTAGTGCTTTGTAAGTAATCAGCAAGATTTTAAAATGTATACGATGTTTAATAGGGAGCCAATGCAGTGTTGCCAGAACCGGGCTAATATGGTCATACTTCCTGGTTCTAGTAAGAACTCTAGCTGCTGCGTTTTGGACAAGCTGCAGTTTATTTATTAAGCGAGCAGGGCAACCACCCAGTAGAGCATTACAATAATCTAGCCTTGAGGTCATGAACGCATGAACTAACTGTTCAGCATTTTGCATTGAAAGCATGTGCCGTAATTTAGATATATTTTTAAGATGGTAGAATGCAGTTTTACAGATGCTAGAAACGTGGCTTTCAAATGAGAGATTGGTATCAAAGAGCACACCCAGGTTCCTAACTGACGACGAGGACTTGACAGAGCAGCCATCGAGTGTTAGACAGTATTCTAGGTTACTACTTGTGGAGTTTTTTTGTCCAATGATTAAAAATTCATTTTTTTCTGAATTAAGTTGCAGGAAATTACTAGTCATCCAATTTTTTATATCAGCTATGCATTCTGTTAATCTTGTGAATTGGTAAGTTTCGTCAGGGCGTGAAGAAATATAGAGCTGAGTATCGTCAGCATAACAATGAAAATTAACGCCATGCTTCCTAATAATATCTCCCAGTGGTAGCATGTACAGGGTGAAAAGCAACGGTCCTAGCACTGAGCCCTGCGGTACTCCATACTGAACTTGTGTTCGGTGTGACATCTCTTCATTTACTGCTACAAACTGATAACGGTCAGATAAGTATGATTTAAACCATGCCAATGAAATCCCACTAATGCCAACATAATTTTCGAGTCTATTCAAAAGAATGTTGTGGTCGATAGTATCGAATGCAGCGCTAAGATCGAGTAACACTAACAGAGAGATACAACCACGATCGGATGATAAGAGTAAATCATTTGTAACTCTAATGAGAGCAGTCTCAGTATTATGATACGGTCTAAATCCTGACTGGAAATCCTCACAGATACCATTTCTTTCTAAAAAGGAGCATAATTGTGAGGACACTGCCTTTTCTAGTATTTTTGACAGAAAGGGTAGATTTGAGATTGGCCTGTAATTGACTAATTTTGTAGGATCAAGTTGCGTTTTTTTAATAAGTGGTTTAATAATAGCCAACTTTAAAGTTTTCGGTACATATCCTAATGTCAAGGATGAATTAATGATATTAAGAAGAGGATCTATGACCTCGGGAAGCATCTCTTTTAGTAGTTTAGTCGGTATGGGGTCGAGCATACATGTTGTTGATTTTGATGATTTAACGAGTTTAGCCAATTCTTCTTCTCCTATAGCAGCGAATGAATGTAATTTTTCCTCAGTGACACTACAATGCACTGTCTGATGTGATACTGTAGTAGACGGCTGCATGGTTATAATTTTTTTCCTAATATTATTAATCTTAGAAAGAAGTTCATAAAGTCATTACTGCTGTGCTGTTTACAAACATCAGAAGGTGAAGCTTTATCTTTGGTTAATTTAGCCACTGTATCGAATAAATACCTAGGGTTGTGTTTGTTTCCTTCTAAGAGAGTCGAGAAATAAGCAGATCTAGCAGTTTTTAGGGCCTTTCTGTATGCAATCATGCTCTCTTTCCACAAAATGCGAAAAACTTCTAGTTTTGTTTTCTTCCAGCTGCGCTCCATTTTTCTGGCTGCTGTTTTAAGGGCCCGGGTGTGCTCGTTGTACCACAGCGTTGGACTATTTTCTTTAATCTTCTTTAAGCGCCGGGGAGCAACTGTGTCTAAAGTGCTGGAAAAGAGAGAGTCAATAGTTTCTGTTGCAACATCGAGTTCCTCTAGGCTATCTGGGATGCTGAGGAGATGAAACTGATGAGGAAGATTATTTACAAAGCAATCTTTATTGGCAGCAGTGATAGTCCTGCCATATTTGAAGCGAGGGGACGGCTTTGCAGCCTTTGCTAAATTAAGTGTACATGATACTAGGTAATGATCTGAGATGTCATCGCTCTGCTGCAGAATTTCAATGGTATCAACATTTATTCCATGTGACAGTATTAGGTCTAACGTATGATTACGGCGATGAGTGGGTCCTGACACGTGTTGCCTTACTCCAATAGAGTTTAGAATGTCTCTAAATGCCAATCCCAATGCGTCTTTTTCATTGTCTACATGGATATTAAAATGTTCAAAAGTAACGCTCAGAGAACATTCAAAAGTAACGTTCAGAGAACATTCGAAAGTAACTTTCAGATAATGTTTGAAGAACGATACAATGGAATGTTCCCTTAACGTTCACATAACTAAGAAAAAACTTTTTTAAAACTGGATGTTCAGAACATTCAGAAATAATGTTTTCATAACTTAATGGGAATGTTAGCGAAATGTTCTTAGAATATATTTGTGTTAGCTGGGAAGCTTCAACAAAGTATTGAGCAAAGGCTGTGAATACTTATGTACATGTGATTTTTGTTTTTTGTTTTTTGTTTTTTTAATAAATTTGCAAAGATTTCAAACAAACTTCTTTCTTCTAATCTCAGATCATCTCAGATAATCACAGATTGTCTCAGATCCTCTTAGACAGTCTCATATTGTCTCAGTTCTTCTCAGATAATCTCAGATTGTCTCTGATTTACAGTTTATCCGGAAAGTATTCACAGCGCTTCACTTTTTCCACATTTTGTTATGTTACAGCCTTATTCCAAAATGGATTAAATTCATTATTTTCCTCAAGATTCTACAAACAATACCCCATAATGACAATGTGAAAGAAGTTTGTTTGAAATCTTTGCAAATTTATTAAAAATAAAAAACGAAAAAATCATATGTACATAATTATTCACAGCCTTTGCCATGACACTCAAAATTGAGCTCAGGTGCTTCTGTTTCCACTGATCATCTTTGAGATGTTTCTACAACTTGATTGGAGTCCACCTGTGGTAAATTCAGTTGATTGGACATGATTAGGAAAGGCACACACCTGTCTATATAAGGCCCCACAGTTAACAGTGCATATCAGAGCACAAACCAAGCCATGAAGTCCAAGGAATTGTCTGTAGACCTCCGAGACAGGATTGTATCGAGGCACAGATCTGGGGAAGGGTACAGAAACGTTTCTGCACCATTGAAGGTCCCAGTGAGCACAGTGGCCTCCATCATCCGTAAATGGAAGAAGTTTGGAACCACCAGGACTCTTCCTAGAGCTGGCCACCCGGCCAAACTGAGTGATCGGGGGAGAAGGGCCTTAGTCAGGGAGGTGACCAAGAACCCGATGGTCACTCTGACAGACCTCCAGCGTTTCTCTGTGGAGAGAGGAGAAACTTCCAGAAGAACAACCATCTCTGCTGCACTCCACCAATCAGGCCTGTATGGTAGAGTGGCCAGACGGAAGCCACTCCTCAGTAAAAGGCACATGACAGCCTGCCTGGAGTTTGCCAAAAGGCACCTGAAGGACTCTCAGACCATGAGAAACAAAATTCTCTGGTCTGATGAAACAAAGATTGAACTCTTTGGCCTGAATGGCAAGCGTCATGTCTGGAGGAAACCAGGCACCGCTCATCACCTGGCCAATACCATCCCTACAGTGAAGTATTGTGGTGGCAGCATCATGCTGTGGGGATGTTTTTCAGCGGCAGGAACTGGGAGACTAGTCAGGATAGAGGGAAAGATGAATGCAGACAGCACACAGCCAAGATAACAAAGGAGTGGCTACGGGACAACTCTGTGAATGTCCTTGAGTGGCCCAGCCAGAGCCCAGACTTGAACCCGATTGAACATCTCTGGAGAGATCTGAAAATGGCTGTGCACCGACGCTCCCCATCCAACCTGATGGAGCTTGAGAGGTCCTGCAAAGAAGAATGGGAGAAACTGCCCAAAAATAGATGTGCAAAGTTTGTAGCATCATACTCAAAAAGACTTAATTGGCGCCAAAGGTGCTTCAACAAAGTATTGAGCAAAGGCTGTGAACACTTATGTACATGTGATTTTTTTTTTTTTTTTTTTTTTTTTTTTAATAAATTTGCAAAGATTTCAAACAAACTTCTTTCTTCTAATCTCAGATCATCTCAGATAATCACAGATTGTCTCAGATCCTCTTAGACAGTCTCATATTGTCTCAGTTCTTCTCAGATAATCTCAGATTGTCTCAGATCATCTTGAGATCATCTCAGATCATCTCAGATTGTCTCTGATTGTCTCAGACCATCTCAGATTGTCTCAGATCCTCTTAGACAGTCTCATATTGTCTCAGTTCTTCTCAGATAATCTCAGATTGTCTCAAATCATCTCAGATTGTCTCTGATTGTCTCAGATTGTCTCAGACCATCTCAGATTGTCTCAGATCCTCTTAGACAGTCTCATATTGTCTCAGTTCTTCTCAGACCATCTCAGATAGTCTCAGATTTGCTTAGATCATCTCAAATAATCACAGATTGTCTCAGATCATCTCAGACAGGCTCAGATTGTCTCAGACTCTCTCAGATCGTCTCTCGTGCTCTTGATTGGGGCAAAACGCAGTTCTTATTGTGTGTATTGATTGATTTGAGCCGTGTTTGTGTTGTGTGTGTGTGCAGGTGTGTATGAATAAAGCATGAAGTGAGTTTGACAGGAGCGCCGGCAGCAGATAAAGTAGAGATGGCATCCGTTATGAGAGCCGGCTACCAACACA
>JBAPCB010000049.1:232500-312500 GCA_039654105.1 Coreius guichenoti | reverse complement strand
AATTAATTTTAATAAGTATTTTGCATCACACTAGGGCTGCAAGAACAAACCGGTAGTTGTTTGAATTCATTATCGATGCTTGAGGAAACACATTTCTGTGGAAACACAGACTGTACAGTGTAGAGAGCCGGAGGTCAGAGAGGAAACGGCTCGACTCGATCTTCTTCTTCTGAGGCTCATAAACGGCTTCACGTCATTCGATCTGTCAGGCGCTGTTCTCCTCAGAGAATAATTGCGTTTGTTTCTCAGATTCTTATGTGTAATTCACACCAATATTCTGTATGAAAGCTCGTCGTGACAGCAAGAGTCTCTGACTGATGACTTTAATGAGGACTGTTTGCTGTCCGACGTTAACCCAGCAAACAGGGAACGTTCTCTCAAGGTTCTCTCAGCATTATGAACAAACATTCTTCCAGTAATGTTAATAGAACATTCGTTTAGAGTTATCTAGTCTTTAATCATGTTCTCAAAACATTAGCACAAAAACTTTATCGTTCATGAAACATTTTTCTGAAATGTTTTAATTGGACATTCGACAAATGTTTTTTAAATGTTGCTACTCGTTTCAGAACGTTCAGAGAACATTCAAAAGTAACGCTCAGAGAACATTCAAAAGTAACGCTCAGAGAACATTCAACAGTAACGTTCAGAGAACATTCAAGAGTAACGTTCAGAGAACATTCAACAGTAACGTTCAGAGAACATTCAAGAGTAACGTTCAGAGAACATTCAACAGTAACGTTCAGAGAACATTCAAGAGTAACGTTCAGAGAACATTCAAGAGTAACGTTCAGAGAACATTCAAGAGTAACGCTCAGAGAACATTCAAAAGTAACGTTCAGAGAACATTCAACAGTAACGTTCAGAGAACATTCAAGAGTAACGTTCAGAGAACATTCAAGAGTAACGTTCAGAGAACATTCAAGAGTAACGTTCAGAGAACATTCAAGAGTAACGTTCAGAGAACATTCAAGAGTAACGCTCAGAGAACATTCAAGAGTAACGTTCAGAGAACATTCAACAGTAACGTTCAGAGAACATTCAACAGTAACGTTCAGAGAACATTCAAGAGTAACGTTCAGAGAACATTCAACAGTAACGTTCAGAGAACATTCAAGAGTAACGTTCAGAGAACATTCAAGAGTAACGTTCAGAGAACATTCAAGAGTAACGCTCAGAGAACATTCAAAAGTAACGTTCAGAGAACATTCAACAGTAACGTTCAGAGAACATTCAAGAGTAACGTTCAGAGAACATTCAAGAGTAACGTTCAGAGAACATTCAAGAGTAACGTTCAGAGAACATTCAAGAGTAACGTTCAGAGAACATTCAAGAGTAACGCTAAGAGAACATTCAAGAGTAACGTTCAGAGAACATTCAACAGTAACGTTCAGAGAACATTCAAGAGTAACGTTCAGAGAACATTCAAGAGTAACGTTCAGAGAACATTCAAGAGTAACGCTCAGAGAACATTCAAAAGTAACGTTCAGAGAACATTCAACAGTAACGTTCAGAGAACATTCAACAGTAACGTTCAGAGAACATTCAAGAGTAACGTTCAGAGAACATTCAAGAGTAACGTTCAGAGAACATTCAAGAGTAACGCTCAGAGAACATTCAAGAGTAACGCTCAGAGAACATTCAAGAGTAACGTTCAGAGAACATTCAAGAGTAACGCTCAGAGGACATTCAAGAGTAACGCTCAGAGAACATTCAAGAGTAACGTTCAGAGGACATTCAAGAGTAACGTTCAGAGGACATTCAAGAGTAACGTTCAGAGGACATTCAAGAGTAACGTTCAGAGGACATTCAAGAGTAACGTTCAGAGGACATTCAAGAGTAACGTTCAGAGGACATTCAAGAGTAACGCTCAGAGGACATTCAAGATTAACGCTCAGAGAACATTCAAGATTAACGCTCAGAGAACATTCAAGAGCAACGCTCAGAGAACATTCAAGAGTAACGTTCAGAGAACATTCAACAATAACGCTCAGAGAACATTCAAGAGTAACGTTCAGAGAACATTCAACAGTAACGTTCAGAGAACATTCAAGAGTAACGTTCAGAGAACATTCAAGAGTAACGTTCAGAGAACATTCAACAGTAACGTTCAGAGAACATTCAAGAGTAACGTTCAGAGAACATTCAAGAGTAACGTTCAGAGAACATTCAAGAGTAACGCTCAGAGAACATTCAAGAGTAACGTTCAGAGAACATTCAAGAGTAACGTTCAGAGAACATTCAAGAGTAACGCTCAGAGAACATTCAAGAGTAACGTTCAGAGAACATTCAACAGTAACGTTCAGAGAACATTCAAGAGTAACGTTCAGAGAACATTCAAGAGTAACGTTCAGAGAACATTCAAGAGTAACGTTCAGAGAACATTCAAGAGTAACGTTCAGAGAACATTCAAGAGTAACGCTCAGAGAACATTCAAGAGTAACGCTCAGAGAACATTCAAGAGTAACGTTCAGAGAACATTCAAGAGTAACGCTCAGAGAACATTCAAGAGTAACGTTCAGAGAACATTCAAGAGTAACGTTCAGAGAACATTCAAGAGTAACGTTCAGAGAACATTCAAGAGTAACGTTCAGAGAACATTCAACAGTAACGTTCAGAGAACATTCAACAGTAACGTTCAGAGAACATTCAAGAGTAACGTTCAGAGAACATTCAAGAGTAACGCTCAGAGAACATTCAACAGTAACGTTCAGAGAACATTCAAGAGTAACGTTCAGAGAACATTCAAGAGTAACGCTCAGAGAACATTCAAGAGTAACGTTCAGAGAACATTCAAGAGTAACGCTCAGAGAACATTCAAGAGTAACGCTCAGAGAACACTCAAGAGTAACGCTCAGAGAACATTCAAGAGTAACGTTCAGAGAACATTCAAGAGTAACGCTCAGAGAACATTCAAGAGTAACGTTCAGAGAACATTCAAGAGTAACGCTCAGAGAACATTCAAGAGTAACGCTCAGAGAACACTCAAGAGTAACGTTATCACGTTTGAAGAATGACAATATGTTCCCTTAAAAATAAAAAAATTGGATGTTTTGAACATTCAGAAATAATATTTTTCATAATGTTCTTAAGACATGTTTTTGTTATCTGAGTATTTAGCTTTTAAATCGACAATATTTAAAAGAAATCATTACAGAAGTAGTGATAATTTATTGCGATTATATAACATATCATTGAATATAGTTACATTTACGGCATAGTGTTATTATGACATGATTATGAATGTGTGTGTTTGGCAGTACAGTAACTGTATAAGTGTCAGTCGTTCATCTGTCTCTATGTGTCTTAATGAAGTGTTTGTTCAGTGTGAATCACAGCTGTACCTGCAGATCTCATGAGCAGCTGCTCTGAACTCACTGGAGTCTGCTATGGAGAAACAGCTCTATCTGTGTGTGTCTGTGTGTGTGTGTGTGTGTATGAAAGTCTGTGTGTGTGTGTGTGTGTGTGTGTGTGTGTGTGTGTGTGTGTGTGTGTGTGTGTGTGTGTGTGTGTGTATGAGAGTCTGTGTGTGTGTGTGTGTGTGTGTGTGTGAGTGTGTGTGTGCGTGAGTGTGTGCGTGAGTGTGCGTTTGCGAGTGCGAGTGCGAGTGTGTGTGTGAGTGTGTGCGTGAGTGTGTGTGTGTGTGTGTGTGAGTGTGTAAGTGTGTGTGTGTACAGTTAGATTCTTTTTAAACAGACAGAGCTGATTAAACTGGTACAGATACTGCAGCTCTGTCTGTCTGTCTGTCTCTCACTGCCTCAGCAAATCTCCTGTCTGTCTCATTAGTGTCCAACACACTGACTCCCTCAGGCGAGCCCACAGCGAGTGTCCGGCTCTCACACACACACACACACACTGAGCCGACTGTCAGAGAGACAGACAGCAGTGCTGGTGAAGGGACAGACAGACAGTTAGAGAGACAGACAGGTGCAGTTTTCTGACAGCTGCTGGTTAACAGTCTCTCAGTGGTTTAATTGGAGGAAACTCAGTGTGAGTGTTCGACCGTCAGCCTGTCGCTCTCTCTTTGAGTGTGTGCTCGTGAACGTGAATGAACGCATCATCCGTAGTGCTTCACGTCCACAAATGAGCGCTGGGACACCGGTGAAAACCTGCCATTAAAACACACTCTCAGAGAAGATTTTAGTGAATACAGTGACGGCGGAAGAGTGTTTGTCCCTCACACACGACACTAGAACACTTTAAAACAATCTGTGATGTACAAACCCGATTCCAAAAAAGTTGGGACACTGTACAAATTGTGAATAAAAAAGGAATGCAATAATTTACAAATCTCATAAATTTATATTTTTTTCACAACCGAATATAGATAACATATCAAATGTTGAAAGTGAGACATTTTGAAATGTCATGCCAAATATTGGCTCATTTTGGATTTCATGAGAGATACACATTCCAAAAAAGTTGGGACAGGTAGCAATAAGAGGCCGGAAAAGTTAAATGTACATATAAGGAACAGCTGGAGGACCAATTTGCAACTTATTAGGTCAATTGGCAACATGATTGGGTATAAAAAGAGCCTCTCAGAGTGGCAGTGTCTCTCAGAAGTCAAGATGGGCAGAGGATCACCAATTCCCCCAATGCTGCGGCGAAAAATAGTGGAGCAATATCAGAAAGGAGTTTCTCAGAGAAAAATTGCAAAGAGTTTGAAGTTATCATCATCTACAGTGCATAATATCATCCAAAGATTCAGAGAATCTGGAACAATCTCTGTGCGTAAGGGTCAAGGCCGGAAAACCATACTGGATGCCCGTGATCTTCGGGCCCTTAGACGGCACTGCATCACATACAGGAATGCTACTGTAATGGAAATCACAACATGGGCTCAGGAATACTTCCAGAAAACATTGTCGGTGAACACAATCCACCGTGCCATTCGCCGTTGCCGGCTAAAACTCAATAGGTCAAAAAAGAAGCCATATCTAAACATGATCCAGAAGCGCAGGCGTTTTCTCTGGGCCAAGGCTCATTTAAAATGGACTGTGGCAAAGTGGAAAACTGTTCTGTGGTCAGACGAATCAAAATTTGAAGTTCTTTTTGGAAAACTGGGACGCCATGTCATCCGGACTAAAGAGGACAAGGACAACCCAAGTTGTTATCAGCGCTCAGTTCAGAAGCCTGCATCTCTGATGGTATGGGGTTGCATGAGTGCGTGTGGCATGGGCAGCTTACACATCTGGAAAGGCACCATCAATGCTGAAAGGTATATCCAAGTTCTAGAACAACATATGCTCCCATCCAGACGTCGTCTCTTTCAGGGAAGACCTTGCATTTTCCAACATGACAATGCCAGACCACATACTGCATCAATTACAACATCATGGCTGCGTAGAAGAAGGATCCGGGTACTGAAATGGCCAGCCTGCAGTCCAGATCTTTCACCCATAGAAAACAAGAATGGGACAACATTCCTATTCCTAAACTTGAGCAACTTGTCTCCTCAGTCCCCAGACGTTTGCAGACTGTTATGAAAAGAAGAGGGGATGCCACACAGTGGTAAACATGGCCTTGTCCCAACTTTTTTGAGATGTGTTGATGCCATTAAATTTAAAATCAACTTATTTTTCCCTTAAAATGATACATTTTCTCAGATTAAACATTTGATATGTCATCTATGTTGTATTCTGAATAAAATATTGAAATTTGAAACTTCCACATCATTGCATTCTGTTTTTATTCACAATTTGTACAGTGTCCCAACAAATAACACAAATATGAAGGGCTCATGTAGTGATCATAACCTGAAACTCTCTGTCTCTCCGTCAGGTGTTATGTGGACGATAAGGTGTCTAAGGTGGCCTGGTTAAACCGCTCGAACATCATCTTCGCAGGCGAGGACAAGTGGTCTCTGGACCCGCGGGTGGAGCTGGTGACGCAGGGTCAGCTGGAGTACAGCCTGAGGATCCAGAAGGTGGATGTGTTCGACGAGGGCCCGTATACCTGCTCCATCCAGACCAAACAACAGCCCAAGACCTCGCAGGTCTATCTCATCGTTCAAGGTGAGCGCCGCGTGATTGACAGGCTGTCAGACCAATGACAGCTCGTCATCTGTTAATCCCCCAGCAGGAACCTCCCACTCGCTCCCGTCAGACGCTTCCAGATCAGATTAGTTAGTTGTGTGGGTGTACGATATGGCACAAATACATCACCATTCGTTTTCTGTGTAAAGTTCATCAGTTATTAAACAATTTAAATTTTAGCTCTAAAAAGACCATAGTGTCATTATTCAGATCAATTCAGTTCTCATCTGATGGTGTCAGTACAGTCAGATCAAAAATATGACTGAATATGAAGTATGATAGTACAGTACTAGTGATCTGCAGAGACATTTTAATGGCTGATGATCGGATGTCATCATATTGCACGGACTAGTTCGTGTGAGGTGTGTGTTGGTGGATGAAGCCCTGTAGCGTGAGTGTTCACTTTCTGTCATCTGTGCAGTTTCTCGTGTTTCTCTTGTCGACGCTCTCGTCACACTCCACTAATTACTGCGCGGCCGGGGGACGATCTGTTACTGTTAATGGTTATTTAATCCATAGACGTGTGAACATGTCGGCCGTTTATTTGGCTCTCTTTAATTACCCAGCGTTAATTTTACTAAGCGCATCTTAGAGTCTGGACAGAAATACTCTCACCTGCTTACCTGATTAAGCCATATTATGCCCTTTAACTCTTGATGTGTTTTCTGGCTCTTCCTGCTTGAATGTTGATTATTTCCTCATATTCTCCATTGTTGCGGCTCCTCTCTTCCCAGTCTGTCAGTAACGCTCTGTTTAGTTCCTGTCTCTATGAAGCCCCTCCTTCCGAAAAGCACACTGTGCTCTGATTGGTCGGCTGGAGCAGTGTGTTGTGATTGGTGTTTGGGAAATGTCCCGCCCCTTACCATAACCGGCAGTTTCAACACACCACTAACTAACTCAACCAGGCCCCGCCCCTTTATTCTGCGTATTAATTATTTAAGTGAGGAATATTGTGACGTGTTCGTTCCCGGAAGAAAACTCAAGACTACAATGGAGGCGTTTCAGGAGTTCAGAAACACTGACACTGATGGAGAGAAGAACTGGAGCTTTGCAGAGCTTTTTCATGCTCAAACAGCAAAGTTGATGATCATGAAATAAAGCATATTAAGTCCTCTTTAATCGTGCAGCTCTGCATGAGAGTGTGTTCAGAAAGTCTTGCTGCTGAATATTTATGCAGTTTGTACTGCAGATGCTCTGTATGTGTGAAACACTGGGATGATCTACTGCGATTGTCATAATGCATGCATGAGATGCTGGAACCCACACTTTAGAGCATGTCCAGCATTTCTTGGCCAGTGTTTAGTTTCTCTGATAAACATTAACATTCTGTATTGAAGCTCTACTCAGTGGTCGCATGCACAGGTTCTCCTGGCGTTCATGTTCTCCACGTCAGTGTTTTTGGCCAGATTTATGCCCCGCCGCCTCACGGGATGAGAAGAAAAAAATGCCCATTCTTGTTTTCCATGCAGGAACATGTTCATTAGTCTTTTGTATTGTATGGTGCAGTTTTGTTTTTGCAAAATCATAAATCTTTATACAATTAGAGAAGATCTACTTGGCGGTGCAAGTTTCCCTCAAGATTAATACGAGCAGCTCTGCGACACAGCACACAATAAAGGACGCCTCCTGACAAAATAAATTACAGACAAATGTCGTTCATCTTCAGAATCGATCAAACTCGGGAGGTTTATTGTGCTGGTGTGCGGTTCAGACAGAAAGGAAGCGTTCGCTCTGACGATCCTCGCTGCTGTGAAGAGGCTTTGAGGTGCTTCTGATTGTTCATATAAAAATATTGATGAAGGATCATGAGAGTCCGAACATGCCAGCATTATAAATTCACTGTATGATCACTATTTTGTTGTGAACTATAAACCCCTGTATTTTTATTTAACCCCTGACTTTAGATTTATTTTAAAATATTCAGAAATATATGTTTGTAGAATAAATACTCATAGTGTGTAAGCGATCATAAGGACATAAACATCCTCAGAGTGACACGTCATTCGCAGTGTTTTATGGGAGTGGGCGTCACTGATAAGCTCTTTTGCCACATTTTTGTTTCCATGGTGACACAGCGCTTTCTCTGATTGGTCGGTCTGTGTTCAGGATTGTGGGTAGTGTTGTTGTGAACTGATGTTAGTAGCGGTGAAGCAGGAGATAAGGCAGCTCTGTGTGTGTGTGTGTGTGTGTGTATGTGTGTGTGTCTAAATATCATTAGCCTAATATAAAACCAATGGATGTCTATGCTATCACATGTCGTTCTGTTCCTATTTTGCCTGTGTTCCCTTTGCTAGGTGGTTTCCATGGTAATGCATTGAGTTTGCACATGTTCCTAAGTTACGTTACTCATCACCTGTCTTTAGTTCTCTCTAGTTCCTTTTCCTGTATTGTGTTAGTTTCCTGTATGTTAGTTTGGTTGTTTTCTCCTGAGTTTTATCATTATTCCTGAGTTTATTCCTCTGAATCTCTTACGTTGTGCGATCTATACAGCCAGACTGTTACAGAATACAGGACTATATTGAGTTTATAAAAAAATGTAAAGCATAGACTCACCAGCTGTGCGTCTCTTCCTCCTTCCTAAGCAAAGACCACTACTGGAGTATTTGGGCTGGATGCTCCAACACGGAGGACTTTCCTTTACAGCCTGCGACCCAGAGAACAGCCAGCCACCATCCTGCTGCATGGACACTACGCCAGAGCCCACCGCCGACGGAAAAATTGAGGCTGCTGCGATTAACGAGCTGGAGCCTACTAAAAGAACTGAGCCAAACATCACCCCCGAGCTTGAGCCTCGACGAACGTCTGACCAGGTGTATGAGCCGGCAACACCGTGTGTCGCATAGGAATGCTCATTGAGCACGAGGGAATGGAGGAAAACCCCCACACACACTCCCGCCCCCGCTGGTTCTGCCCAGCTCAGATTCTCCTGTGTTCCCAGATTTCCCTCCCAAACCCCCTCTCCCGCCTCCTCATTCAAAATAAGCCAGTTCCTCAGCCCTGCCTCCACTGGTTCCCTTCAGTCTCCGCTGGTTTTCCAGTCTCCAGCTCCACCCAGTTAAGGGGATTCCCTGGCTCCTCCTCCAGCCACTGTTCCCATCACTCCACCTTGGCCCGTTGCCCTGACTCGTCCCCCTTGGCTCCTCCCTCCTTCAGCTCCACCTGGGACCATCGGCTTTATGGCTCCACCGGGCTCCCTCGACCCTCCGGCTCCACCTCAGTCGGACGTTGCCTCGCCTGTGCCACAGACTTGCTTGCCATCCACTGTGCCCTGTCTTTCCACCCCAAAGGCTCCATCTGGGGGTCACCTCAGGGGGTCATCGCTACGACTCCGTCGCAACCTCTGAAGCCTGCGGTGTCATGCTGGTCCACCTGCTCTCCGTCTGCGCTCTGGGCTCCCTCTCCACTGGCTCCATCTCTATCCCCACGGCGGCATTGAGGAAATCACCACCATGGCTCCACCCTCCCTCGACTCTGTCGTGGGTCATTGTCCTGGCTGGACTCTGGGTCAGCATCTGGATCCTCCTGTCTCCGCCCTGACCAGTGTTGATGAACACTATTTTTAGTGTCCCGACTTATTATGAAATTGTCCTAAATTGTCTTTGCTAGGTGGTCAAATACAGACACAGTTGCCTGTCCATCCCGTCCCGTATTCCACCATAAGAAATCTGGTCTCCCTATAGGACAAGGACCTAGAGAGAACTCAGGGCTTATAAAGACTGGTGATGAACCTGTCTTCATAAGCCCTGAGTTCTCTGTAGTTCCTTATCCTATATCGTCAATGTTAGTTTGGTTGTTTTCTCCTGAGTTTCCCTTTCGGATTTATCATTAAAGACTGTTTATTCCTCTGAATCTCCTACGCTGTACAATCTATACAGCCAGACTGTTACATATGCAATGTCCTCACTAATATAGTGAAACAAACGTGTGTGTGTGCGTGTGTGTTCTTTTATATATGGTATATGAGAACACAGATGTGTCCATGTAAACCAAATGGCTTAAAAAATGTACTAGTTCATACTAATAAATAGAAAAGCTAATAAATAAAAAAAAAATTTGATAAATGTAAAAATGCAGCACACTTTCTGAGATAGGTAGGGTTAGTGTAAGGGGATAGAATATACAGTATGTACAGTATATAAACCATTACGCCTATGGAGAGTCTCTGTAAAGTACACATACAAGTACGTGTGTGTGTGTGTGTGTGTGTGGGTGCCTTTATGAGTCTATTCTTGTCGGGCTTGGAGAAACATGTATTTCTGTTAGAGATTTTCTTGTCAGTCCTGCTGCAACTACAATTCCAATTTCATGCATGTTAGAGAGAAAGACAGAAGCGCTCTGAGGAGAGAGAGAGAGAGAGTGTTTTAAAAAAGCCAACAGTGATTGGCTAAAGAGAACACAATGAGAGACAGAGCGAGAGAGCGGAGTGCAGAGCCACTGCTGTGAGGAACAGAGTCAATCTGCCACCTAGTGAACATCATTTATCAGACACTGACGACTGTCCATTTACAAACCTACAGTCGAAGGACGTGAGGTCTTCATCTCATCCTGAAGAACTCGGAGCTCTCGTAGTGCCTGATGCTTTAATGGTCTCGCATTCAACTGTTTATTTTTTCCCCAGCAGTCATATTATATAATGATAGGTCCAGGCTGTAATGAATTTTGTTTTCCGTGGTCATTTCCACTGTACCTTCAACACAAAGCGCTCTGTCTGTGCACATTGTGATCAACATTCATTTTGTAGGCGTATTACCTGATTTGCTTAATTCCTTTATTGAACTCCTCCTTCAGTGTCCTCAGAGCGATGGGGGAGGAGCCTAGGCAGAGTTTGGAATTGAAGGGGCGGGGTCTGGGATTAGAGCGGATTTAATCAGAAACATGATGACAGCGCCTGAACGAGTGAATGTTCACAGACGGAATGAACAACTCTCTGTCTGATTTATTGCAGGTTTGCTTTGCTGAAGCTGCAGCTCTGAGTTTGTTTCAGTCTTGACTCAGAGTAAATCAGGAAAATGACAAAGAGCGTCATTAAATGGCGCATGGGTTTGATGAATATGTGGGGTTGTGTGCGCATTGATCAGACGAGTGTTGGTGTAACGGATGAGTGTGTATGCGGCCCGTAACGGATGATGTGTGTGTGATATTTTCACATGCGTTTGGCTTCATTGATGCTCTGCAGCATCCGCATTAAACATAGGGTTTATTATGAGTGTGTGTCGGATTGAATTGTGTGTATCTGACACAAATCTCCCAGCATCCCTCAGTGTTTCCCAGAGATCTCCGCTCATGTCGTTCTGCTCTGGTTTTTCTCTTTCAGTTCCTGCAATCATCTATAAAGTGTCAGAGGACATCACTGTGAACGAGGGCAGTAACGTGACGTTGATGTGTTTGGCCAATGGGAGGCCAGATCCCTCCATCACCTGGAGACTGCTCAACCCATCAGGTGAGGGAGAGCCAATCAGCTGCTGCCAAATCTCTTACCATCAGGTCAGTCGTCACTATTGCTGGGCTGCAGAACTCTTGAACACCAGACAGGAAGAACACATAGAAACCACTCATAATACCCTAGCAAACGTCTGACATCCCGTCAGTCTAAAGTAATCGTGGGTTTGAGCGTCCGCATGTACTTCAGACTCACAGAAGAACCTTCAGCCGCTCTGACCTGGAATCTATCAGCATGTTCTCTTTCTGTCAGACAGGAAGTCGAAAGAGTGTCAGCGAGAGAAACGTGTGTGTGATTCATGTGGGGTAGCTGTTTGATTAGAGTGCGTGTGCGTGTGTGTGCGTGCGCGTGCGTGTGTGTGTGTGTGTGTGTGCGTGTGTGTATGTGTGGTTGATCAGTGGTTTCATGTTTACAGCATATCTGTCGTCCTGAAGATCTTTCTCATCGACTGCTGCAGACGCGCTGGGAGCCGCATTCACTGAAAAGAGCTGAATACTGTTTAAAGTATTGACCAGAGGTGTGTGTGAGTGTGTGTGTGTGTCTGTGTGTGTGTGTGTGTGTGTGTGTGTGTGTGTGAGGCACTGGATCGATGCAGTGATGGTTGGAGTCTCTGCTCTCCACAGAAGGTCACTAAAGGTCAGAGTCGAAGGCCTTTTACCGGCTGGAACATTAATCAAGTGTTCTCAGTGTAACATTAAACCAGCTCTAAACCAGCACTGACTGGCTCAGTCTTCACATGAACCAACTCGTGTGTCATGTGACTGTAATCGAGTCGCTTCGGCTGTGAGTCTCAAACATTCAAAATGTCTTTGAAACATCAGATGAGATGATTCATTCACTCTCTCGGTTAGTGTTTCAGCTCAAAGAACACATTTATACCGAACGATTCATATTAGTGATTGAACAGAAACACAAACTCTCACACTCACACACTCACACTCACACACTCACACACACACACGCACACACTCACACACACTCACACACACACACACACACACACACACTTCTACTCACTATAGTGATGCACCAGTAAGTATATTATTGATTTGTTTATATAACTTTATTTATTTATTTATTTTAATCTAATGTAACCTTTTTTTATATATTAATAACTATTAAATGTTTATCACATTTTTATTAATTTATTTAAATGTTATTTTTTATTTTATCTTAATCTTATTATTTTCATGTTCAAGATTCATCCTGGTCATTAATGCTGCGTAAGAAAATAATGAGTATTATTGGATGCATTAAACCAATCAGATCACAGACATAATTACTGTGTGTGTGTGTGTGTGTGTGTGTGTGTGTGTGTGTGTGTGTGTGAAAACATTAAGTGTATTTATTGTGTCTTGTGATCTTTCGGTTCTGCTGAACTTTGCCAATTTCATGGTTTTACATAAATTAGTATTCACTAAATAAATGCATTGTGCCTCGCTGTGGTAAATGATGCTCATGAATAAAACATGAGTATGCAAATGAGCACCCCCTCTGCTCACTCGTGCTCTGAAACGCTTTTAAACTTCCTGATGAAAAGCTGACCAGATCAGAGTGTGGGTGTGTGTGTGTGTGTGTGTGTGTGTGTGTGTGTGTGTGTGTGTGTGTGTGTGTGTGTGTGTGTGTGTGTGTGTGTGTGTGTGTGTGTGTGTGTGTGTGTGTGAGAGAGAGAGAGTGATGTTTTTCTCAGCTAGGTTGTTGATGTTGCTGGATTATTATTCCTCACTAACTGATGTTATGTTAGTGCTGAGTTCAGTGCTGTGATTTGGAAGAGCCTCACATGCTCCCTCTGCTGGACAAGCCTATGATGCTGATGCTGATGCTGATGCTGATGCTGACGATGATGCTGACGATGATGCTGAAGATGTGTGTGTGTTTGTGTGTGTGTGTGTGTGTGTGTTTGTCAGCTGAGGCTCTGGATGTGGGCGAGTATCTGGAGATCTCTGGGATCGTTCGCTCTCAGGCCGGACGTTACGAGTGTAAAGCGAGCAATGACGTCTCCACACCCGATGTCAAATACGTCAATGTGGTGGTCAATTGTAAGTAGATGTCCATAAGATCAGACTGTGTGAGACGCTTGTGCGTTTGTGAGAACAGACTGATGTGTGTCTCTACAGACCCGCCGTATATAAAGGAGGTGCGGAGCTCCGAGACGCCGGTTGGACAGGCTGGAATTTTGCACTGCGAGGCGTCTGCGGTTCCTCAGCCGGAGTTTGAGTGGTACAGAGATGAGCGCAGGTCAGTCAACACACCATCCGCTCCTGTAACCCAGTCAGTAATGTTTGGTTCCCAGAACCTTCCCAAAACATGCTTTATTAAGGTTTTTTTTTTGTTTAGCCAGGAAAGTTTCCTTTTTGAACATAAAAGGTTTGCAGAACATTTTTAGGTTTGCAGAACATTCCTCTAACGGAACTCTAAATTAACATTCCCCTACAATCAACTAACATTCCCCTAACATTCAACTAACATTCCCCTAACATTCAACTAACGTTCCCCCAACATTCAACTAATGTTCCTCAACATTCAACTAATGTTCCCCCAACATTTAACGTCTCGGTTACTTATGTAACCCGCATTCCCTGAAGGAAGGGAACGGAGACGTTACGTCAGTTACTGACGAAATGGGGGTTTCGCTTAGAAGCCAATCGCCTTTGAGCTCTACAAAACGAGCCAATGGCATGAAGATGCCATGGGTCTGCGGAATTTGCATAACGCAACCCCGCCCCACCGCGTGGGTATAAAGGGTGTTGCGTGGCAATCTCGCATTATGTTACCTGCTGAAGAGCCGAGGCATGAGCGTCCGGCCGTTCCAGCGGTACAGCGGAAGTGGCATGGGGACGTAACGTCTCCGTTCCCTTCCTTCAGGGAACGAGGGTTACATACGTAACCGAGACGTTCCCTTTCAGTCAGTACGTTACGAGTTACGTCAGTTACTGACGAAATGGGGGTCCCAATACAATCTCGCCACGACGGCTGTCTTCCAGCGTCCTGCGCTGACCAGGGCTCCCTGCCGTGAGTCTTAGCACGAACGAGGGGATAGGCTCAATGCCGATACCAAGGTACACTGGGAAGCATATCCCACGTGGAGAAATGCAACACAATGCCTGCCCGAAGGGAGGACTTAAGAATACACATATGACCCCCGTTGGGACTGCATATGGAGCACTCTGGGGTATCCAGCCGCAGGTGGAAAATTTTTCAACCCCAGGTGTGGCAAGGGTGTCTTGCCAAGGGAAGACACGTGCTCAGAGAGACTTACCGTGGAATACACGTGTGGGGGTTGCCCAACGGGGGAACCATGCACACGGAGGCACCTAGCCGAACACGAGGGCTGACCAAGCGGGCATGCACTCTGGTGTCGACATCAGCAGTGCTGGAGGAGCTCAGGGCTTACTGGGAAGCTCACCTGAGAGAAAATGCGCACACATCCAGTCTGTGGAGTGGAATGGCGCAGCAAGCAAAGACACCTGAGCCTGTCCAGTTACTGGCCACTTGGGGCGAGTACACGAGCGGACACAGGCTCCACTCGGAGATTATAAAATCTTGCGAATGTGTTGGGTGTCGCCCAGCCTGCAGCTCTACAAATGTCTGTCAGCGAGGCGCCACGCGCTAAAGCCCAAGAGGAAGCAACACTCCTAGTGGAGTGTGCTCTAACCCCAAGGGGGCATGGCATGCCCTGAACCTGATATGCCAGGACAATGGCGTCCACTATCCAGTGAGACATCCTCTGCTTGGAGAGAGCCTTCCCTTTCTGCTGCCCTCTGTAACAGACAAAGAGCTGGTCTGAGGTCCTGAAACACTTTGTCCGGTCTACGTAAGCGCGAAGGGCGCATACTGGACAGAGCAGTGCCAAGGCTGGGTCTGCCTCCTCCACAAGCAGCGCTTGCAGGTTCACCACCTGATCCCTGAAGGGAGTGGTGGGAACCTTGGGCACGTATCCAGGCTTTTTTTTTTTTACCAGGTCATGATGAGCCGAAATCACGGCCACATAGACCTTCAGGGTGGAGGGAGACAGCCTTCACTCCAACCCTTCCTGGAGGAAGGAAAGCACGGACCCGATTGAGCATTTCGTGGGGTCTTCTCGGCGAGAAGAGCACCAGGTGACGAAGAGGTTCCACTTCAACGCATAGGCCTGTCTCGTGGACAAGGCCCTAGCGGAAGTGATGGTAGCCGCCATCTGAGGTGGCAGGGTACTCAAACCTACCGCGTCCTGTCCAGGTCCCACACGTGTAGGTTCCAAAGGTCGGGACGTGGGTGCCATACGGTGCCCCGTCTCTGAGTAAGGAGGTCCTTCCTCAGAGGGATCGACCAGGGGAGGGTGTCTCAAGGAGTATGAGTTCTGAGAACCAGGTCCGGCCGGGCCAATATGGGGCGACCAAAAGGACCTGCTCCCTGTCCTCCCTGATCTTGCACAGAACCTGTGCGAGAAGGCTCACTGGGGGAAACGCATACTTGCGTGGGCCCCGCGGCCAGCTGTGCGCTAGTGCATCCGTGCCGAGGGTCCCCTCGGTCAGGGAGTAATACCAGCGGCAATGGGAAGAGTCGTGGGAGGCAAACAGATCTATCTGTGCGTCGCCGAACTGTTCCCAAATCAGCTGAACCGTCTGGGGATGGAGTCTCCATTCCCCCGGAAGCGGCTGAAACCATGACAGCTCGTCGGCTGCACAATTCAGTTCTCCCGGGATGTGAATGGCACGAAGCGACCTCAGATGCTTCTGACTCCATAGGAGGAGATGGCGGGCGAGTTGCGACATCCAGCGGGACCGTAGACCACCTTGTTGGTTGATGTGCGCTACTGTCGCCGTGCTGTCAGAACGGACCAGTACGTGCTTGTTCTTGAGCAGGGCTCGGAAGCGGTGCAGGGCAAGACGTACGGCCAGCAATTTGAGGCAATTGACATGCCATAGGCACTGGGGTCCTCTCCAGGAGCCCGCGGCAGCATGTCCATTGCACATGGCACCCCAGCCCGTGGCAGAGGCATCTGTTGATACAACAACATGCCTGGAAACTCGTTCTAGGGGAACACCTGCCCGTAGAAAACTGAGGTTCGCCCACGGGGTGAAGGTCTGACGGCAGGCCCGAGTCACTGGGACCCGGAGCGTGCCGTGTTGCCATGCCCATCTCGGGACTCGATCGCGAAGCCAGTTCTGAAGCGGTCTCATATGAAGCAAACCGAGCGGCGTTACCGCGGCTGCGGATGCCATATGCCCCAGGAGCCTCTGAAAATATTTCAGTGGAACCGCACTCTTGCCCTCGAACTGGCGAAGACAAGTCAGCAGTGACTTTGCGCGCTCACTCGTAAGCTGCGCGTACATGGCGACCGAGTTGATTTCCATACCGAGAAAAGGGACGGGTGGGGCTGCCTTCCTGCGGCATCCTCCACGCCTCGGCCCGGGTGAAGGCTGCTGCTGGGGCTGGGCGGGAGCCGCAGGAGGGCGGCCTCGGCTGGGAGCAGACTGAGGCTTCTGAGCCGGTGGCTGGGTAGAGGCAGCAGCAGGCCGCCGTGGCAGAATATGCTTGATTGCCTCAGTCTGTTTCTGAGCGGTCGAGAACTGTTGGGCGAAGTCCTGGACTGCCCCGCCGAATAGCCCATCCTGGGAAATGGGAGAATTGAGGAAACGGGTTCACTCAGATTCTCTCATATCAGCCAGGTTGAGCCATAAGTGGCGCTCCTGGACCACAGAAGTGGACATCACCTGACCGAGAGAGCGAGCGGTCACCTTTGTCGCTCGTAGAACGAGGTCGGTGGCCGCCCGCAACTCCTGCATTAACGCGGGGTCAGCATTGCCCTCGTGCATGTCTCTGAGCACCTTGGCCTGGTAGACCTGAAGGGTGGCCATTGCATGCAGGGCGGACGCGGGACAGCTCTGTAGGTCTTCGCCAGCAGAGTAGACGTAAACCTACAGGCCTTGGACGGGTGCTTTGGGTCACCACGCCACGTCGCAGCGCTCTGCGGACACAGTTGCATTGCAACAGAGCGCTCAACAGGGGGAACCCCAGTGTACCCTTTCACCGCGCCACCATCGAGGGCAGTGAAGGCGGAAGTGGCTGCCGAATGATCGTGAAAAGTCAAGGGAGACTTCCACGACTTCGACACCTCTTCATGCACTTCTGGGAAGAAGGGCACTGGGGGCTGACGGGCGCCTTCGGCACGGCCGCCCCCAGATACCAATCATCTAGCCGAGAGCGCTCGGGACATGGCGGAGGGTTCCACACAAGCCCAAGAGCCTCGGCCGCCCGGGAAAGCATGGCTGTGAGCTCTGGATCAGACTCGGGCAATGCTGGGACTCCCGAAGGAGGCAACACAGCCGAATCATCATCTCCGGAGGAATCCAGCCCACCTTGTGATGCGGCGATCGACATAGCATCCTCCGCCGGTGCGCCAAATGAAACGCAGTGCCCAGGACGGGAAACACCTGTGCCCTCATCTGGCAACACCACAGGTTGCAGTGTGCTAGAAGGGGGTGTGGCCCGAGGAGGATTCGTCAGGTTGGCCCACACCGTCACCCTCAAGTCACCCTGACCACCAGCCAAAGTATTCCCACTCGTGGAGGGAATAGATTGGGGTGTGGTAGAGGGGACTCTCCCTCCAGCACGGAGATCATGGAGTCTTGACCGCAACACTGCGATGGCCATGTTCCCGCAGTGGGAACATGACTCATCCATGAACGCGCGCTCTGCGTGCACGAGGTTCAAGCACGCCAAACAGCGATAATGCCCGTCAAACGGAGGAACCAGCCGACCGCACCCAGGAACGGAGCACGGGCGAGACATCTTGAAACAAACCCTAACCCTAACAGAGCTCAAAGGCGATTGGCTTCTAAGTGAAAACCCCATTTCGTTAGTAACTGATGTAACTCGTAGTGTACTGAATGAAAGGGAACTAATGTTCCCCCAACATTCAACTAATGTTCCCCAACATTCAACTAATGTTCCCCAGCATTCAACTAATGTTCCCCCAACATTCAACTAATGTTCCCCAACATTCAACTAATGTTCCCCTAACATTCAACTAATGTTCCCCTAACGTTCAACTGTTCCCCTAACATTCAACTAACATTTTTTATTTTAGTATTATTTATATACTATTTCATTAATATTTTGAATGAGCTTTTACTTATATATTTTCAGGTTTTTTTATTTAGCTTAAGTTTTAGTAATTTTGTTGTGCTTTTTTAATATTTATTTTTAGCTTTAAGTTACTTTAATTTAACTTTAATTTACTTTTGTACTTATTTTATTTATTTCATTAATTTAGTACTTCAACTTACCTTATTTTATTTAGTTGCTCAAATTTTTGTAAGTTTATTTTAAGTTTAATTTATTTATATTTTATTTTTTCAGCTTTATTTCTATGAATCAATTATGAATCAATTCTATGAATTCATCCTGTCTGTCTGTTTCCACAGATGAAACAATATTAATGAATGAACACAAAATAATAAAATAAAGGTTCTTACAGAAATCAATAAATAATACAGTAAATATAATAATTAATGCATTCATGATTAGATTTTGACACTGGGGTCATTTATGTTCGTGTTCATCCATCTGCCTGACAGTAAAGCTCTGTTGATCTACAGCAGTAATAATGTCTGAGTGTGTTTGTGTTTGTCAGACTGTCCAGCTCTCAGAGCGTCAGTATTCAGATCAGCGGCTCTCGTACGCTGCTGGTGGTCGCAAACGTCACAGAGGACGATTATGGAAACTATACGTGTGTCGCTACCAACAGACTGGGCATCCACAACGCCAGCGTGTTCCTCTACAGTGAGACTCTCTTTCACACACACACACACACACACACACACACACGCTCACTGATGTAGTTCAGCACGTCAACCAGCAGAGGTCGCCATTCACCAGCATGTGTCTGTCTGATTCTCTCTCTCAGAACCGGGGATGGGGCGGGACATCAACGCCTCAAGCTGCATGTGTCAATCATTCTGGCTCCTCCTCCTGTGTGTCCTCTTGGCTCTTCTCAAGTGTTAATGTTCAGCGGTCGATCGTCTCAGACTGTTTCCACCCGTCATCCACGCTCACCGTTACGCTCTGGCAGGACGACTGTCTTATTATCAGGAGAAAAATATGACATGGAGAAAAGAAAGAAGGTGCTCTTTTTAAGAACTGAATATTGTCATTCACTGACTTCCAGTGACGTCCGTCTGTCTGACAGTTTGAGTGCATGTATGTGATTCCCCACAGAAAACTGGAGCGAAGTTCCGACCACACGATCATCTAGAAAAGCTGAAAACGCTTCATTTCATTGTGTTTCCCCATAATACTGTTGAGAAATCTGCCTGATGTAAACTAATGAAAGAATCATTCAGATGTGGTTAATAACAGAAGGACTGTATCTTCCTCGTTCATGAAGATTCTCTGAGATCAGAACAATCACCGGTTGAATGAGACGCTCAGTGTTTGTTGCGATTGATTGTAGAATCTTCTCACAGAGCCAAGCCACGCCTATATGTGTAGCCCCACCCACTTTACCACATACTAAACTCCTCCCATGTCATCGGCCCCGCCCACACCAGGCCCAGACGGATCTGCAGGTGCTTCTTCAGGGTTCCTGTGTTCATGGAAAAACATCTGAAGTTTCTCTAGTGAAAATAAATGGTCAGTTTTTGTTTTGGAGGGAAGTCTGTAGAATCCTGTGGAATGCTTTTTACCGTGGTAAAGTGTGTCACGAACGAACACCCTCGTGTGTCTGTGAAATGTTCATCGTTCCACCGTATGAACTTTGAAATGTACGACACCGATGAATGCTCGGCTTTGCTTCGCTGCTCATTCCCGTCGAAGCTTCTCCATGCGTCTGTAAATATTCTTTTGAATCGAATGTCCTCTCATGGAAATGAAATGAATCTTCAGTTTGGGTTTCCTCATATGTAGTTAATTATCTGCGGTGGCGCTTTGATGCTTCCTGTAACAAACTGAAATTAGATACTAAACTTTTTAATACAAATATTTAAATATTTCATTCTAAAACTAGATTTACCTTTGAAGCGGCTGCGCTACTATTCTTATTTATAGAGACTGATCATTTCTGTTCACTAGTTATTATAATAGTAATTGTACAGAAATGAGCTGAATCCACTGACTGCCAAACGATTATAGATCCCGTTATATATTAAAATGAAAGCCATTTTAGGGGCACACTGAAATCCGTACTCATGTTAGTTTTCTTTGTCGTTGAATTCGTGAGGCATCCGTCTTCTTTTCTTATTTCTCAAAGAGCATAAAGCAGGTTGTATGTACACATTCATATATTAAAGACTAAAGAATTATATATAAATCCCTCTGTGGGTTTACAGCAGTGAGCTCTTAACCCACAGCCCTTTGATTGACAGCTCTCTCAGCCAATAAGCTTTCAGTGTGTGAGCTCTGATGCCTTGATTGGATGAACCCACGTGTTGCTCTCGTGTCAGTGTGAACATGGGATTTAAAGGGCTAGTCGTGTGTCTCCTGTAGTCCGCAGAAGCTCTGCGCTCATGCCCTGAACACGGATATTTGGGTTTAATCCGATCCAAAGTCAAGCGTCCTGAAGTCCAGAACAGGACTCATGCATTTTGTATCTGATGAATGCCTCTACACAGTCTCACTGCAGCGCGTGCGTGTGTTTGATAGTTACGCAAGCTACAAACACACTTGGCTTAATTTTCATCATGTTTAGTGTGTGTGTTTTACTCCTGATGCTCTGTAACATGACAAGAAAACTGGACAGTGTGTTTTTGTCCATCCTCTTCTGAGTCTCAGCGGCCTAGAAAGAGAATTTCCCGCTAGTTTGACTGACATCTTCATGAAAAGCAATGAACATTTTCTAACTGTGTTTATTTACTCTAAAGTTTCCGCAGTCATTTTTTAAATCCTTCTGCACTGTAAAGTACTTCATGAAATGTTTAAAATGGAAATAAAGTCTTTGAATTTGATGTATTTGAAAGTGGGTTTATGACGAAAAAAAAGATTGTAATTTTTGGTGAGAAAATGAGGATTATAAATTCTGTTAATCATGTAACTTGCAAATAAAGGAATATAAAGATTGTTAGATCTCCCTTTAAATGGTTGTTATTGTGTTTTTTTATCTAAAAGTCGATGTAAACTTCACTTTTCAGAGACGTCAGTGAATCCTCCTCAGAGCTGATCTGACAAGTCTTTTTAAAAACATTTCATGTGTGTGCTTACAGGTCAAATTTACCCAGTTCATCCCTGGTGAAAAAAGTTTACTTTATTGTATTTCAAATATATTTCCTTTTCAATACTGCATTGCAAATATACTAGCAAAAAAAAAAAAAAAACATATTTAAATATATTAAAAGTATATTAGCATTATGCTTTTACCTAATATCACAATACAACTTTTAACACACTTATTATTTTAACAAATAATTGTAATTTAGTATATTTTCTAAAAATATATTTTAGAAAAATATACTTGAAATGAAGGTTCTGTGTATTTTTGCGTTAAAATGCGTTACGCTAATTACGCTAAATTACGCTAATGCGTTAAAAGCCCATTTTTAAATGTATGTAATGTACAATTGGCTACTGTGAGTGATTTAAATATGATTAAAAAGTTTACACTGGCAGAGAAGAATCATGTTACAATTGTACACACAAATCTATATTAAACAACACACCAACAGCACACTTAAAATACAGGTACACGGAAGAAAATACGAGTTGAGTGGTTGAGTCTTTTAATCGGAATTCAAATGTCTCTTCAACTTGGTCTTTGACCAATCAGATTGTGTTGCTCACTGCTAGCAGCCAATCAGAGCTGCTGACGTCACGGGACTCGTCTGATTCTCCCTCACTCACTCACGGGAGGTTTGCAGGTGAAGTACAATGTCGCTATACATTATTTATTTAACAAGACATTGAAAGCGAAAGTACATCGCTCATTCTTGGGAATTCGGACCAGTTTAATCAAGTGACATCGCAGCCTGACCTTGATGGCGACGATAACCGGCTCGGAATATAATGTGGCATACGCGATTCCGAAAAGAACCGAAGAAAAAGTCCTGCTATTTAGAGGTAAGTTGTAGCCTACAAGTTATTTACGATCATTAAATTATTCTTAATATAATCTCACAAACTTTTTCATTTTGCTTCAACAAACGGAAAACGAGGTTTCGACTTAATATCTCCGTTTTTGTTTGTGGTAGTGGTTTATGGCACATGTAGGCAGCACCAAAACACCCCGATCATCTGATTGGTCAAACCACCTCGTCTCCCTTTTGAGCCACGGGGCGTAACAGTACACTTTTCATAAGCATTTTCTAAGTGCTATTTTCATAAGTATTTTCTATAAAGTACTATTTTCTATTTTCTTTTACTGTACTTATAAATACTTGTGTACTTAAAAGTGTACTTATAAAATGCTTATGAAAAATACTTACCAATACTTATGAAAAATGTACTTATGAAATGCTTATAGAAAATACTTATGTAAAGTGCACTTAAAGAGCCCCTATTATGGATTTTTGAAAATTACCTTTCATGTAGTGTGTAACATAGCTCTAAGTGAATGAACACATCCTGCAAAGTTTTAAATCTGAAAGTGCACCGTATATAAAGTTATTGTCTCTCAAAAGTAAGAGTCTACTCTGAGTCAAATAAATGAATAGTTTTCTTACAAATCTTAAGCCGTTTCGTTGTGACGTCCCAACGAAACATTAGCATATTGCCTGCCCACTTATTGCGCACGCAGACACCAGGGAAAACTTGAACACTGCAGCTGATTCCTGTGGATACTGGATACATCATGTCGAGAAGACACTGTGCTCTACAATGTGAAGGTAAAGCCAGTTTTTTTTCACTGCCCAATGATGAGCATGTGAAGAATCAGTGGTTAAAGTTCATCTTTACAACGATATCACAGCCGTATAGCCCGAACCTTGTGCTGTGTTCCCGTCATTTTACTGACGACTGCTTCTTCAACCTAAATGCGTTCAACGATGGATTCATAAGCCGGTTGTTATTGAAGGATGGGTCAGTACCATAGACTGTAAAAAAATATGGACGTAGTGTTCGTGACGTCACCCATAGGTTTCTGAAGAGAGTTTTTGAAGCCTCAAAGTCGGCCGTTGCCATCTTGGCAGCGCGTCACCGCGCTTCACTCCCGGATAACTGAAAATGGGCAAAGAGGCGGGACGTGGGTGGAGCTGAGGTGACGTGATGACTAACAGACAGCAGACAAACGACAATCCACCTGTCACTCAAAGTGGCCACGCCTTTAATTATGCAGAACTTTAAGGCTTTATATAATGTAAACGATTGAGTTATAAAAAAATTCACCCCCCTCACAGTTGTCATGAAGGGCAAAATTAGCCGTATAGACCAAAACCACAATTTGTACCAGGCTGTAAACATGTTTTTTTCTGCTGTAAAGTTGGGCATTTTAACATGGGGCTCAATGCGATTCTGCTCCCTTTTGGAGCCTGTCTCTAGTGGTCAGTCAATGAATTGCAGTTTAAGTCACTTCCCTATTGGCTTCAAGAGAAACTGGGGGAGGTTGCCGCTTGGTCAGTACCCAGTTTATTTGGACCAGATTATTCCTCCTCCCAATTACAACCTGTAAGTATGATTAATAATTGTTGCTGTTATGTTCTCTGTAACATGCACAATATGTATTTAGTTGTGTGTTTTGTGTACGCTCCGCACAGCTTGTAGGACTCCGGCTAACCAGCTAACAGCAATATGTGTTTGCTCGCAATTGTCTAGAAGTGTGTCAAAGGTTTGTCGTTGTTATTACTTGGAGTTATGGTAAAGAATAGAGCAATACGTTGGTGTTCAGCAATTAATTTGTCTGCGACGCGTTACACTGAACTAACAAATGGCAACAGACAGCAAGATTAATCAGATTACAGCACGTCACTTGTCAGACATTCTCACTCCCATTCTGCATGTTCAATCGGCCTGAAGTGCCATAAACTACATCGACACTTACCAATAAGAAAGGTCTTGCTCCAATCGTGTTTGTGTTGGCTTTCTGGTTCATCAGCCGTTTCTTCGTCGCTCTCTGGCTCGAATTGGTAAGGCAAAATTGATGCCATTTCGGTTGTGTACGGTTGTGTAAGTGTACTTATAAAATACATATGAAAAGTGAACTTAAAAATGCTTATGAAATACTTATACAAGTGTGTTTTTAAAATACTTATGAAAAGTGTACTTAGAAAATACTTCTAAAAAGTGTACTTAGAAAATACTTATGAAAAGTGTACTTAGAAAATGCTTATGAAAAGTGTACTATAAAATGCTTAGAAAATCATTTTGAAAAGTGTACTCATAAAATAATTATAGAAAATAATTATTTTATTTTATAAGCATAGAAAATGCTTATAGAAAATATTTATGAAAAGTGTACTTAGAAAAGACTTATGAAATACTTATAAAAAGTGTACTTATAAAATTCTTATAGAAAATATTGATAAGTGTACGTAGAAATTGCTTATAGACAATTATTATGAAAAGTGTACTTAGAAAATGCTTATAAAAAATTCTTATGAAAAGTGTACTTAGAAAATACTTCTAAAAAGTGTACTTATGAAATACTTTTAAAATACTCATAAAAAGTATACTTAAATTATGAAAAGTGTACTATAAAATGCTTATAAAAACTTCTGAAAAGTGTACTTAGAAAATAATTATAGAAAATACTTATGAAAAGTGTACTTAAAGACTTATGAAATACTTTTAAAAAATACTCATAAAAAGTATACTTAAATTATGAAAAGTGTACTATAAAATGCTTATAAAAACTTATGAAAAGTGTACTTATAAAATGCTTATAGAAAATACTTATAAAAACGTCTCGGTTACATATGTAACACTCGTTCCCTGAAGGATGGAATGGAGACGTAAGTCGGACGTCACCGACGAATTGGGATCACTTCTGGGAGCCCCTATCAGCTTCGAGTGTATACAGAATGGGCCAATGGCCATTGGCGTGCGAGATTTGCATCTCGCGCTCCGCCCCGCACCGCGGGTATAAACAGGAACCGGATGCAGCGCACATTTGTTTTTCACTGAGGAGCCGAACTAGTGACTCGGTCATGCAGTGATGGTACAGCAACTGTGGCAATGGGACGTACGTCTCTGTTCCCTCCTTCAGGGAACGAGGGTTACATACGTAACCGAGACGTTCCCTTTCAGTCGGTCACGTTCGACGTACGTCGGACGTGACCGACGAATTGGGATCCCTATGGAAATGCCACAGTTACTACCACTTCCAGCGAAAAGCCCCTCAGACCCCCGTCTGTTCGGGGCGGGGAACTCACACAGGGAGAGTCACTGCTGCTGTTCCGCAAGACCCACTCAGCAGAGTATTGGATAACGCTGGGAAAGCGTGCCCAGGGGGGCCGCTGCGGAAGCCACATCCTACCCGTAGGGAGGTATCATGTGGAATATACACGTATGGACTGGCCGTGAGCAGTACAACATACGGAAGTCCCAGGGGTGGCCCCGGCCAATGCAGGCGGGAGACTACACCGCACAAAGACGGCAGAGCGAGCCGTAGGGAGCCGTACCGTGGAAGAATGTACATATGGGACCGCCGTAGGGGTCACAACATATGGATACCCAGCCTAACACAAGTTCCACCAATGCATACGAGTGTTAGACCTGGCGTCGGACGCTCCGCCACGTCTGACTGCCGCGGGTTGCGGAGGAACTCAACAGGGTTCGCCAACCTGGGGATCTCGACTGGAGCATATCAGCGCACGTATCCGGTCCATGAGGAGGGGAATGGCGCAGCAAGCTGACACAAGAACAGGCACTTCGGTGTTACTGGCTATTTGAAGCGAGCACATGGGAAGAAACCGGCTCTACACGGAGGCTATAGAATCTAGCGAACGTGTTAGGTGTCACCCAGCCCGCAGCTCTGCATACACTCACCTAAAGGATTATTAGGAACACCTGTTCAATTTCTCATTAATGCAATTATCTAATCAACCAATCACATGGCAGTTGCTTCAATGCATTTAGGGGTGTGGTCCTGGTCAAGACAATCTCCTGAACTCCAAACTGAATGTCAGAACGGGAAAGAAAGGTGATTTAAGCAATTTTGAGCGTGGCATGGTTGTTGGTGCCAGACGGGCCGGTCTGAGTATTTCACAATCTGCTCAGTTACTGGGATTTTCACGCACAACCATTTCTAGAGTTTACAAAGAATGGTGTGAAAAGGGAAAAACATCCAGTATGCGGCAGTCCTGTGGGCGAAAATGCCTTGTTGATGCTAGAGGTCAGAGGAGAATGGGCCGACTGATTCAAGCTGATAGAAGAGCAACTTTGACTGAAATAACCACTCGTTACAACCGAGGTATGCAGCAAAGCATTTGTGAAGCCACAACACGCACAACCTTGAGGCGGATGGGCTACAACAGCAGAAGACCCCACCGGGTACCACTCATCTCCACTACAAATAGGAAAAAGAGGCTACAATTTGCACGAGCTCACCAAAATTGGACAGTTGAAGACTGGAAAAATGTTGCCTGGTCTGATGAGTCTCGATTTCTGTTGAGACATTCAGATGGTAGAGTCAGAATTTGGCGTAAACAGAATGAGAACATGGATCCATCATGCCTTGTTACCACTGTGCAGGCTGGTGGTGGTGGTGTAATGGTGTGGGGGATGTTTTCTTGGCACACTTTAGGCCCCTTAGTGCCAATTGGGCATCGTTTAAATGCCACGGCCTACCTGAGCATTGTTTCTGACCATGTCCATCCCTTTATGACCACCATGTACCCATCCTCTGATGGCTACTTCCAGCAGGATAACGCACCATGTCACAAAGCTCGAATCATTTCAAATTGGTTTCTTGAACATGACAATGAGTTCACTGTACTAAAATGGCCCCCACAGTCACCAGATCTCAACCCAATAGAGCATCTTTGGGATGTGGTGGAACGGGAGCTTCGTGCCCTGGATGTGCATCCCACAAATCTCCATCAACTGCAAGATGCTATCCTATCGATATGGGCCAACATTTCTAAAGAATGCTTTCAGCACCTTGTTGAATCAATGCCACGTAGAATTAAGGCAGTTCTGAAGGCGAAAGGGGGTCAAACACAGTATTAGTATGGTGTTCCTAATAATCCTTTAGGTGAGTGTATATCTGTCAGCGAGGCACCATGCACCAGCACCCAGGAAGAGGCCACACTCCTAGTGGAGTGGGCCCTCAACCCGAGCGGGCAAGGCACGCCTTGGGTTTCATACGCCAAGGCGATGGCATCCACTATTCAGTGGGCCATCCTCTGCTTGGAGACAGCCTTCCCCTTCTGCTGGCCTCCGTAACAGATGAAGAGCTGTTCTGAGGTCCTGAAGCTTTGCATTCTGTCCACGTAAGTCCGCAGGGCGCGAACGGGACAGAGAAAAGCCAGGGTTGGGTCTGCCTCCTCTGAGGGCAGCGCTTGCAGGTTCACCACCTGGAAAAGGGAGTGGTGGGAACCTTGGGCACATATCCGGGCCAGGGTCTCAGGATTACATGAGAGTTACCCGCCCCGAATTCCAGGCACGATTCGTCGACCGAAAATGCCTGCAGGTCCCCTACCCTCTTGATGGAAGCCAATGCAGTCAGGAGTACTGTCTTCTAAGACAGGATTTTTAACTCCGCTGACTCCAAAGGTTCAAGGGGCGCTCTCTGAGTGCGGTTAGCACCAGAGATAAGTCCCAAGAGGGTAAAGAGTGAGAGCAAGGCGGATTTAGTCTCCTCGCCCCCCTCAGGAACCTGACAATCAGATCGTGCTTCCCCACAGACTTACCCTCAACTACCTCATGATGTGCGGCAATGGCGGCAACAACACTTTGAGGGTGGAGGAGACAGCCTTCGCTCCAACCCTTCTTGCAGGACGGAAAGCACAGAGCCGATCGAACATCTTTGGGGGTCTTCTCGACGAGAAGAACACCATTCGACGAACAGGTTCCACTTACAGGCATAGAGGCGCCTCGTAGAGGGGTGGCCACATACTTTTGAAATATTTATAAAAAGTGTACTTATAAAATACTTATAGAAAATACTTATAAAAAGTGTACTTATAAAATACTTATAGAAAATACTTATAAAAAGTGTACTTATAAAATGTTTATAGAAAATACTTACCAATACTTATGAAAAGTGTACTTATAAAATGCTTATAGAAAATACTTATGAAAAGTGTACTTATAAAATGCTTATGTACTTATAAAATACTTATAGAAAATAGTTATAAAAAGTGTACTTAGAAAATGCTTATGAAATACTTATAAAAAGTGTTCTAATAAAATACTTATAAAAAGTGTACTTAAAAAATGCTTATAGAAAATCCTTTTGAAAAGTGTACTCATAAAATAATTATAGAAAATACTCATAAAAAGTATACTTAACAATAATTATGAAAAGTGTACTTATAAAATGCTTATAGAAAATACTTATGAAAAGTGTACTTATAAAATGCTTATGTACTTATAAAATACTTATAGAAAATAGTTATAAAAAGTGTACTTAGAAAATGCTTATGAAATACTTATAAAAAGTGTTCTAATAAAATACTTATAAAAAGTGTACTTAAAAAATGCTTATAGAAAATCCTTTTGAAAAGTGTACTCATAAAATAATTATAGAAAATACTTATGAAAAGTGTACTTAGAAAATGCTTATGAAATACTTATAAAAAGTGTACTTAGAAAATGCTTATAGAAAATCCTTTTTAAAAGTGTACTTAGAAAATTCTTATAGAAAATATTTATGATAAGTGTACTTAGAAAATACTTATAGAAAAAACTTATGAAAAGTGTACTTATAAAATGCTTATGAAATACTTATAAAAAGTGTACTTATGAAATACTTTTGAAATACTTATAAAAAGTGTACTTATAAAATGCTTATAGAAAATACTTATGAAAAGTTTACTTATAAAATGATTATAGAAAATCCTTTTGAAAAGTATACTTATAAAATGAAATCTGACACCGCTAGCTTTTAATCTAAATCACTATCACGCGTTAGCATTTCGCTAGCCTGTTAGCTTGCCATCTCTGCACTCGGGTCTCTTGTTTTCTGAGTTCATTAAACAACTGTGGTGAGTTGGATTAGTAAATAGACTCCATCAAACAATTGTGGTAAGTTGGATTAATCAACAAATACGGTAAGCCATGTCTTCTTCTCCTGTCATTGTCACTTGCACTGCATGTTTCATGTTTAGTATATCTTTCTCCGTTGGCGAACAGGGCTTCACATGTGATAAATGTAAGGAGATAGTCAGGCTGACGGAAAAGATTTCAGAATTAGAGACACGCATCCAGACTTTATTTGAGAGTAGTGAGAATGTAACAGCTTTAGACACTGCTTTGGATGCGAATAGCTTAGTGAACTCTGTACATTGTTCGGTTCCGGCTGTAGAGCCCGTGCAGCAGGGCAACTGGGTGACGGTGAGACGGCATAGTCGCGGATCAAAAAACCACTCTTCCGTTCCGATTAGAACATCAAACAGGTTCTCCCCACTCAGTGATGCACCCACTGAGAATCCTGTTGAAAGTGCCCTAGTTATTGGCGATTCTATTACACGGAACGTGAAAATAGAGACACCAGCCACCATAGTCACATGTTTACCGGGAGCCAGAGCGCCTGACATCAAAGCAAATTTAAAAGTGCTGGCTAATGCTAATCGTAAATTCTCTAAGATTATTATTCACGTCGGCACAAATGATGTTCGACTTCGCCAGTCGGAGATCACCAAAATTAACATTAAAGAGGTGTGTAAACTCGCAAGTACGATGGCAGATGACGTTTTTTGCTCTGGTCCCCTCCCCGTTAAAAGGAGTGATGAGATACTTAGCAGACTATCATCACTCAATGGCTGGTTGTCTAAGTGGTGTCCGCAAAATAACATAGGGTTCATAGACAATTGGAAAAGCTTTTGGGGCAGACCTGACCTGTTGAAAAAAGATGGTATTCATCCTTCCTGGGATGGTGCCGCTCTTCTCTCTAGTAATTTGGCACATAGTCTTAGAGCTAAACCTTGACTAACTGGGGCCCAGGTCAGGAAGCAGACGGACTGGCTTACCCGACCGCCTGCTAGCTGTCTCACGTCACAGAAGTCAGATAAATCCCAGCACATAGAGACTCTTTCACCTAGATATTATCACATAGAGACTGTGTCTGTTCCACGAATTAGTAAATACAAAAAAAACATCAAAACCATTCAACGGTAAAAATGTAATTGATGTCCAACAAATAAACAACAGATATAATACAGATGATCAAATGATAAAGCTCGGGCTGCTGAATATTCGATCCCTTTCCTCAAAAGCGCTTATTGTTAATGATATGATTACAGATCATAACCTAGATGTGCTGTGTTTGACAGAAACCTGGCTAAAACCTGACGATTACATTACTTTAAATGAGTCCACCCCCCAAGATTATTGTTATAAACACGAGCCGCGTCTGAAAGGTAAAGGGGGAGGTGTTGCTGTAATTTATAATAATATCTTCGGTATTACTCACAAGTCTAGTTTCAAATATAATTCCTTTGAAGTTTTGGTGCTTTATGTAACGTTATGTAGTGAAATTGATAAATCCTGTTTGACATTTGTGCTGGCTACTGTATATAGGCCACCAGGGCACCATACAGACTTTACCAGAGAATTTGCTGATTTTCTATCAGAGTTCGTACTGGCTGCAGATAAAGTCCTAATTGTTGGTGATTTTAATATCCATGTAGACAATGAAAAAGACGCATTGGGATTGGCATTTAGAGACATTCTAAACTCTATTGGAGTAAGGCAACACGTGTCAGGACCCACTCATCGCCGTAATCATACGTTAGACCTAATACTGTCACATGGAATAAATGTTGATACCATTGAAATTCTGCAGCAGAGCGATAACATCTCAGATCATTACCTAGTATCATGTACACTTAATTTAGCAAAGGCTGCAAAGCCGTCCCCTCGCTTCAAATATGGCAGGACTATCACTGCTGCGACTAAAGATTTCTTTGTAAATAATCTTCCTCATCAGTTTCATCTCCTCAGCATCCCAGATAGCCTAGAGGAACTCGATGTTGCAACAGAAACTATTGACTCTCTCTTTTCCAGCACTTTAGACACAGTTGCTCCCCGGCGCTTAAAGAAGATTAAAGAAAATAGTCCAACGCCGTGGTACAACGAGCACACCCGGGCCCTTAAAACAGCAGCCAGAAAAATGGAGCGCAGCTGGAAGAAAACAAAACTAGAAATTTTTCGCATTTCGTGGAAAGAGAGCATGATTGCATACAGAAAGGCCCTAAAAACTGCTAGATCTGCTTATTTCTCGACTCTCTTAGAAGAAAACAAACACAACCCTAGGTATTTATTCGATACAGTGGCTAAATTAACCAAAGATAAAGTTTCACCTTCTGATGTTTGTAAACAGCACAGCAGTAATGACTTTATGAACTTCTTTACTTGTAAGATTGATAATATTAGGAAAAAAATTATAACCATGCAGCCGTCTACTACAGTATCACATCAGACAGTGCATTGTAGTGTCACTGAGGAAAAATTACATTCATTCACTGCTATAGGAGAAGAAGAATTGGCTAAACTCGTTAAATCATCAAAATCAACAACATGTATGCTCGACCCCATACCGACTAAACTACTAAAAGAGATGCTTCCAGAGGTCATAGATCCTCTCCTTAATATCATTAATTCATCCTTGACATTAGGATATGTACCGAAAACTTTTAAGTTGGCTATTATTAAACCACTTATTAAAAAACGCAACTTGATCCTACAAAATTAGTCAATTACAGGCCAATCTCAAATCTATCTTTTCTGTCAAAAATACTAGAAAAGGCAGTGTCCTCACAACTATGCTCCTTTTTAGAAAGAAATGGTATCTGTGAGGATTTCCAGTCAGGATTTAGACCGTATCATAGTACTGAGACTGCTCTCATTAGAGTTACAAATGATTTACTCTTATCATCCGATCGTGGTTGTATATCTCTATTAGTGTTACTCGATCTTAGCGCTGCATTCGATACTATCGACCACAACATTCTTTTGAATAGACTCGAAAATTATGTTGGCATTAGTGGAACTTCATTGGCATGGTTTAAATCATACTTATCTGACCGTTATCAGTTTGTAGCAGTAAATGAAGAGATGTCACACCGAACACAAGTTCAGTATGGAGTACCGCAGGGCTCAGTGCTAGGACCGTTGCTTTTCACCCTGTACATGCTACCACTGGGAGATATTATTAGGAAGCATGGCGTTAATTTTCATTGTTATACTGACGATACTCAGCTCTATATTTCTTCACGCCCTGACGAAACTTACCAATTCACAAGATTAACAGAATGCATAGCTGATATAAAAAATTGGATGACTAGTAATTTCCTGCAACTTAATTCAGAAAAAACTGAATTTTTAATCATTGGACAAAAAAAACTCCACAAGTAGTAACCTAGAATACTGTCTAACACTCGATGGCTGCTCTGTCAAGTCCTCGTCGTCAGTTAGGAACCTGGGTGTGCTCTTTGATACCAATCTCTCATTTGAAAGCCACGTTTCCAGCATCTGTAAAACTGCATTCTACCATCTTAAAAATATATCTAAATTACGGCACATGCTTTCAATGCAAAATACTGAACAGTTAGTTCATGCATTCATGACCTCAAGGCTAGATTATTGTAATGCTCTACTGGGTGGTTGCCCTGCTCGCTTAATAAATAAACTGCAGCTGGTCCAAAACGCAGCAGCTAGAGTTCTTAGTAGAACCAGGAAGTATGACCATATTAGCCCGGTTCTGGCAACACTGCATTGGCTCCCTATTAAACATCGTATACATTTTAAAATCTTGCTGATTACTTATAAAGCACTAAATGGTATAGCGCCCCAGTACTTGAGCGAGCTCTTAACGCATTATACTCCATCACGTCTATTGCGGTCTCAAAATTCTGGCCAGTTGATAATACCTAGAATATCAAAATCAACTGCAGGCGGTCGGTCCTTTTCCTATTTAGCACCTAAACTCTGGAACAGTCTTCCTAGCATTGTTCGGGAAGCAGACACACTCTGTCAGTTTAAATCTAGACTAAAAACACATCTCTTTACTATGGCATACACATAAAACATTTTTAATTTCTATTATTCAAATCAGTTAAATGATTGTTTTAGGCTGCATTAACTAGGTCAGCCGGAACCGGGAACACTTCCAATAACACCTGATGTACTCGTTACATCATAAGAAGAATGGCATCTACGCTAATGTTAGTCTCTCTGTTTATCCCAAGGTTTACTGCAGTCGGCCGGATCCGGGCCGTATCCAGACCAGATGGTGGACCTTAGCCTGGACATGACGACCATATCCCTGAAGTGTTCCTTGCCACCGTCGCCTTTGGCTTTTGGCTTGCTCAGTTGGGGACACCTAAATTTCAACTATATTACTGATCTGCCCGCATTGACACTATATGATAATTGAAATGAGCTGGATGACATCACCGTTTTCACCAGAGCGGCTGTACAGCCGAATCAAATTCCGTTGCATTATTTTCCTGTTACCACTGTGAAGCTGCTTTGAAACAATTGCCATTGTAAAAAGCGCTATATAAATAAAGGTGATTTGATTTGATTTGAAAATGTTTATAGAAAATATTTACCAATACTTATGAAAAGTGTACTTAGAAAATGCTTATAGAAAATGCTTACCAATACTTATGAAAAGTGTACTTAGAAAATGCTTATAGAAAATTCTTATGAATAGTGTACTTAGAAAATGCTTATGAAATACTTATAAAAAAAGTGTACTTATGAAATACTTTTGAAATACTTATAAAAAGTGTACTTATAAAATGCTTATAGAAAATACTTACCAATACTTATGAAAAGTTTACATATAAAATGCTTATAGAAAATCCTTTTTAAAAGTGTACTTATAAAATTATTATAGAAAATATTTATAAGTGTACTTATAAAATACTTATAGAAAATACTTATAAAAAGTGTACTTATAAAATGTTTATAGAAAATATTTACCAATATTTATGAAAAGTGTACTTAGAAAATACTTATAGAAAATACTTATGAAAAGTGTACTTATAAAATGCTTATAGAAAATACTTATGAAAAGTGTACTTATAAAATGCTTATGAAATCCTTATAAAAAGTGTTTTTATGAAATACTTATAAAAAGTGTACTTAGAAAATACTTATGAAAAACTTATAAAAAGTGTTTTTATGAAATACTTATGAAATACTTATAAAAGTCTACTTAGTAAATACTTATGAAAAGTGTACTTATAAAATACTAATAGAAAAAAACTTATAAAAAGTGCACTTAGAAAATGCTTATAGAAAATACTTACCAATACTAATGAAAAGTGTACTTATAAAATAATTATAGAAAATACTTATGAAAAGGGTACTTTGAAAATGCTTATGAAATACTTATAAAAAGTGTACTTATGAAATACTTTTGAAATACTTAGAAAAAGGGTACTTAGAAAATACTTATGAAATACTTATAAAAAGTGTACTTATGAAATACTTATGAAATACTTATACAAAAGTGTTCTAATAAAATACTTATGAAAAGTGTACTTAGAAAATGCTTATAGAAAATACTTATGAAAAGTTTACTTATAAAATGCTTATAGAAAATCCTTTTGAAAAGTGTACTTATAAAATTCTTATAGAAAATATTTATGATAAGTGTACTTATAAAATACTTATAGAAAATACTTATAAAAAGTGTACTTATGAAATACTTTTGAAATACTTATAAAAAGTGTACTTATAAAATACTTATAGAAAATAATTATAAAAAGTGTTCTTATAAAGTGCTTATGAAATCCTTATAAAAAGTGTTTTTATGAAATACTTACGAAAAGTGTACTTAGAAAATACTTATGAAAAACTTATAAAAAGTGTTTTTATGAAATACTTATAAAAGTCTACTTAGTAAATACTTATGAAAAGTGTACTTAGAAAATGCTTATAGAAAATATTTATGATGTGTACTTATAAAATACTAATAGAAAAAAACGTCTCGGTTACGTATGTAACCCTCGTTCCCTGAAGGAGGGAATGGAGACGTACGTCGGACGTCACCGACGAATTGGGATCACTTCTGGGAGCCCCTATCAGCTTCGAGTGTATAGAGAACGGGCCAATGGCCATTGGCGTGCGAGATTTGCATCTCGCGCTCCGCCCCGCATCGCGGGTATAAAGCGGAAGCGGATGCCGCGCACATTTGTTTTTCACTGAGGAGCCGAACTAGTGACTCGGCCGTGCAGTGATGGTACAGCATCTGTGGCGACGGGACGTACGTCTCTGTTCCCTCCTTCAGGGAACGAGGGTTACATACGTAACCGAGACGTTCCCTTTCAGTCGAATTGGGATCCCTGTGGAAAACGCCACAGTTACTACCGCTTCCAGCGCCCAGCGAAAGCCCCTCAGACCCCCGTCTGTTCGGGGCGGGGAACTCACGCAGGGAGAGTCACTGCTGCTGTTCCGCAAGACCCACTCAGCAGAGTATTGGATAACGCTGGGAAAGCGTGCCCCAAGGGGCCGCTGCGGAAGCCACATCCTACCCGTAGGGAGGTATCATGTGGAATATAGACGTATGGACTGGCCGTGGGCAGTACAACATACGGAAGTCCCAGGGGTGGCCCCGGCCAATGCAGGCGGGAGACTACACCGCACAGAGACGGCAGAGCTCTGCCAAGGGAAAGACACGGGCTCGCCGTAGGGAGCCGTACCGTGGAAGAATACACATATGGGACTGCCGTAGGGGTAACAACATATGGATACCCAGCCTAACACAAGTTCCACCAATGCATACGAGTGTTAGACCTGGCGTCGGACGCTCCGCCACGTCTGACTGCCGCGGGTTGCGGAGGACTCAACAGGGTTCGCCGTTCTGGGGAACTCGACTGGAGCATATCAGCGCACATATCCGGTCCATGAGGAGGGGAATGGCGCAGCAAGCTGACACTAGAACGGGCCCTTCGGTGTTACTGGCTATTTGAAGCGAGCACATGGGAAGAAACCGGCTCTACACGGAGGCTATAGAATCTAGCGAACGTGTTAGGTGTCGCCCAGCCCGCAGCTCTACATATATCTGTCAGCGAGGCGCCATGCGCCAGCGCCCAGGAAGAGGCCACACTCCTGGTGGAGTGGGCCCTCAACCCGAGCGGGCAAGGCACACCTTGGGTTTCATACGCCAAGACGATGGCATCCACTATCCAGTGAGCCATCCTCTGCTTGGAGACAGCCTTTCCCTTCTGCTGGCCTCCGTAACAGATGAAGAGCTGTTTTGAGGTCCTGAAGCTTTGCGTTCTGTCCACGTAAGTCCGCAGAGCGCGAACGGGACAGAGAAAAGCCAGGGCTGGGTCTGCCTCCTCCGAAGGCAGCGCTTGCAGGTTCACCACCTGGTCCCGAAAGGGAGTGGTGGGAACCTTGGGAACATATCCGGGCCGGGGTCTCAGGATTACATGAGAGTTACCCACCCCGAATTCCAGGCACGATTCGTCGACCGAAAATGCCTGCAGGTCCCCTACCCTCTTGATGGAAGCCAATGCAGTCAGGAGTACTGTCTTCCAAGACAGGATTTTTAACTCTGCTGACTGCAAAGTTTCAAAGGGAGCCCTCTGCAATGCGGTTAGCACCAGAGATAAGTCCCAAGAGGGTATAGAGTGAGGGCGAGGCGGATTTAATCTCCTCGCCCCCCTCAGGAACCTGACGACCAGATCGTGCTTCCCTAAGAACTTACCATCAACCATGTCGTGATTTGCGGCGATAGTGGCAACATACACTTTGAGGGTGGAGGGAGACAGCCTTCGCTCCAACCCTTCTTGCAGGAAGGAAAGCACAGAGCTGATCGAACATCTTCGGGGGTCTTCTCGTCGAGAAGAACACCACTCGACGAACAGGTTCCACTTCAACGCGTAGAGGCGCCTCGTAGAGGGGGCTCTGGCGGAAGTGATGGTGTCTACCACAGTCTGTGGTAGGCCACCTAGAACCTCCGCGTCCCGTCCAGGGACCAGACATGGAGTTTCCAGAGGTACGGACGCGGGTGCCACAGGGTGCCCTGTCTCTGAGTCAGGAGGTCCTTCCTCAGAGGAATGGGCCAAGGAGGTGCTGTCGCGAGGAGCACTAGTTCCGGGAACCAGGTCCGGTTGGGCCAGTATGGCGCAACTAACAAGACCTGCTCCTCGTCCTCCCTGACCTTGCACAGTGTCTGTGCAAGAAGGCTCACTGGGGGAAACGCATATTTGCGTAGGCCCCGGGGCCAGCTGTGTGCCAGTGCATCCGAGCCGAGGGTCCCCCCGGTCAGGGAATAGAACAACTGGCAGTGAGACGTGTCCGGGGCGGTCCCGAAGCGACTCCAGATCAGCTGGACCACCTGGGGATGGAGTCTCCACTCTCCTGGGAGCACTTGCTGTCGTGAGAGCTCGTCGGCTGCACGATTGAGCAGGCCCGGAATATGAGTGGCACGAAGCGACCTCAGATGCTTCTGACTCCAGAGGAGGAGATGGCGGGCGAGTTGTGACATGCGGCGGGAGCGTAGACCACCCTGTTTGTTGATGTACGCAACGGCCGCAGTGTTGTCCGTACGGACCAGAACGTGCTTGCCTCGTAGCTGCCCTTTGAGGCGGCCCAGCGCAAGATGAACTGCTAACAACTCGAGGCAATTGATATGCCAGTTTCGGGTCTGTGGATGGGGCCTCAACTGCAAGCCCGTTGTACGTGGCTCCCCAGCCGGTGGATGAGGCATCCGTGGAGACAACAGCATGCCTGGACACTTGTTCTAGGGGAACTCCATATGCCCCAGGAGCCTCTGAAAATGTTTCAGTGATACCGCTGTGCTGCATTTGAACGAATTCAAGCAGTTCAACACCGACTGGACGCGCTCCTCTGTGAGTTGCGCTGTCAGATTGACCGAGTCCAGCTCCATACCGAGAAAAGAGATCCTCTGCACAGGGCAGAGTTTGCTCTTTTCCCAGTTGACCCGAAGTCCCAACAGGCTGAGGTGACTGAGCACCATGTCCCTGTGTTCGCACAACTGCGCCCGCGACTGAGCCAGGATCAGCCAGTCGTTGAGGTAGTTGAGGATGCGAACACCACGCTCTCTCATGGGAGCAATGGCCGCCTCCGCGACTTTCGTGAAGACACGGGGCGACAGGGACAGCCCGAAGGGTAGGACTCTGTACTGATATGCCCGTAAAGCGTAGGAACGGTCTGTGTCGAGGGAGAATCGAGACATGAAAGTACGCGTCCTTCAGGTCGATCGCTGCAAACCAATCTTGGGGACGGATGCACCTGAAGATGCGTTTCTGCGTTAGCATTCTGAACGGCAGCCTGTGAAGGGACCGATTCAAGAACCGCAGGTCCAAGATTGGCCGTTAGGGTTAGGGTTAAATTTTTATGAAAAGTGTCCTTAGAAAATGCTTATGAAATACTTATAAAATGTGTACTTAAAAATACTTATGAAAAGTTTACTTATAAAATGCTTATAGAAAATCCTTTTGAAGTGTACTTATAAAATTCTTATAGAAAATATTTATGATAAATGTACTAATAAAATGCTTATAGAAAATACTTATGAAAAGTGTACTTATAAAATGCTTATAGAAAATACTTATAAAAAGTGTACTTATAAAATGTTTATAGAAAATACTTACCAATACGTATGAAAAGCGTACTTAGAAAATGCTTATAGAAAATACTTATGAAAAGTGTACTTAGAAAATACTTATGAAAAGTGTACTTAGAAAATACTTATAGAAAATACTTATGAAAAGTGTACTAATAAAATGCTTATAGAAAATACTTATGAAAAGTGTACTTATAAAATGCTTATAGAAAATACTTATAAAAAGTGTACTTATGAAATACTTTTGAAATACTTATAAAAATTGTACTTATAAAATACTCATAGAAAATAGTTATAAAAAGGGTACTTAGAAAATGCTTATGAAATGCTTATAAAAAGTGTACTTATGAAATACTTTTGAAATACTTATAAAAAGGGTACTTAGAAAATACTTATGAAATATTTATAAAAAAGTGTACTTAGAAAATTCTTATAGAAAATATTTATGATAAGTGTACTTAGAAAATGCTTATAGAAAATACTTACCAATACTAATGAAAAGTGTACTTAGAAAATGCTTATGAAATACTTTTGAAATACTTATAAAAAGTGTACTTAAAAATAATTATGAAAAGTGTACTATAAAATGCTTATAGAAAATCCTTTTGAAAAGTGTACTCATAAAATAATTATAGAAAATACTTATGAAAAGTTTACTTATAAAATGCTTATAGAAAATCCTTTTGAAAAGTGTACTTATAAAATTCTTATAGAAAATATTTATGATAAGTGTACTTATAAAATGCTTATGAAATCCTTATAAAAAAGTGTTTTTTATGAAATACTTATGAAATACTTATAAAAGTCTACTTAGTAAATACTTATGAAAAGTGTACTTAGAAAATGCTTATAGAAAATACTAATGAAAAGTGTACTTATAAAATAATTATAGAAAATGCTTATGAAAAGGGTACTTTGAAAATGCTTATGAAATACTTATAAAAAGTGTACTTATGAAATACTTTTGAAATACTTATAAAAAGGTACTTAGAAAATACTTATGAAATACTTATAAAAAGTGTACTTATGAAATACTTATGAAATACTTATAAAAAGTGTTCTAATAAAATACTTATGAAAAGTGTACTTAGAAAATGCTTATAGAAAATACTTACCAATACTTATAAAAAGTGTACTTAGAAAATGCTTATAGAAAATACTTATTAAAAGTGTACTTAGAAAATGCTTATGAAATACTTATAAAAAGTGTACTTATGAAATACTTATAAAAAGTGTACTTAGAAAATTCTTATAGAAAATACTAATGAAAAGTGTACTTAGAAAATGCTTATAGAAAATTCTTATGAATAGTGTACTTATAAAATGCTTATGAAATACTTATAAAAAGTGTACTTATGAAATACTTTTGAAATACTTAAAAAAAGTGTACTTATAAAATACTTATAGAAAATATTTTCAAAATTTTTATGAAAAGTGTCCTTAGAAAATGCTTATGAAATACTTATAAAATGTGTACTTAAAAATACTTATGAAAAGTTTACTTATAAAATGCTTATAGAAAATATTTATGTTAAATGTACTTATAAAATACTTATAGAAAATACTTATAAAAAGTGTACTATAAAATGTTTATAGAAAATACTTAACAATACATATGAAAAGTGTACTTAGAAAATACTTATAGAAAATACTTATGAAAAGTGTACTAATAAAATGCTTATAGAAAATACTTATGAAAAGTGTACTTATAAAATGCTTATAGAAAATACTTATAAAAAGTGTACTTATGAAATACTTTTGAAATACTTATAAAAATTGTACTTATAAAACACTTATAAAATATTTATAAAAAGTGTACTTATAAAATACTCATAGAAAATAGTTATAAAAAAGTGTACTTATAAAATGCTTATGAAATCCTTATAAAAAGTGTTTTATGAAATACTCATAGAAAATATTTATAAAAAGTGTACTTATAAAATATTAATAGAAAAAACTTATAAAAAGAGTACTTAGAAAATGCTTATAGAAAATACTTATGAAAAGGGTACTTAGAAAATACTTATGAAATATTTATAAAAAGTGTACTTAGAAAATTCTTATAGAAAATATTTATGATAAGTGTACTTATAAAATACTTATAGAAAATAGTTATAAAAAGTGTACTTATAAAATGCTTATAGAAAATACTTACCAATACTTATGAAAAGTGTACTTAGAAAATGCTTATGAAATACTTATAAAAGTCTACTTAGTAAATACTTATGAAAAGTGTACTTATAAAGTATGTATAGAAAATACTTATGAAAAAGTGTACTTAGAAAATACTAATAGAAAAAAAAACTTATAAAAAGTGTACTTAGAAAATGCTTATAGAAAATATTTATGATAAGTGTACTTATAAAATACTAATACAAAAAAACATATAAAAAGTGTACTTAGAAAATGCTTATAGAAAATATTTATGATAAGTGTACTTATAAAATACTAATACAAAAAAACTTATAAAAAGTGTACTTAGAAAATGCTTATAGAAAATACTTACCAATACTTATGAAAAGGGTACTTAGAAAATTCTTATGAAATACTTATAAAAAGTGTACTTAAAAATAATTATGAAAAGTGTACTATAAAATGCTTATAGAAAATCCTTTTGAAAAGTATACTCATAAAATAATTATAGAAAATGCTTATGAAAAGTGTACTTAGAAAATGTTTATAGAAAATACTTACCAATACTTATGAAAAGTGTACTTAGAAAATGCTTATGAAATACTTATAAAAAGTGTACTTAGAAAATGCTTATAGAAAATACTTACCAATACTTATGAAAAGTGTACTTAGAAAATACTAATAGAAAAAAACTTATAAAAAGTGTACTTAGAAAATGCTTATAGAAAATACTTACCAATGCTAATGAAAAGTGTACTTAGAAAATAATTATAGAAAATACTTATGAAAAGTGTACTTAGAAAATGTTTATAGAAAATACTTACCAATACTTATGAAAAGTGTACTTAGAAAATGCTTATGAAATACTTATAAAAAGTGTACTTAGAAAATTCTTATAGAAAATATTTATGATAAGTGTACTTATAAAATACTAATAGAAAAAAACTTATAAAAAGTGTACTTAGAAAATGCTTACAGAAAATACTTACCAATTCTAATGAAAAGTGTACTTATAAAATAATTACAGAAAATGCTTATGAAAAGGGTACTTAGAAAATGCTTATGAAATACTTATAAAAAGTGTACTTAAAAATAATTATGAAAAGTGTACTATAAAATGCTTATAGAAAATCCTTTTGAAAAGTGTACTCATAAAATAATTATAGAAAATACTTATGAAAAGTGTACGTAGAAATTGCTTATAGAAAATACTAATGAAAACTGTACTTATAAAATAATTATAGAAAATACTTATGAAAAGGGTACTTATGAAATACTTTTGAAATACTTATAAAAAGTGTACTTAGAAAATGCTTATAAAAATTATGAAAAGTGTACTTAGAAAATACTTCTGAAAAGTGTACTTATAAAATGCTTATAGAAAATACTTATGAAAAATTTACTTATAAAATGCTTATAGAAAATCCTTTTGAAAAGTGTACTTATAAAATTCTTATAGAAAATATTTATGATAAGTGTACTTATAAAATACTTATAGAAAATACTTATAAAAAGTGTACGTAGAAATTGCTTATAGAAAATACTTACCAATACTTATGAAAAGTGTACTTAGAAAATGCTTATAGAAAATTCTTATGAATAGTGTACTTAGAAAATGCTTATAGAAAATACTTATGAAAAGTGTACTTAGAAAAGAATTATGAAATACTTATAAAATATTCCTAAAAAGTATACTTAAAAATAATTATGAAAAGTGTACTATAAAATGCTTATAAAAACTTCTGAAAAGTGCACTTATAAAATACTTATAGAAAATATTTACCAATACTTATGAAAAGTGTACTTATAAAATACTTATAGAAAATAGTTATAAAAAGTGTACTATAAAATGCTTATAGAAAATCCTTTTGAAAAGTGTACTCCTAAAATAATTATAGAAAATACTTATGAAAAGTGTACTTAGAAAATGCTTATAGAAAATACTTATGAAAAGTGTACTTAGAAAATGCTTATGAAATACTTATAAAAAGTGTACTTATGGAATACTTATAAAAAGTGTTTTTATGAAATACTTATGAAATACTTATGAAAAGTGTACTTATAAAATGCTTATGAAATACTTATAAAAGTCTACTTATCAAATACTTATGAAAAGTGTACTTATGAAATACTTATAGAAAATACTTATAAAAAGTGTACTTATAAAATGTTTATAGAAAATACTTACCAATACTTATGAAACGTGTACTTAGAAAATGCTTATGAAATACTTATAAAAAGTATACTTAGAAAATGCTTATAGAAAATACTTATGAAAAGTGTACTTATAAAATACTTTTGAAAAACTTATAAAAAGTGTACTTATAAAATGTTTATAGAAAATATTTATGATAAGTGTACTTATAAAATACTTATAGAAAATTGTTATAAAAAGTGTACTTATAAAATGCTTATAGAAAATCCTTTTGAAAAGTGTACTTATAAAATACTTACAGAAAATATTTATGAAAAGTGTACTTATAAAAAGCTTATAGAAAATACTTTTGAAAAGTGTACTTATAAAATACTTATAGAAAATACTTATGAAAAGTGTACTTATAAAATGCTTATAGAAAATAGTTATAAAAAGTGTACTTAGAAAATGCTTATAAAAAATACTTACCAATTCTAATGAAAAGTGTACTTATGAAATACTTTTGAAATATTTATAAAAAGTGTACTTATAAAATACTTATAGAAAATAGTTATAAAAAGTGTACTTAGAAAATGCTTATAAAAAATACTTACCAATTCTAATGAAAAGTGTACTTATAAAATAATTATAGAAAATACTTATGAAAAGGGTACTTATAAAATGCTTATGAAATACTTATAAAAAGTGAACTTATGAAATACTTTTGAAATACTTATAAAAAGGGTACTTAGAAAATACTTATGAAATACTTATAAAATACTTATAAAAAGTGTTCTAATAAAATACTTATGAAAAGTGTACTTAGAAAATGCTTATAGAAAATACTTACCAATACTTATAAAAAGTGTACTTAGAAAATGCTGATAGAAAATACTTATGAAAAGTGTACTTAGAAAATGCTTATAGAAACTCCTTTTGAAAAGTGTACTCATAAAATAATTATAGAAAATACGTATGAAAAGTGTACTTAGAAAATGCTTATAGAAAATACTTATGAAAAGTGTACTTATGAAATACTTTTGAAATATTTATTAAAAGTGTACTTATAAAATACTTATAGAAAATAGTTATAAAAAGTGTATTTAGAAAATGCTTATAAAAAAATACTTACCAATACTAATGAAAAGTGTACTTATAAAATAATTATGAAATACTTATAAAAAGTGTACTTATGAAATACTTTTGAAATACTTATAAAAAGGTACTTAGAAAATACTTATGAAATACTTATGAAAAGTGTACTTAGAAAGTGCTTACAGAAAATCCTTTTGAAAAGTGTACTTATAAAATTCTTATAGAAAATATTTATGATAAGTGTACTTATGAAATACTTATAGAAAATACTTATAAAATGTTTATAGAAAATACTTACCAATACTTATGAAAAGTGTACTTAGAAAATGCTTATGAAATACTTATAAAAAGTGTACTTATGAAATACGTTTGAAATACTTATCAAATCAAATCAAATCACCTTTATTTATATAGCGCTTTTTACAATGGCAATTGTTTCAAAGCAGCTTCACAGTGGTAACAGGAAAATAATGCAACGGAATTCGATTCGGCTGCACAGCCGCTCTGGAGAAAACGGTGATGTCATCAGCTCATTTCAATTATCATATAGTGTCAATGCGGGCGGATCAGTAATATAATTGAAATTTAGGTGTCCCCAACTGAGCAAGCCAAAAGCCAAAGGCGACGGTGGCAAGGAACCAAAACTCCTTCAGGGCCAGAATGGAGAAAAAAACCTTGGGAGAAACCAGGCTCAGTCGGGGTGCCAGTTCTCCTCTGGCCGACGAACAAATAGTGTATGATTATGATTCTGGCAACATTACAGGTCAGAAGTCATATTAGATAAATAGATATTCGTAGGATTATTCGAAAGATTGGAGTTGTCACGCCGGGGACGGGTTTAATTAGGATGTTGTGTCGATTTGGCATTTACAGGGGGGAGTTTAATTGACACTATTGTCTCTACAGACACTTCAGGGATATGGTCGTCATGTCCAGGCTAAGGTCCACCATCTGGTCTGGATACGGCCCGGATCCGGCCGACTGCAGTAAACCTCGGGATAAACAGAGAGACTAACATTAGCGTAGATGCCATTCTTCTTATGATGTAACGAGTACATCAGGTGTTATGGGAAGTGTTCCCGGTTCCGGCTGACCTAGTTAATGCAGCCTAAAACAATCATTTAACTGATTTGAATAACAGAAATTAAAAATGTTTTATGTGTATGCCATAGTAAAGAGATGTGTTTTTAGTCTAGATTTAAACTGACAGAGTGTGTCTGCTTCCCGAACAATACTAGGAAGACTGTTCCAGAGTTTAGGTGCTAAATAGGAAAAGGACCGACCGCCTGCAGTTGATTTTGATATTCTAGGTATTATCAACTGGCCAGAATTTTGAGACCGCAATAGACGTGATGGAGTATAATGCGTTAAGAGCTCGCTCAAGTACTGGGGCGCTATACCATTTAGTGCTTTGTAAGTAATCAGCAAGATTTTAAAATGTATACGATGTTTAATAGGGAGCCAATGCAGTGTTGCCAGAACCGGGCTAATATGGTCATACTTCCTGGTTCTAGTAAGAACTCTAGCTGCTGCGTTTTGGACCAGCTGCAGTTTATTTATTAAGCGAGCAGGGCAACCACCCAGTAGAGCATTACAATAATCTAGCCTTGAGGTCATGAACGCATGAACTAACTGTTCAGCATTTTGCATTGAAAGCATGTGCCGTAATTTAGATATATTTTTAAGATGGTAGAATGCAGTTTTACAGATGCTAGAAACGTGGCTTTCAAATGAGAGATTGGTATCAAAGAGCACACCCAGGTTCCTAACTGACGACGAGGACTTGACAGAGCAGCCATCGAGTGTTAGACAGTATTCTAGGTTACTACTTGTGGAGTTTTTTTGTCCAATGATTAAAAATTCAGTTTTTTCTGAATTAAGTTGCAGGAAATTACTAGTCATCCAATTTTTTATATCAGCTATGCATTCTGTTAATCTTGTGAATTGGTAAGTTTCGTCAGGGCGTGAAGAAATATAGAGCTGAGTATCGTCAGCATAACAATGAAAATGAATGCCATGCTTCCTAATAATATCTCCCAGTGGTAGCATGTACAGGGTGAAAAGCAACGGTCCTAGCACTGAGCCCTGCGGTACTCCATACTGAACTTGTGTTCGGTGTGACATCTCTTCATTTACTGCTACAAACTGATAACGGTCAGATAAGTATGATTTAAACCATGCCAATGAAGTTCCACTAATGCCAACATAATTTTCGAGTCTATTCAAAAGAATATTGTGGTCGATAGTATCGAATGCAGCGCTAAGATCGAGTAACACTAATAGAGATATACAACCACGATCGGATGATAAGAGTAAATCATTTGTTACTCTGATGAGAGCAGTCTCAGTACTATGATACGGTCTAAATCCTGACTGGAAATCCTCACAGATACCATTTCTTTCTAAAAAGGAGCATAATTGTGAGGACACTGCCTTTTCTAGTATTTTTGACAGAAAGGGTAGATTTGAGATTGGCCTGTAATTAACTAATTTTGTAGGATCAAGTTGCGGTTTTTTAATAAGTGGTTTAATAATAGCCAACTTAAAAGTTTTCGGTACATATCCTAATGTCAAGGATGAATTAATGATATTAAGGAGAGGATCTATGACCTCTGGAAGCATCTCTTTTAGTAGTTTAGTCGGTATGGGGTCGAGCATACATGTTGTTGATTTTGATGATTTAACGAGTTTAGCCAATTCTTCTTCTCCTATAGCAGTGAATGAATGTAATTTTTCCTCAGTGACACTACAATGCACTGTCTGATGTGATACTGTAGTAGACGGCTGCATTGTTATAATTTTTTTCCTAATATTATCAGTCTTACAGGTAAAGAAGTTCATAAAGTCATTACTGCTGTGCTGTTTACAAACATCAGAAGGTGAAGCTTTATCTTTGGTTAATTTAGCCACTGTATCGAATAAATACCTAGGGTTGTGTTTGTTTCCTTCTAAGAGAGTCGAGAAATAAGCAGATCTAGCAGTTTTTAGGGCCTTTCTGTATGCAATCATGCTCTCTTTCCACGAAATGCGAAAAACTTCTAGTTTTGTTTTCTTCCAGCTGCGCTCCATTTTTCTGGCTGCTGTTTTAAGGGCCCGGGTGTGCTCGTTGTACCACGGCGTTGGACTATTTTCTTTAATCTTCTTTAAGCGCCGGGGAGCAACTGTGTCTAAAGTGCTGGAAAAGAGAGAGTCAATAGTTTCTGTTGCAACATCGAGTTCCTCTAGGCTATCTGGGATGCTGAGGAGATGAAACTGATGAGGAAGATTATTTACAAAGAAATCTTTAGTCGCAGCAGTGATAGTCCTGCCATATTTAAAGCGAGGGGACGGCTTTGCAGCCTTTGCTAAATTAAGTGTACATGATACTAGGTAATGATCTGAGATGTCATCGCTCTGCTGCAGAATTTCAATGGTATCAACATTTATTCCATGTGACAGTATTAGGTCTAACGTATGATTACGGCGATGAGTGGGTCCTGACACGTGTTGCCTTACTCCAATAGAGTTTAGAATGTCTCTAAATGCCAATCCCAGTGCGTCTTTTTCATTGTCTACATGGATATTAAAATCACCAACAATTAGGACTTTATCTGCAGCAAGTACTAACTCTGATAGAAAATCAGCAAATTCTCTGGTAAAGTCTGTATGGTGCCCTGGTGGCCTATATACAGTAGCCAGCACAAATGTCAAACGGGATTTATCGATTTCACTACATAACTTTACATAAAGCACCAAAAGTTCAAAGGAATTATATTTGAAACTAGACTTGTGAGTAATACCGAAGATATTATTATAAATTACAGCAACACCTCCCCCTTTACCTTATAAAAAGTGTACTTATAAAACGCTTATAGAAAATCCTTTTGAAATGTGTACTTATAAAATTCTTATAGAAAATATTTATGATAAGTGTACTTATAAAATACTTATAGAAAATACTTATAAAAAGTGTACTTATAAAATGTTTATAGAAAATACTTACCAATACTTATGAAAAGTGTACTTAGAAAATGCTTATAGAAAATACTTATAAAAAGTGTACTTATGAAATACTTTTGAAATACTTATAAAAAGTGTACTTATAAAACACTTATAAAATATTTATAAAAAGTGTACTTATAAAATACTTATAGAAAATAGTTATAATAAGTGTACTTATAAAATGCTTATGAAATCCTTATAAAAAGTGTTTTTATGAAATACTTATAAAAGTCTACTTAGTAAATACTTATGAAAAGTGTACTTAGAAAATGCTTATAGAAAATATTCATAATAAGTGTACTTATAAAATACTAATAGAAAAAAACTTATAAAAAGTGTACTTAGAAAATGCTTATAGAAAATACTTACCAATACTAATGAAAAGTGTACTTATAAAATAATTATAGAAAATACTTATGAAAAGGGTACTTAGAAAATGCTTATGAAATACTTATAAAAAGTGTACTTATGAAATACTTTTGAAATACTTATAAAAAGTGTACTTAAAAATAATTATGAAAAGTGTACTATAAAATGCTTATAGAAAATCCTTTTGAAAAGTGTACTCATAAAATAATTATAGAAAATACTTATGAAAAGTGTACTTAGAAAATGCTTATAGAAAATACTTATGAAAAGTGTACTTAGAAAATGCTTATGAAATACTTATAAAAAAGTGTACTTTTGAAATACTTTTGAAATACTTATAAAAAGTGTACTTAGAAAATCCTTATAGAAAATCCTTATGAAAAGTGTACTTATAAAATGCTTATGGAAAATCCTTTTGAAAAGTGTACTTATAAAATTCTTATAGAAAATATTTATGATAAGTGTACTTATAAAATACTTATAGAAAGTACTTATAAAAGTGTACTTATAAAATGCTTATAGAAAATCCTTTTGAAAAGTGTACTCATAAAATAATTATAGAAAATACTCATAAAAAGTATACTTAACAATAATTATGAAAAGTGTACTATAAAATGCTTATAAAAACTTCTGAAATGTTTACTTATAAAATGCTTATAGAAAATACTTATAAAAAGTGTACTTATTAAATGCTTATGGAAAATATTTATAAGTGTACTTATAAAATGCTTATATAAAATTCTTTTAAAAAGTGTACTTATGAAATATTTTTGAAATACTTATGAAAAGTGTACTTATAAAATATTTATAAAAAGTGTACTCAGAAAATTCTTATAGAAAATATTTATAAGTGTACTTATAAAATGCTTATATAAAATTCTTTTAAAAAGTGTACTTATGAAATATTTTTGAAATACTTATAAAAAGTGTACTTATGAAACACTTATAAAATATTTATAAAAAGTGTACTTATATCATAAATATTTTCTATAAGAATTTTATGTGTACTTATAAAATACTTATAGAAAATAGTTATAAAAAGTGTACTTATAAAATGCTTATAGAAAATACTTACCAATTCTTATGAAAAGTGTACTTAGAAAATGCTTATAGAAAATACTTATGAAAAGTGTACTTAGAAAAGACTTATGAAATACTTATGAAATCTGTACTTATAAAATAATTATGAAATACTTACAAAAATGTACTTATAAAATACTTATGAAATACTTATAAAAAGTGTACTTATGAAATACTTATGAAATACTTATGAAAAGTGTACTTAGAAAATACTTAGAGAAAATAGTTATATAGTAGTTATATAGTTACATAGTTTCTATATGCAGTTTCTAAGTACACTTTTCATGATTATTTTCTAAGTATTTTCTAAGTACACTTTTCTTAAGTATTTTCTATAAGCATTTTCTGAGTACACTTTTCATAAGAATGTTATATAAGTATTTTATAAGTACACTGTAAAAAAATTGATGTGCTATTTACTTAAAAAAATTATGGTAACAATATTACACATAATATTTTTGAGTAGTTTTTAAGGGTTGATTTCTTTAATGCAATCTACTTGAATAAATCATGTAAAATCTCCTAAATTATTTAGTCTATAAAACAATTTATTTAATATTTTTAGTGAAATGTGCTTTTTTATTTTAAGTTGACTTTAAAAAAGGGTATAAATTAGAGTGAATGTAAATGACCTGTTTATATTTGATTTACGTTATACAATTAATAGACTGTATGCTGCTAACACAGCACAAGTATAGAAACAAACTTGTAACTGCAGTAGGATTAGCAAAGTTATTGCTCACTGAATAAAGCAACATGCTTCATAATATTAGTACATGCAGTTATTCACATCACAACCTAACCATAAGATCTACACTTCTGCACAATGGTAATGGTCAAAACTTCAACATAACAGAAACTCTTTTAAATGTCAAACATAACTGAACATTAAACATTAACTGATGTTTCGCTTCACTCAAAAATACATAAAATAACACTTTATTTCAATATTAACTCTCCATTTCCAGCCATTTGCAAAGCATGCTGGGAACTAACAATGGTGTCTCTAAATAAAACTGCATAATTGAGCTAATACTCTTAAAATAAATAGGTAGCCTTTTTTCCCTTAATTTTATCAGCTTAATCAGTTCCTCAATTCAAGCCTCAAAATTACTTACGTTTCCTTAAAAAGATTAGGAAAATGTATCTCTTGTTTTTATTAGTGAAATGTTCTCAGTATTTTCTATACAACACTGAACCACAATTTTCTTAAGAAAATATACACACTATTTTTAATTATCACCTTAATTTTTTTTTGTGACCCATGATTCATTTTTTACAGTGTACACTTTTCATAAGTATTTTCTATAAGCATACATTTTCAAAGTACACTTTTCAGAAGTATTTTCTATAAGCATTTTCTAAGTACACTTTTCATAAAAATTTTCTATAAGTATTTTATAAGTAGACTTTTCATAAGTACAGTGGGGAGAACAAGTATTTGATACACTGCCGATTTTGCAGGTTTGCTCACTTACAAAGCATGTAGAAATCTGTAATTTTTATCATAGGTACTCTTCAACTGTGAGAGACGGAATCTAAAACAAAATTCCAGAAAATCACATTGTATGATTTTTAAGTAATTAATTTGCATTTTATTGCATGACATAAGTATTTGATCACCTACCAACCAGTAAGAATTCCGGCTCTCACAGACCTGTTAGTTTTTCTTTAAGAAGCCCTCCTGTTCTCCACTCATTACCTGTATTAACTGCACCTGTTTGAACTCGTTACCTGTATAAAATACACCTGTCCACACACTCAATCAAACAGACTCCAACCTCTCCACAATGGCCAAGACCAGAGAGCTGTGTGAGGACATCAGGGATAAAATTGTAGACCTGCACAAGGTTGGGATGGGCTACAGGACAATAGGCAAGCAGCTTGGTGAGAAGGCAACAACTGTTGGCGCAATTATTAGAAAATGGAAGAAGTTCAAGATGACGGTCAATCTCCCTCGGTCTGGGGCACCATGCAAGATCTCACCTCGTGGGGCATCAATGAGCATGAGGAAGGTGAGGGATCAGCCCAAAACTACACGGCAGGACCTGGTCAATGACCTGAAGAGAGCTGGGACCACAGTCTCAAAGAAAACCATTAGTAACACACTACGCCGTCATGGATTAAAATCCTGCAGCGCACGCAAGGTCCCCCTGCTCAAGCCAGCGCATGTCCAGACCCGTCTGAAGTTTGCCAATGACCATCTGGATGATTCAGAGGAGGAATGGGAGAAGGTCATGTGGTCTGATGAGACAAAAATAGAGCTTTTTGGTCTAAACTCCACTCGCCGTGTTTGGAGGAAGAAAAAGGATGAGTACAACCCCAAGAACACCATCCCAACCGTGAAGCATGGAGGTGGAAACATCATTCTTTGGGGATGCTTTTCTGCAAAGGGGACAGGACGACTGCACCGTATTGAGGGGAGGATGGATGGGGCCATGTATCGCGAGATCTTGGCCAACAACCTCATTCCCTTAGTAAGAGCATTGAAGATGGGTCATGGCTGGGTCTTCCAGCATGACAACGACCCGAAACACACAGCCAGGGCAACTAAGGAGTGGCTCCGTAAGAAGCATCTCAAGGTCCTGGAGTGGCCTAGCCAGTCTCCAGACCTGAACCCAATAGAAAATCTTTGGAGGGAGCTGAAAGTCCGTATTGCCCAGCGACAGCCCCGAAACCTGAAGGATCTGGAGAAGGTCTGTATGGAGGAGTGGGCCAAAATCCCTGCTGCAGTGTGTGCAAACCTGGTCAAGAACTACAGGAAACGTATGATCTCTGTAATTGCAAACAAAGGTTTCTGTACCAAATATTAAGTTCTGCTTTTCTGATGTATCAAATACTTGTCATGCAATAAAATGCAAATTAATTACTTTAAAAAAATCATACAATGTGATTTTCTGGATTTTTGTATTAGATTCCGTCTCTCACAGTTGAAGAGTACCTATGATAAAAATGACAGACTTCTACATGATTTGTAAGTGAGCAAACCTGCAAAATCGGCAGTGTATCAAATACTTGTTCTCCCCACTGTATTTACTTAGACTTTTAGAAGTAGAAGATAGAAGTATTTTCTATAAGCATTTTCTAAGTACACTTTTATAAATATTTCATAAGTATTTTCTAAGTACACTTTCATAAGTATTTTCTAAGTACACTTTTCATAAGTATTTTCTGTAAGCATTTTCTAAGTACACTTTTCATAAGAATTTTCTACAAGTATTTTATAAGTACACTTTTTATAACTATTTTCTATAAGCATTTTATAGGTACACTTTTTTATTAATATTTTATAAGTTTTTCATAAGTGTTTTCTAAGTACACTTTTATAAATATTTCATAAGTATTTTCTAAGTACACTTTTCATAAGTATTTTCTATTAGCATTTTCTAAGTACACTTTTTATAAATATTTTATAAGTGTTTCATAAGTATTTTCTAAGTACACTTTTTATAAGTATTTCATAAGTACACTTTTTATAAGTATTTTCTATAATTATTTTATGAGTACACTTTTCAAAAGGATTTTCTATAAGCATTTTCTAAGTATACTTATGTTTTTTCTATTAGTATTTTCTATGTACACTTTTCATAAGTATTTACTAAGTAGACTTTTATAAGTATTTCATAAGAATTTTATAAGTACACTTTTCATAAGTATTTCATAAGTGTTTTCTAAGTACACTTTTATATTTCATAAGTATTTTCTAAGTACACTTTTCATAAGTATTTACTAAGTTGACTTTTCATAAGTATTTTCTATTAGTATTTTCTAAGTACACTTTTCATAAGTATTTTCTAAGTACACTTTTTATAAGTATTTCATAAGCATTTTCTAAGTACACTTTTCATAAGTATTTTCTATAAGCACACTTTTCATAAATATAAAATAAGTACACTTTTTATGTTTTTCATAAGTATTTTATAAGTACGCTTTTTATAAGTATTTCATAAGTACACTTTTTAATAACTATTTTCTATAAGCATTTTATAGGTACACTTTTTATAAATATTTTATGTGTTTCATAAGTATTTTCTAAGTACACTTTTCATAAGTATTTCATAAATATTAAATAAGTACACTTCATAAGTATTTCATAAATATTAAATAAGTACACTTTTTATGTTTTTCATAAGTATTTCATAAGTACACTTTTTATAAGCATTTCATAAGTACACTTTTTAATAACTATTTTCTATAAGCATTTTATAGGTACACTTTTTATAAATATTTTATAAGTGTTTCATAAGTATTTTCTAAGTACACTTTTCATAAGTATTTCATAAATATTAAATAAGTACACTTTTCATAAGTATTTCATAAATATTAAATAAGTACACTTTTTATATGTTTTTCATAAGTATTTCATAAGTACACTTTTTATAAGTTTTTTCTATAAGCATTTTCTAAGTACACTTTTCATAAGCATTTTATAAGTACCATTTTCATAAGTATTTTCTGTAAGTATTTTATAAGTAAACTTTTCATATGTATAAGATTGTTTTGTTTTGTTTTGTTTTTTACAAGTGAAATATGAATTTTTAGGTCAATGGTTTATGCTCATTTGCAGAGGGAAACTAATAAATTCAGACGTTTGACCTGTAATTAATAATGCAGGGACTGTGAGTTAAACAATCTTAAGACCAGGGAGAATTAAGCAGAAATAATCATAATCTCTGGCAACAGTTGCACATGCTTTTTATAACAAGTGCACACTACAGTTACATTTCCATTTATTTAATATATACATAAATAAATTCTGTATTAATTTATTAAGTATTAATTCTGTACAGTTTAGATAATACACAGATGATCATGCTGAATATAATAAAGTAAGAGGTTTGTCTTCTTTAACGCAGCAGTGCTTATAAATCTTCATATTCACTGAAAACTGAAGGTACTTCAGCAACATTTTAATTTCAAACAATCTCTGCAATGACGAAATAAACTCCTTTAAATGTGTGAATTTAAACTGAAACATTAAAAGAGTCATTCAGCTCCTGCAGCTAAGGATTTATACTTATGATTTGACCGCACATCTGACATTAAATATGATCCAGATTAGTACTCATCTACTGTAAATCAAATCACATGTGATCCTCAGACAAACTCAGACTGAAAGAACAAGGCACGTCATCGACGTAATTGGCACATTTCTTTATTTTGAAAACAGACATGAAACCATTTTCCACGATTTTACTCCTTAGATTCAAACTCACTTGAACAGAAAGGCTGGCGCTTTTTCTTTTTGTTGGATTTTCTCAATTTTTAACATCAGTGCAGCAATATCTCCAATTAAACTGTCATAACAACACCACGGACATTAAAAGAAGCCACATGTATTAGTTGGGTGCGTGTGAGAAGGTTCTGGTCTCTGGAGGAAGGATTCTCATGCGATGAGCCTGAAACGGCAGACGGATGGACAGAAGAGCAGCGCTGGATCGCTGGAGGAGAAGAGCTCAAGGTTTGTGTCCTTCGTTGACGTCAGCGGCTGCATCGGAAAACTCCCTCCAAATGTCAGAAAATCATTGCCACACCAGAAAAGAGAGGACAAACATAAAAGCAGACTGTCTTCATCATCAGGGTGAAGAGCAGTCTGTCAATCATTAATGATTTTACATTTCACTGGTCGTCCGTTAAACGTTCTCCTCTTTGCCGGCGTCTGAAACGGCCTCCTCTGCTGGTTTAGAGTCTTCGACGGCCTCTGCAAAGACCACAATAAACACACTTACAAACCACCGCTTGAGTTAATGTTGCTCATGAATGTGACGGAAACGAAAACTCTGGGCAGTGAAGAGCTTTCAGTCAAACCGCAGAGAACTGGAGCCATGAAACGTCCAGATGATGTCAGAATTAATGGATGGCGGATTTACTTTTCTGTTAGACATTTACCGCAAGATCCCATTAGTTGATGCATTAGCTAACAATAAGCAATACATATGTATGTATTCATCTTTGCTAACATTACTACAACTGAAGTATTGTTCATTGTCAGTTTTTTAAACTAATGCAGTTACACAAATGGAACCTTACTGTAAAGAGTTACCCAGTTTTTAAATACATAAATATATTGCAATTCAACTACAGCCTTCATATTCATGATTCACATGTTGTCTGAATACATGTATGCTCAATGGAGAAAGAGCATGTAGTTATAAACATCTACCAGCAGGAGTTAACAGCTGAAACTAACCAACTAAATTGTGACCCTCTGGTTGATAGTCCGGTTGATTTCTCACTGATGTCTGATCAAATAAAGTCACTTGTTTCTAGTTGACATGTCGAGTTGTTTTATTTTACTCTACACTCACAATGATGACTTGGGTGTCTTTGTGACTTCGTGTTTGTGTTTTTGACGCACCTTCTTTGTCTATTTGGTCTGTTTCCTGGCTCTCGGCACCTGCGGCGTCGTCAGGCACATCGGCTTGTTTGGCTTCCTCCTGCTTTTCGTCCTCCTTCTGTGCGTTTGCATCGTCGGCGGTCGCCGTGCTCTCGGCTTCTTTAGGCTTCTCCGCTTCCTGCTGCTGCTCCTGCGCCTCCTCTTTAGCGGGCGTGTCTGAGGGAGAGGGGTCAGCGGCAGAGGTGGGTGGGGCTTCGGCTGCAGCGGGCGAGTTGGGCTGCTCAGCTGCTTTGCTCTCCTCTGCTGTTTCCGTGGAAACCTCGGCCAGTTTCTCCTCAGACGGAGAGACTCGTTCCTCCTTCTCCTTCGTGGTCTCAGCGGACTCATCTGGAGCGGCGTCGTTGTCCTCTTCTTTCTCTCCGTCTTTCATTTTTTTCCGGGTGATGTGTCCACGGAAGCTGGCCTGGATCTTGGTGGCAGCCTTGTGGGCGTTTTCCTCCGGTTTGGTTCCATCCTGCTTGATCTCCTGATCGGCCTCTTCATTCTTCTCAACCTGAGACCAGAAACACAAACACCATCAGTAACTCAAACAGACACATCTGAGCAGCTCACATTTCCCCGTAAAACATTCAAGCACACTCAAGTGACAAACTGTCATCGTCACACATATCGAGAAAGGTTTCATCGTTGGGAAGGTTTCATATTTGGCCGCTGTTTTGTGACAGAAGTGATACTGTGACAAAAATATATTAGTTTGTGACAGGGGAACACATCAGTGTGTGTGTGTCACCCGGTGGCTGTTTGTGGTTCAGCGCCTAAACAAAATCTCACAGGAACCTCAAATTTTGTAATATCAACTTCAAATTTGGAACACAACTTGGTTTGACATACGGCTTTGATTTTATAGCAATTAAAGAGTTCATACTGATCATACTGATGTTCATATTGAGGTCTTACTGATCAGCTAGTTCAACAAGATTCTCTTCAAACTGTTGCTCCACCATGATACTAATTAATCTGAAATAGAGAAAACGTTTGGTTACACGGTTCGGTTTTCGAATAATCCTACGAATATCTATTGATCTAATATGACTTCTGACCTGTAATGTTGCCAGAATCATAATCATACACTATTTGTTCGTCGGCCAGAGGAGAACTGGCACCCCGACTGAGCCTGGTTTCTCCCAAGGTATTTTTCTCCATTCTGGCCCTGAAGGAGTTTTGGTTCCTTGCCACCGTCGCCTTTGGCTTTTGGCTTGCTCAGTTGGGGACACTTAAATTTCAACTATATTACTGATCTGCCCGCATTGACACTATATGATAATTGAAATGAGCTGATGATATGGATGTGGATACTTGCTCTTTAAGACAATCCGGCTCTGCCGGTCACGCCCTAATTAGTGCCCTATAAAACACCCATAGTGGCGTGAATTCATTGCTACACCTTGATCGGAACATGTCCCAGAGCGGCCTCAAGCTGGAGAGATCATAACCGAATGTCCTTTATCGAATTGAGACTATCTTTCCACTCCGTTACATATTCTATTATATTTGAAAACTCTGTAAGACACCCCGCTAAGGGAAGGTGCAATAACAGACGAACTACATACATTATTTACAATCTCGCGTCAGGCGTCAGACGCTACTATTGCTCTTAGCACCAGCTGCCCAAAGGAGGGGCTGGCTGCAACATTCAGTCTACAAAACTTAGTAAAGGTGGACGGAGATGACCATATGGCTGCATCACAAATCTCTTTCAGAGAGTTACCCCGCCAGAAAGACCATGAGGTTGCAACCCCTCGAGTTGAGTGTGCCCTCTTTTCTAGCAATGGTGAGCCACCCGCCATCTGGATTGTCTCTACAACCCAATGCGAACGCCTCACCTTAGATAGTGGCTTGCCCTAACACTCTGGTTTAAAGCATACAAACAGCTGATCAATTTGTCTGAATGCATTTGTCCTCTGCAGATAGACTGACAGGGTTCTTACTGGGCAAATTGGTGACTGACTTTGTTCCATCTCCTCATTTTCTTGTGAAATAAAAAAGGGATGAAGTTCAACTGATTGATTTAGCTGTATATCAGACAGCACTTTTAGCAGAAAAGTTAGGTTTGGGCGCAGTATAACCCCTGAACCCTCTGGCATAAACCTACAGCAGCTTTTATGGACTGAGAGAGCATGAAGTTCCCCCATCCTTTTGGCAGAGGTTATTAGCCATTTCAGGCCTGTTGATTTCAAGGGGCTCAAATGGGGGTTGCTGAAGTGCCGTCAGGACTTGATATAAGTCCCATTGTGGTACGATATGTCTTGTACTGCGTGCTGTGCATCTTAGAGCACCTTTGAAGAATTGAGAAATCAGGCTACAACAGCGCTCTGAGAGTTTGTAATCCCCCAACCTTCACTGCACCCACCATACCCCTGAGGGTGGAGGGAGACTGGCCTGTAGATGTGAGGGGGTCCACCTTGCGCCCCTCACACCAAGACTGAAACACACCCCACCTAAAAAAATGGGCTGCACTTGTTGAGGGTTAGGGTCTTGACAACTCTGCCTATGTATCTGTTGATACAAGCTGTTGAAGGTGTACTGGGCCCAGCATGCTGCCTCTTGCCATGTTCATCCTACACCTCCACTAGCGGAGAGCTACCCAGAGTCTCAGCGTCACCATCAACTTTGTTGACCAAGGTGTCTGGGGATGTAACCATAGGCGGAAGAGGCATCGCTGCACAGGTCACATATGTAAGAGGGCAAGTGGCACCACCTGCACTGTGGCTGCTGTCAGACCCATTAGGCGGAGTCACAGTCCCCAGCTGACTTTCACCCCTACTCGAAAGTGAGAGAGGCAAGCTTTTATTGCCTGCTGTCTCTATAAAGTTAAAGTCACAATTCCTTCTCTGGAGTCTAAAATCAGACCCAAAAACTGAGTAATTTAAGATGGCTCCAACTTGCTCTTCATATTGAGACGAAGACTCAAGAGTTGGAGATGGTTCACAAACACGGGTTGCCTGCATATTTTTTCTGTCTGGGCACAGACCAACCAGTCGTCTAGATAATTCAAGACCCTGATAACTAGGAGAAAAAGGGGTGCCAGGACTGCATCCATATACCTTGTGAATGTCCGAGGGGCCAAGGCGATGCCGAAGGGGAGGACTCTGAATTTGTAGGTCCTGTCTTTGAACTGAAACCTCAGATACCACCAATGACTTATCAAATAGGTATCTGGAAGTAGGCATCCTTGAGTGGTAAACCAATCGCCTTTGTTTACCCTTGGAACTGTCAGCATTTTGCATTTCAGGGGCAAGAAGATTGGGCGTAGGCCCCCATCTTGTTTGGGTATGGGGAAATAATGAGAGAAAAACCTCCACCTCCCTAATGGCCCCTTTTTTAAGGAGTCCAAAAATCTCTTCCCACAATATTTCTCTGTGTTGTGGGTCTACAACTGTATGTCACAAAGGAACCCTTGTCAGGGGAGGTACGCTGGAAAACTGCAACCCCTGAGTCATAGTTGAAAGGGCCCAGAGGCTTGGCCTCAGGACTGGCCAAGCCGGGACCCTTGCTGATAGGGAGCTGGGGCAACCCGATACCAGCACACCACTACCCGGAAGCAACCCGTGAATGTTTACACTCCATTACACATCCAACAAATCTGACTGGATTAGCCACTTCGCGGCACACCAGAGACACAAAGTAATGGATGAGATAAAAGAAGTTACTACAAAAAGTACGACCGCAAAGCTTCTCCTAGGTACGTTGGATTAGTTTATGCCTTACAGAGAACTGTGGAACTGAAAACAAATTACACAGCAATCCTGGAAGGCTGCCCACAGACAGACGCCCGACCTTAAAGTAAGTGGATTACGCACTAAATATAAAGTATTGAGCTTCCATGTCTTGCAACAAAGTGGAGATCAAAGAAGCAATGAATTCACGCCACTTTGGGTGTTTTATAGGGCACTAATTAGGGCATGACCGGCACAACCGGATTGTCTAAGAGTATCCACGTCACCACACCTGGAGGGTCAAATTTCCGCACATATAGGGTATATAACAGAATGGAGAGAAAGTTTCAGTATGATAGAGAACTGACCATTCAAGCGAAGTTGGTGAAGCTACAAACAACATGGACCGACAGACTGACTGACTGGACACATGGATCTGTTCCAAAGGCCCGTTCACACCAAGAACTATAACGATAACTATATTAGCGTCCACAACAACACACAACATCGTTCTGTTTATTATAAGCTGTGGTGTGGACTTTTTTACATTTCTGAATGATATTTAAAACTATATTGTTATGTGTGAATGGGCCTTTACAGTGAGCAGCCAAAGGAAAAAACCTTCCCATCAGGCATCTGTACTATTATGATATGTTTTAATTGGATGTCCATTTGAAGAATCTGGATCAGTGATTTCTAACTGGAGCTCAGATGGACTGTCAACTGTTGCAATCCCACAATTAAAAATGTGCCGAGCGAGTTTCCTGGGATTGGTGACATGAAGAATCAGTGTGTCTCATCTTCACTTTGGTCCTTTCGTTTAAAAAAACTCTGAGGTTAGGAGGTGAATAATTATCCAGACGGATCTCACGCCGCCTGAGCTGAATCGTGGACAGATCTGTCTGTGTCCGTGTCTCGCAGGACTGCAGTCCATGTTTCCTGCTGGGATTCATCCAGATGGGATTAATGCCATCAGAGCTGGAGTTGAGTCGGAGTTCAGTCTCTTCAGGATCACACACTCGTTTGATGCCAGTGTGTTTTCTGCTCGCAACAGGAGACGTCGGCCAATATACTAATATATTAATAATCAAAATCAGCATAACATGGCAAAGCTAAAAGCAAAGCAACTGTGAAGATATGAAAGAGTTTAACGTGTGACCGAAAATCAGGGAGAAAGATAAGACAGCTGAATATTAAGGGTCAATATTTACCTTGTCCATCAGGGTCCAGAGGGGCATTTGTCCACAGAGGGCCTTTTAATTTAATATTCAAATGTGTCTAATGAAAAAAGCAAGCATAAAATGAAAGAAAATGTGTGACATATATAATGCATGACAAAAACATTCACAGAACAAACTCATAAGTAGCTTGAAGCAGATGAAAATAGTGTAAAATCATAAATGCAAACTGAACGCATGCCAAATGAAAGACAGTTAGATGAAGGCTTTTTGATTCCCATACACTTTTTCATTTCTATATGCAATCTTACTAATGGACTGCAGAAAATGATGTCATTTCTGTATATGTATAAGGATTTATTCTAATGCTGTATTGCTCTTGTGGATTCGGCGTTTTAGCGCTGGTTTATGCAGCATCTCTTCTGACCGCATAACCTGCAGATGCAGACTGTACTACACTCAATATCAATCTATACACATCTCTGGCTGTCAGTCACTGTGATATTTGATCCATCCAGAGTTTTATTATTAATAAAAACTATAATAGTATCTCAATGATCTGGACCTGTTGCTCAGGTGTGTGTGTGTGTGTGTGTGTGAGTGTGTGTGTGACAGTGTGAGTGTGAGTGTGTGTGTGACAGTGTGTGTGTGTGTGTGTGTGTGTGTGTGTGACAGTGTGTGTGTGAGAATGTGAGTGTGTGTGTGAGAGTGTGTGAGTGTGTGTGTGTGTGTGTGTGTGTGTGTGTGTGTGTGTGTGTGTGTGTGTGTGTGTGTGTGTGTGTCGAGAATGTGTGTGAGTGAGTGAGTGTGTGTGTGTATATATGTGTGTGTGTGTGACAGTGTGTGTGTGTGACAGTGTGTGTGTGTGTGTGCGAGCATGTGTGTGATTGTGTGTGTGCGTGTGTATGCGTGACACTGTGTGTGTGTGAGAGTGAGTGTGTGTGTGTGAGAGTGTGTGTGTGTGTGTGACAGTGTGTGTGTGAGAATGTGTGAGTGTGTGTGAGAGTGAGTGTGTGTGTGTGTGAATGTGTGTGAGTGTGTATGTGACTGTGTGTGTGACAGTGTGTGTGTATGTGTGACAGTGTGTGTGCGAGAATGTGTGTGAGTGTGAGTGAGTGTGTGTGTGTGTGTATATGTGTGACAGTGTGTCTGACAGTGTGTGTGTGTGACAGTGTGTGTGTGTGTGTGTGTGTGTGTATATGTGTGACAGTGTGCGAGCATGTGTGTGTGCGTGTGTGTGCGTGTGTATGCGTGACTGTGTGTGTGTGAGAGTGAGTGAGTGTGTGTGTGTGTGAGAATGTGTGTGAGTGTGTGTGTGTGAGAATGTGTGTGAGTTTGTGTGTGTATGTGTGACAGTGTGTGTGTGAGTGTGTATGCATGTGTGTGTGTGATGTCACTCAGAGTGAGTCATTCTTATGAGTCATATTCACACCACATATTATGACATCATCAGCTGATCTCTGAAGTACAGCTCGTCAGACTAAAACTAACAATAGACTGCAGTTTTTATACAAATAAAGCAATTAAAAATGAACTTGATTTGAGCAAATTGAGTTCAAAATGATCTTCATGAGTGTTTGATGTTGATAAGAATGTATTTGATCATATGCATCATATTCCAATTGACGCACAGATATAATTGTCACACGCCTTTGTGAATATAAAAATACACTGTCCAAACTTCATGAAAGCTTTTCTAAAATATGAAACATAACTCCGCCCACTAGGAAGAGGAGCCCGCTAAAAGGTTTTAAAATATGTGACGGAAAAAAGCATGTAAATTTTCCCGCTATACAGTTAACAGGTTAAAGTCAGCAAACTGAAGAGATATTCAGCAGCTGGACGCAGTGACCGGAGGAGGAGGGCGTGTCCAGTCAAGAAGACTGAGGTCTGACATTATCTGGAGGCCTGACCGTATCTCATCCTCAAACACACGTCTATGAGGTCACGGGTCATTTCATCTGATGGTTGGGAGCGTAGCTGGGTTTAGGTTGTTGGGTTCAAAGGTCACGCTAAAACAAAAGGCTATAAAATGACCAGAAGCAAAAAACAAGATCAATGATCAGACAGAAACCAGGCGTGTTCAGATCAACTGGTTGCTCATGTGGAGACGAGCCACAGTGTCTGGATTCATCTGATTATGGGGAATATTTCTGCATGGTAAATTCATAAAGCATGCGATTGAATGGAATGTTTTCTCAATAAATAATCATAAGAAAATGAAATTATGCAGGATACATCTGCACACAGTCTTGCAGTATTTGTGGAAGGAGCCACACCTTAAATCCACCCGCCCCCACGACACACACACACACACGCTCTCTCACAGACACACACACACTCTCTCTCTCACAGACACACTCACACACACACAACCCACAGCACGCGCACACACACACTCTCACAGACACACACACAACCCACGGTGCGCGAGCGCACACACACACACACTCTCACAGACACAGACACACACACACACACACACACACACTCTCTCTCTCACAGACACACTCACACACACTCTCTCTCACAGACACTCACACTCACACACACACACACTCTCTCTCACAGACACACACACAACCCACGACACACACACGAGACACACCTTAAACACGCTCGCGTTTATAATTCACCTGCACTGACGCACACTCATGAATATTCAAGCTCCATTAAAACGCGCTGACGTCAGATCTGCACCTGATTCACTGTCACAGTGTTCAAATAAAGGATCGAGCAGATGCGTGGGTGCGCGCGCGTGTTTCTGCAGGAGTGAGACAGGACCACACCCTTCATCTTCCTCATGTCTACAGCTCCATCTCTCTCTCTCTCTCACACTCACACACACACACACACACACACACACACGCATAAATCTCTCTCGCTCCGCTGATCGCTCGCGTTGTGCTCGCGTCGCGTTCAGTGGAGTGGAAGAACAAAAGGATTCACCTGCGGTAAAGATGTCTAACAGACCCGAACACACCGATATGAGCACGGCAGGATTCCTCAAAGGCGGCGCGAGGCGCGGTTCACACACACACACACACACACACACACACACACACACACACACACGCGCGCGGATCTTTAGAGCATAAAACCTTCCATCACTCCGTAAAGCAATAATATTCCCGCTTGAGAGCTTAATTACATCCAACTTTCATCTCCAGAGAAATCATTATAATTCCTCTGAGACACACACACCACACCCTGAAACTCATCACACACACATACACACACACACACACACTCCAGCTTCACTACTACACTCATATAATGCAGCACGAGCATCATATACACCTGTCTGACAGGTACAGTCCTGATTAAACACTGATCTTAAGCGCTTTACAGTGTGTGTATGTGTGTGTGTGTGTGTGTGCAGTGATGCTCATCATCAGATAAAACACAGTTAAAGCCTCCCATCATCATCATCATCATCACAGGTTACAGTAGCAAAGCTGTGAATAATCCAGATATTTACCGGCTTAGTTCTTCTGATACAGCACAGCATAGTCGTATCCTTTCAGCGTCTCGCTCTTCTCTTCCTTTTCTCTTCTCTCTCGCGCTCTCTCTCTCTCTCTCTCTCTCTCTCTCGTTCTCTCACACACCGGCTGTATCAACAGCTGATGATTCTGATGCTTAAACTCATCACAGTTGAGCCTCAGTCACACTGTCTGTCTGTCTGCGCTGCCACTGCCAACAATGAGAGTAATCCCACCCTATAAACCCCCTCCCTCACGCGCGCGCGCGCCGATGAACCCGTTGCGCCCACCCCTCCCGCGGACGCGCGCGCGCGCGCGCGGCCCCGCCCTGATCACACTCTATATGAATGATTGAATAGTATCAATCTGTCCCTATTCTCGCGCTCAGTGAACACGAGTGTGTGTCCATAGAGCTGCGCGCGCCATTGTAACGCAGGAACCACATTAAGGCTGCCTTGTTCACATGGTAACGGCTGTGAATGGATGCCCATGTGGTCTGGCCCCAGGGCATGGATCCGGACTCTTTCTGTTGTCTTGGGCGGGATCACAGAGGCCGGATCCTCCGGGACCCTTTCTGACCTATTAGCCGGACATCTCCATCAGCGCTGCACGACTCTCACATTGTTAAAAACATCTTCTTCTGTGTCTGTGAAGGTCACACCACCCACATCTTCTCTGAAACACATGCCTTTCCTTCGCATTTTCACTCAGAAATTGCTAGTATGTATAATCACACGAATAAGTACAAAGAAACAGAGCAGCATCACAGTCATAAACAGGAAAATAACAGTGTGAAACTCATCAATTATAGAAGAGAGAAAGAGAAATCAATCGGGAACATTAGACGCATCTGATTTACTGCGGAGCGACGTCTTTACACTGACGCTTGATGTCCATTCAACTGGAACGCCGTTATCCTGCACGTCTAAATCTAAAGAGCAGGATCGGTCCCTAAAACTGACATCCGAGGTCAGAGGTCACAGGTCATTGCCCTGAACTAAAGGTCATCTTGAGTACCGGTTGTTCATGGCATGATGGAAAATTACGGGAAAATGTAAGATGTCACTCCAAACCTGTATGACTGACTTTCTTGTGTGATATCAAAATGTCAATGAAAGTCAATGGGGTCCAATGTTGTTTGGTTCCCAGTGTTCTTCAACACATCTTCTTTTGTGTTCAGCGGCGTGTGTGTGTGTGTGTGAGGAAAGAAAGTCATTCAGGTTTGAAGGACATCAGTAAATGATAACTTATCTCGATGATCTTCTGGAAAGCTGCTTTGAAACAACTTAACAAATAACAAGGTGTTAACCTGACGGACTCGACACTGCGGAGAAGCCATGAAGTCAAGATGACATAATAATGCACATGAATATTATATTTAGTAATACACACTTCCTCCATACCGATGGATCAAGCCTTACAGGCGTAATGATGATGTGTTTCAGGTGTAACAGTGTTTCTGTGCAGCTCATGACAACTGCCTTCCTCTGAGACTTTAGTGCATTTGCATTTTGCTGATTCGGATCTTGTGTATGTGTGTGTGTGTGTGTGTGTGATACCTTCAGTCTGTATCAGGCGCCCTAAAACGACTGCACCTCCACCCCCGATCAGGCCGGCAACTGTTGCCACGGCAACCACACGGAAACGGCATCCTCTGACTCCAGCTGATGGTGAAACTCCATCCATCTCTCCCTCCTAATGTGTGTGTGTGTATGTGTGTGTGTGTGTTCACAGGACCCCACGGACACCGCTGAATCCCCTGTATCTCCGCTTATGTGCCGTCTCCATGGCAACAGGCCAGAGCGACATCCAGAGCGGATGACTAACACACACACACACACACACACACACACACACACACACACACACACACACTCTTACACTCACACTCGTGCTGGATGCATTAGAGAGGTGCGACGCGAACTGGGCTGTAGGATATCAATCAAAGCATCAAAAAAACCTCCTCAAAATGCTTTTACATCCACAAATTCATATTGCACTGATATTATTTAGGGAAATGGCTTGAGATGCATCATAAGCAATAATGAACTCATCACATAAAAAAAAGAGAGATCAGCCAATGAAAATAAAACCATAAGCAGCATTCATTTGATCATCATAAGTCATGTGAACAGAAGTTAATAAACAAGGAGAAAAATACTGATAAAATAATCTCAAGACAGATCCAAAAGATCTCAACATTTGCTAAATAAAGTTGCTTTGAGTTGCTAGCCAAATAAAGGTTCCAAAGGAAGGTTTTGATGCCATTGAAGAAGCATGTTTGGTTTCAGTCAAGTGAGCCGCACGCGTCCGAAGAAGTGAAGCCGGAGCATTTTCATCACCCCCAGGTGGCCATCTGCGGTACAGGTCATAAACCCCGCCCTCTCCATGCAATCGGATGGGACGCGGGCCAAATTTTTTTTTTTTATCATTTTAGGTAGTTTTTAAATCACAAAGATATATGTACATTTTTCCAATAAGTTTAGTTTTAGCGTTCGTTTACACTACAACAATGTGCTAAAAACTGAGACATGTTCCTTTACGTCTTTCTCGTACAGACGACAACGTTGTGAAATGGCCAGTAGATGGCGATGTCACTGTGTAAAAAACTAATAAAAAGTTGAAAACGGTGTCGTGTAAACAGCCCCATAGTTATTTGATGCTATAAAAATGGGGTGTGGTGTCTCTAGCTGTGCTTACGAATGAGTCAGCGGGAGTGTGGGCGGGACCTTGATGCACAGACTCGGCTACGAACAACGTCATTTGCAACGACCGTTTCTGGGATATTTTGACTTTATTTTTCTACATTGAAAAGAAGTGAAGTCCTGTCCATCTTTTATTACAGTCTATGGTTTCAGTGAACAGTTCATAAAAGAGTTCATACTAAAGATATTGGTTCCAAAATAAGGTTTGGTGCCAACCATGTTTGGTTCCCCAAAGAACCTTTCAGCGATCAGTCCTTAACCCCTTAAGAACCACTTTTTCTTAGTGTGAAGAACATTTTAATAATCTAAAGAACCCTTTTCCACAATAAAGAACCTTTAGAGCAGTGGAAAGATTCCATGGATGTTCTTCATGGAACCATCGATGCCAATAAAGAACCTTAAGAGTATAAGAAAAAAATGGTTCTTTTAACAGCTGATCACTAGAAGGTTCTTTGGGAACCAAAAATCAATGGTTCTTAAATGGCATCAAACCTTATTTTAAAACTTTTATTTTTAAGGGTGTACGAAAAAAATAATATTTCACGAGTACACACTTACAAATAATCAGATAGGAGTAAAGAGTATGCGTATTTGGCGTGCTGTCCGAGGAGAGGGCTCCGAGCTTGGTATTTTGGCCCGAACCCATGGTACTCCCCCCAAAAACCAACACGAGACAGCAGCCAGGAAACGATACTGACAACCTCCCAAAAACTGCGGAGCGCAAAGCTGATAGTGTGCCGTTCACAGAGAGGGACCAGAAGGATCTCACATCATTGGACAGGAGCATCAGATGGGTAAGCCTCGCCGCTAGTTGGCTGGAGAAGGTCGCTCATGGGGCAAGCTCTGCGGGAGCGGCGGTTACAAGGAGAATTGGAGCTGAAGCTAAAGAATTTAGCTAATAAGGGTTCGTTGAGCTGCTTTGATGTGGAAGCAATTAGATCGAATGTAGCTCTTGAAAGCCTCTGACGGCCAGCGGCCAAGTGCTTGAACCTGATGCTAGGAGAGGCCTTTTTGAGCAGCTGTGGTTGCTGCACCTATGGGAAATGAATGGCTGGAAAATTGATCTGCTGGGATGCCAGATTGAATCAAAATGGATTTGAGGTGTTTTTGGAACTATAAACATGTAACGGGGCGATTGTAATAGACTGCGAATGAGCTTCTGAAATGTAAGTAGGCTAAAAGGGATTGATATGGCTGAATTGGTGATGGGAGATTAAAAACATGTAAATTAAATGGACTTTTCTCATTTTTCTATCTTTGTTTGATGACGTAAGAGATGTTTCGCCATCTAGCACTGATAAATATGTAATTGTGGGATGGATTTTTGGGTTGAAGCTGGACGTGAGGCGAGTTCTGAGCATCTGAGAAAACCAAAGAAAGCCAATATAAACATATATATATGTGCGGGCAGTACTGATGGAGTGGTAGCCTCGGTGGAGAGTGGAGATGCATTTGGCGAGTATGTCTAAAGTTATGGGTTGTCTGGCATCTGGGCGGGTGGGTTGAGTTCTTTGGATGCGTTTGATAATAAGGGATGGCTGTGAATTGGCTACTTCAGAGGAGGGTGTATCGAAAATAAGTTTATGGAAAAAATTGGATTCCGCTTAGGTAACCCTTAAAGGAACAAGCTTGGAGATTCTTAATGCTGTTGAGATGAGATATAAATGAAGTAATAGTGAGAAGAGAAAAATCGGGGAAAAGGCAGGTCCTATGTGAGGTGAAAGGACTTAAAACATCTCCATGTAGTTAAGTAAGATTGGAGGGTTCTAGGGGAGACGGCTTGAAGAATGGAATTGAGATAGGCGTCGAGGAGAGGTTTCAATGGGTGGTTTATGGGAATATCAGCTCTGAATAATGAGGTACTGGGGTTGGGATTGGGTCTGCCTCTGGTGCCAGCAGCCTGCATTTCTGCAGACCATTCTTTCGCCCATAGGGAGGCTGCTACGACGAGAGAATGAAGCTCGAACAGTGCTGAGGATGTTGAGGACTGTGGTGAGTCTAACAGCTGGGATGTGGATGTGAACCAGCGGCCTTGGTAAAATCCCCCCAATCCGAAAGAGGGGGCAGCGTCGGTAAACAGGTGAATATCCACGGGGAGAGAAACCAGATTATTGTAGAAAAAGGAAAGATTGTTCCACTGTTTAAGAAAGGATATCCATAAACTAAGCTCATTGAAGAACAAACTAGTTAGGGAGATTTGGTCTTTTAACGTGTGAATTGAAGACACGAGGGAGTGGAGATGTGAGATGAAAGGTTGGCCTTGAGGGATTATGTGCATCGTGAAGTTTAAGTTGCCAAGCAAAGATAGTGGAGAGTGGGCGCAACCAGAATTATCCTATCGATTTTTTTCCTTGGGCATTAAGGCCTGGAAATGAATTGTATCCGAGTTTATGCCCAGAAATTCAATGGACATGGCTGGACCCATGGTTTTATCCTGGACGATTGGAATCACAAGCTCAGGGAAAACGTTTTGGACTGAGTGAAGATGTGCAGCTGGGATGGCTTCGGGAGGCGAGATGATTAAGAAATCATTGAGCAGGTGAATAACGTAAGGAATTGCATAGTTGTTAGAGAGAATCCAGCAAATAGCTTCTGATAACATGTCGAAAAATTTTCGGCTGCTTTTGCAGCTAAAAATTAAGCGGACGGTGAAGTAAAACTTTCCATGCCAGCATACGCCAAATAAATGCCATGAAACCGGGTGGATGGGCATCACTTTAAATGCAGAAGTGATGTTGACTTTGGCGAGCCAAGTGCCACGGCCAGTGTTTTTGATCAAGGTTACTGCTTGATCAATGTTGTGGTAATGAAGAAAATATTCTTTGAGCGTGATGAGGCCGTTTATGCTTGGAAACAGGAAATTGTGCAGGGCGATAATTAAGTGTTTTTTACCTGAAAATGTTGGTAGCCACTCCAATAGGCCTATACAGAAACACTCAAATGGGGGAGTGTTAAAAGAACGATCATGAAGCCTGATTCAACTTCTTTTTTAATTAGATCGTCGACTGTGTCAGGCTCAGCGAGAGCAGACTAAAGATTATCGCAAATAATACTTTGGGAGGGGAGGTTTTCAACGCCGGGTTTGAAACCGTACTTGAGACCAGACAGCAAATAGTTAGCAAAGTTAACGTGGTGAGTAAATTCGGTAGACAAATGTGAAATATTCACAGGAGTCAACAAGTAATTTTTTTAATCTTTATTTACAGATCTCTTTATAGCACATATCGAGCGGGCATGAGCACTATAATAGCTGCAAATATGCATGTAACGGCAACGCTGTCTTGTGCATCTCCCCGAGACCTGATTGCTGGAAGCGAATGAAGCGTTTCTCCTAACATCCATAGCTGAGGAGTCTAGATGTTTGCTGGCCACGGGACATAGCTAATTGGTATCCCTTGGGATGGATCTAGGTAAGGGGGAATTGAAGGGTTAACCAGAGAACAAACTGTGGTGGAGTGGGCAGCGGATCTACAGACCGCACAGGAAATGTTACTGGAGCACAGGAACACTCTGTTGTGGAGATCTGTGTCTAGTAATAAAAGTGAGTTCCTCCGTATGATAGTGTGAGCTCTACAATTATCACGAGATAATCAAATGCAGTACAAAAGATTTCACTGTAGCAACTAAAACCGATGGAGAATTCGGGGAATGAAAGGATGCGGGATGGATTATGGGCTGAATTCTTAAAGGTAACTGAAAAGTCACCACAGTCAATTGGTGATTTGAGATAATAGGGAAGATAAATGGATATCTACACCTGTGAGGATCTGTGCCCTGATGTTGTTGGCAACAGGGGATGGTTCCAAGGCGGTAGCGTCCGGTGGGATGGGCATCGGAGTTGCAGATAACCGAGTGAAAGGAGATCTAGTTTGGGAGAGAGTGTTAGGAGGTAGAAAGGCAGCTTGGGTCAGACCCTGGAGCCTGGGGAGGAACAAGGATAGTAGAAAAAGAGGGCATCTGGGGAGGAAAATAAGGCATCCGGGCCTGCGCTGCTAGTGGAGAAAGCCTCCACTGATCTGGGTCTGATGGTGGGGCTGCAAGCCACGGACAGGGGAGAGAGTTAGAGACGGCGTAAGGAAAGTTTGTGACGGCTGGGCCTCATGCATCGAGGGAGGCTGGTATTGCAAAATGAAGCGTATCGCTGGGAAAAGCTACGGTGTGAAGCTGGGCGGAAGGAAGAGGAGAGTGAGGCCTGGCATCGGCGGCATCTGCGGCATGGCCTAGACTTTCTGAAGGCCTGCTGCCATGGCCTGACACTCGAAGAAGGCCCGGTCTTTCAAGAGCGGGAGATAGTGTTTTTTGGGAATGTGAATTTGGGGCTCTATGGGTCTTGCTTGCTTTGTTATGCTGATTGTAAGGAGGTCACATAACTGCGCTCTGTTCATTCTCCTAGAGAAATGGACATCTGCACTTAAACTTGCCTTAAACTTAACATTTCTCTGTTGCAGGGATTGTTGGATGGACCGAGGTGTAAGAGGACACTGAAGACGATGGTGGGTGTCTCGCCGTACATTAGGAGGGAGAGATGGATGGAGTTTCACCATCAGCTGGAGTCAGAGGATGCCGTTTCCGTGTGATTGCCATGGCAACAGTTGCCGGTAAAGCAGAAAGTATACTTTGTTTTTTTACGCGAGTGTATAAGCACACTCGAACGCATAGCCTTGCAAAGTATACTTCTTTTGATTCGTACGCGTACACAGACATTTGACACATGCGCGTATAAAGTATACACGGTTACAAAAATCCGGCAGTGCGCATTCAATACGCGCGTACTCGTCTGATGATGAAATTCGAATCACGTGCGCGTAAAAAGTGAAGTATACTTTGGCCTTAAGCCTCGGTGTCTTGGGGTACAGGGAGTGGCATGGATGGGCCGTAGGGGTGTAACGGTACACGTATTCTTACCGAACCGTTTCGGTACAGGACTTCCGGTACGGTGCACGTGTGTACCGAACGGTTCTGAATGCAAACCAATTAACAGTCGGCTTGTTTTACGCACCGAACACACTTCAATCTGAGTTCCCACACAGACATATTGAGTATTCTGTCCATTTTATCTGAACATCTGAAGGTATGTTGAGGATACATTACAACTGAAGCATATCATATGTGGTGTAATCGCTCAATCAGTGTTTCAACGGTGGAAAGACGTCAATAAAACAGCTTGTGAACAATGTCACGCAGCATCACATTTCCCTCAGGAGTCATTCAGTGTCCACAGCTGTGAGTTCACTAGAGGAATCAACTCTTTCACTGAATATATGACCTATATTAGCCTATATATCATTATATTCTACTGAACCTGTTAGTGATTTCTGGATTATTAATGTGTGTTTAAATAAATCTGCCACTGTGTATAAATTATTATATTTCAACAACGAATTGGAGTAAAAACATAATTTTATAATTAGATTTAGAAGTTAATGCAAAAACTGCCTTATGTGAAGTTTACATGTTTGCACACAATGTGTTATTTGAGTGTTGATTATTAAATCTAAACATAAATAGCAACTGAATTTAGGCTAATAGTTTGGGCTGTGTTGTCTTTAATATTATATTAATGTGCAAGTAAGGGCTCCCTATAGTTCACAGCATTATCTTTAAGAAACTTTTAGTTATAATTGAATTCATTTAAGGACAGACACAATTTGTTCAGTAAACCACTGTTTAATAAAAATAAATTTTATATTTAGTTTTCTCTCCCCTGCTGTACCGAACCATCAGTTTTGTGTACCGTTACACCCCTAATGTTGACGCCGGAGCACGAGTGAATGAGGGGGAGGGTCCTGGGAAAGGAGGGATTCGTCATCAGACGGGAAGAGTTCAATCTCCGAGTTCAGTCACAAATGGGCGGGGCCAAATGAGTGAGGAACAGGTGAGTCGGCTGTGTGGATAGGCCTCCTCTTGTGCTGAACTTTGTTAATAAAACATCATTTTCGGAGATTAAGGAGATCAGAGTCAGATTTGTTTAATTTAAATGCCATTTATTTATATTTTGTATATTTTAATGCTATAATACATTTGACCTTAAGCTTCAGCAAATACAGTGAAAACACCTAAACCCTGTGTGAGGAGTTAAGAACTGCATTCAGAGATATTATACAGTGAGATTCCACCGGCCATCAGCTGCTGCACAGCACTGAGATTAATGAGCGTGGAGATCATATTTCAGCATTAACTGAAAGCTTTCTCTTTAATCAAACAGCTGAAATTGGCAGCAACGCCGCCAGCAATAAAACCTCCAACAGGAATCAATCCAAACGGCGACAGACTTTAGAAATGCTAACGCTGTTCTATGATGGTTTGTATGTGAATTATCAAAAATAATTCGTTCTTAAAAAATTGTTAACAATGTTAATATTTTACATTTATCTAAACAAAATAGCATCTGTACAAACGTCTTAATCAGGTTAAATGGTAAGACATGCAGGGTCTCAGGGAACAGAATCAGCCAATCGGATCACCAGAATCTCTCATGTGACCGACGCTGAATGGAGATTCACTGATGTCAAATCAGCTTTTATAATCATTTATTTAATAGATTACAGTAACAGTTCATCGTTTTCTGTCATAAATAACCACAATTACCCACTCAAACAGGTAGTCTCATCAGTAGAATGACGTCTGGGTTTATCAAACTTTATCCATGCAAGAACCACTCTCACACTCACACTCACACTCACACTCACACTCACACTCACACTCACACTCACACTCACACTCTGAAGGAGTTCGTCTAACACTGTGATTCGGTGAAGGTGAGTTCGTGTGGTTTCTCATGCATGTAGTTGTCTTCGTATTCAGAGCCCTGAAACAAACACAGCCAGTCAATACAGACTGAGTCAAAAAAATGGAAAATAACAGAATCAATGATGCGAACTTCATCAGATATGAGACAAATTCAGCTGTAAAGCAGCTCTAAAAACATAATAGAGTCATAATTCAGATCAATTCTGTTCAATAACTGTGTTTCCATCCAAAGTTGTAAATATAACTTGTGCACAAAATTGGAATATGGCATAAAACATTTGTTAACGCAGCGTTTCCATCCCACGTGTTCAAGAGAACAAAATATCAGTAATAAACTGAGTGGCTCAGTCGGGCTCTTTTCCCTCCATCATAAATGAGTGTCGTCTCAGAGCGTCAGGCGAAACACACACACACACACACACACACACACACACACACATCATAAATGAGTGTCGTGTCAGAGCGTCAGGCGAAACACACACACACATATCATAAATGAGTGTCGTGTCAGAGCGTCAGGCGAAACACACACACACACACACACACACACACACATATCATAAATGAGTGTCGTGTCAGAGCGTCAGGCGAAACACACACACACACGTTTGTTTTTGTGAATTGTGGGGACATTCCATAGGCGTAATGGTTTTTATACCGTACAAACCATATTTTCTATCCCCCTACACTACCCCTAAACCTACCCATCACACACACACACACACTAACCCTACCCCTAAACCTACCCATCACAGGAAACTGCACATTTTTACTTTCTCAAAAAAAATATCTGTATGATTTATAAGCCTTTTGAAAAATGGGGACATGGGTAATGTGCTCATAAGTCACCCTCTCCTTGTAATACCTGTCATACCCATGTCATTATACACATTTGTGTCCTGATATGTTACAAAAACACACAGAACGTCAGGTGAAACACACACACACAAATCATAAATGAGTGTCTCCTCAGAGCGTCAGGCGAAACACACACACACACATCATAAATGAGTTTAGTCTCAGAGCGTCAGGCGAAACACACACACACACACTCACACACTCTCACACACTCACTCACACACACACACACACACACACACACACTCACACACTCACACACTCACACACTCACACACTCACACACTCACACACACACACACTCACACACTCACACACACACACTCACACACTCACACACTCACACACTCACACACTCACACACACACACACACACACACACACACACACTTCTTCTGGACGCTTCTGGAGGAATGAAACCAAATCATTCTGATCACAGACTTTGACTCAGGCGTTTCAGAGCCTCCAAACCAACATCTGAGATGCTGCGATGCCATTGGTCCGCTGGTTAGGCCAGTTATCCAATCACAGCCTCTGCTGAGGGATTGAGGGATTTATTCAGTAAATGTTTTTCCGTCGTAGTTTATGCGCATGTCTTTTTGTCAGATAGAAAATTATCTGCGTCAATTGAGCACATGCACATTTTTTTTAAAAATTTTTATGCACATCTTGGCGTTTTCAATATCTCAAAATTCACATGAAAATAGGTGGATGGAAACACAGCTCAACAATTATGAAACCAATTCTATACCGTTATAAGTCAGAATAAAGACTCATCTCAATATTTCATGCACACTCCAGACGGTGGCTTACCTTAAAGTAACAGCAGCACACAGAGGGTTTCTGCTGCGTCTGGCCGTATAAATACTCCTCACTGTCAAGAGACACACAATCATCACTCACAGCTCAGCACTCGTCTGCAAGCACGGGTTCAGTGCACTCGTTTCTCACCTGGCGAGCACCTCGATGGGCGAGTGATGACTCTGAGCGGGACTCTGAGGCTCGCAGCAGCACGGACACAGCATCCGTCCCAGCAGCAGCAGCGTGACGATTCCTGACGGGACCAGAACAAACACCAGCAACACGCCCACGTCTGTGAACACCAGCGAGAGTCCTGACAGAAACACAGACGGGACGCGCTCAAATCTCATGAGAAAACAGTAGAGCACTGCTCGAGCAATGGCAGGTCGCGGGTTCGATTCCCAGAGGAAGCAAGAACTGATCAAACAAAAATAAACCTTGAATGCAATGCAAGTCGCTTTGGATTGAATATACACTGATCAGGCATAACATTAATGTCCTAATATTGTGTTGGTCCCCCTGACCCATCGAGGCATGGACTCCACTAGACCCCTGAAGGTGTGCTGTGGTATCTGGCACCAAGATGTTAGCAGCAGATCCTTTAATTCCTGTAAGTTGCGAGGTGGGGCCTCCATGGATCGGACTTGTTTGTTCAGCACATCCCACAGATGCTCGATTGGATTGAGATCTGGGGAATTTGGAGGCCAAATCAACACCTCAAACTCGTTGTTGTGCTCCTCAAACCATTCCTGAACCATTTTTGCTTTGTGTCAGGGAGCATTATCCTACTGAAAGAGCCACAGCCACCAGGGAATACCGTTTCCATGAAAGGGTGTACATGGTCTGCAACAATGCTTAGGTAGGTGGTACGTGTCAAAGTAACATCCACATGGATGGCAGGACCCAAGGTTTCCCAGCAGAACATTGCCCAAAGCATCACACTGCCTCCGCCGGCTTGCCTTCTTCCCATAGTGCATCCTGGTGCCATGTGTTCCCCAGGTAAGCCACGCACACGCACCCGGCCATCCACGTGATGTAAAAGAAAACGTGATTCATCAGACCAGGCCTCCTTCTTCCATTGCTCCGTGGTCCAGTTCTGATGCTCACGTGCCCACTGTTGGTGCTTTCGGCGGACAGGGGTCAGCATGGGCACCCTGACTGGTCTGCGGCTATGCAGCCCCATACGCAACAAACTGCGATTCACTGTGTATTCTGACACCTTTCTATCAGAACCAGCATTAACTTCTTGAGCAATTTGAGCTCCAGTAGCTCGTCTGTTTGATCGGACCACACGGGCCAGCCTTCGCTCCCCACGTGCATCAATGAGCCTTGGCCACCCATGACCCTGTCTCCGGTTCACCACTGTTCCTTCCTTGGAGCACTTTTGATAGATACTGACCACTGCAGACCGGGAACACCCCACAAGAGCTGCAGTTTTGGAGATGCTCTGACCCAGTCGTCTAGCCATCACAATTTGGCCCTTGTCAAACTCACTCAAATCCTTACGCTTGCCCATTTTTCCTGCTTCTAACGCATCAACTTTGAGGACAAAATGTTCACTTGCTGCCTAATATATCCCACCCACTAACAGGTGCCGTGATGAAGAGATAATCAGTGTTATTCACTTCACCTGTCAGTGCTCATAATGTTATGCCTGATCGGTGTATATATAAAGTGTGTTTGATTCTGAAGGTGTGAGGGTGTGAAGCGTGATCATGCGTGTGCTCTCACTCTGCGGGGTGACGCTAAGGACGGTCTGGGCCGGCGCCCCCTGGAAATCTGGAGGGTTGCGGACAGCACAGGTGTACGTGCCGTTATCGGTGAGCGAGGCGTTCAGCAGCTGGATGGAAGCGTCGCCACGGGACGGACTGCCCAGCCACTTCACGCGGCCCTTAAAATAATCCTCCTGCGGCGGGTACGCTTGAGACGAGAAGTGGAAGAACTGGAGAGAAACACAGAACACACAATCAAAACATGCTGGCGTCTACAGGTGATGCGACTGCAGTCAATGGACAGAGAGATCAGTGCGTCTGACAGAAGAAAATGTTCACCAACCAACCAAACACATGTAACTCACCAGTTTGGCAGGACCGCCGCTCTCGGGCCGGAAGGTCCAGTCGACGGACATGAGGCTGGTGACCCGACTGGAGGAGGTGAAGGAGCAGGAGAGGGTGACGGTGGCTCCTCGGACGGCGCTGACCTCTGCAGGAGCCGTCACTGAGATACAACACACACTCCTCAACAGCACTGACACACACACACAGAGAGTTACTGTTAAGGCACGTTCAAACCAAGAACGATAACTACATCCACACCAGCGGACGATATCCTTGAGTTTATTATGAGCGCTGCAGTCGCCTGTCGCTTTAAATGCTTAAGCTCTTGATTGTTAGACTGTAAACGGTCCAGTACATGTATCAGATATCTGTTATATCTGATGTTCAGTTGCTCAGAATAATAAAAAGATTCAAGTTTAACTTGTTTAAAGTCAAGTTATGACCAGTCTCAAGGAAAAAACGATGACTAACTTTAATGCAGGATAGTACAGACATAATGTGTCCAGAAACACTGCATGACTGAAGATCCAGTAAATGTGTGTAAAAGCCTCAGATCCTCTGATTATGTCAATTCTGGGATGGGCATGTGATCTCACGCCATGACATCATCTGAACTGTCTCTGTCTGTCTGTCTGTGTGTGTGTGTGTGTGTGTGTGTGTGTGTGTGTGTGTGTGTGTGTTAAGATTCTGTCAGCTCATGTGAGCTTCAGTGTTTTAATTAAGAGTCACTATTGATCGATCATTCCGTGTCAAATCAACCAAACTTGAGAAACTTCCACGGCTCAAACTTTTGATATTGATCATATATTTTTTTATGAAGAAAGACAAACATAAATAGTGATGAAAGCCAAAATATTAAATGTCACAGATGTATATTGACTGAGTTTTGTAGGGGAGGGTCAAAATGACAGTTTTCACCTGAGATCTGGAGCCAAATTACAGGAGTGTAAAAATGACTTTAGAAAGATGGCAGCATCATTATTTTATTTTCACACAGAGATTGGTAGATCTATTAGCACTTCTTGTGTTTTTTCCCCAAGTTTGCATGTATATAACTCAAGAAGTATTAAAGATATCTTGATAAACTTTTAGATTCTGGTTCTTAACAAACATTTATTTTGGTATCCATATTCTTAAGGCCCAATATGATTTAATTCCAAAGATATTGAGATCTCAATGTGGCTCTTAGAATAAATTGTTAATTTCAGTGGTTAAAATCCAAATGTGGGTCACTTACAGCTGATACTTTTTTTCCTTTTAAAAAGGAACATCTGAACAACAAATAATGTTAGAAATGGATCTTGTTTTTTTTTTTCTATCACCTCAATTGCATAAAACATACCTGTCATAAATGTTCCTTTTCCAAAGTTTGCATGCCTGTAACTCAATAAGTATTAAAGATATCTCAATATGATTGAAGATTCTGGTTTTTAACAGACTTTTCTTTTGTAACCTTCATTTTCAAGATCCAATATGATTCAGTCCCAGAGATACGGGGATCTCAATGCAGCTCCGTGATCAAATATAGTTGAATTTTACCCATTTTCCAAAGGTCGAAAAGTGCTTTTTCCCCCATTTTTGAACAGTCACCATTGGCATATAATGCAACAAAGATTGCCAAAGTCAACAGATTTCACTAATAGATCTGCTGTAAAAATAAAATAATGATGCTGCCATCTTTCTAAAGTCATTTTTACACCCCTGTAATTTGGCTCCAAATCTCAGGTGAAAATTGTCATTTTGACCCTCCTCTACAAAACAGTGATTACTCAGGAAATATACATCTGTGACATTTAATATTTTGGCTTTCTTCTTCATTCATCTTTCTTCAGGTAGAGTTGACACGGAAGCACCCAGCTGTTCTAAAATCTAGTAAAGGTTAAATAAGCAAACAAACACATGACAGATGTAACAAAAGTGGTGAGACTTTACAATAAGGTTGCATTTGTTTACATTAATAACCTACAATAGTAAATATTAACCAACAATGACAATACTTCTAAAGCATATATATTCATCTTAGTTCATGTGAATTCCTACATTTACTAACACATAAGTTGCATCAGTTATTATTTAATGGATCTGAGTTAACATGAACTAACAATGAACAAGTATTTTTATCAACTAACGTCAACAAACATTAATAAACAACGAGTCAAAGAGTGTTTTTACTGTTAGTTAATGCACTAGACTTTACTGTAAAGTGTTACCGGTTTAATAATAACTA
>JBAPCB010000049.1:220000-227500 GCA_039654105.1 Coreius guichenoti | reverse complement strand
TTAATTCTACGTGGCATTGATTCAACAAGGTGCTGAAAGCATTAGGCATTAAGGGGCCTAAAGTGTGCCAAGAAAACATCCCCCACACCATTACACCACCACCACCAGCCTGCACAGTGGTAACAAGGCATGATGGATCCATGTTCTCATTCTGTTTACGCCAAATTCTGACTCTACCATCTGAATGTCTCAACAGAAATCGAGACTCATCAGACCAGGCAACATTTTTCCAGTCTTCAACTGTCCAATTTTGGTGAGCTCGTGCAAATTGTAGCCTCTTTTTCCTATTTGTAGTGGAGATGAGTGGTACCCGGTGGGGTCTTCTGCTGTTGTAGCCCATCCGCCTCAAGGTTGTGCGTGTTGTGGCTTCACAAATGCTTTGCTGCATACCTCGGTTGTAACGAGTGGTTATTTCAGTCAAAGTTGCTCTTCTATCAGCTTGAATCAGTCGGCCCATTCTCCTCTGACCTCTAGCATCAATAAGGCATTTTCGCCCACAGGACTGCCGCATACTGGATGTTTTTCCCTTTTCACACCATTCTTTGTAAACTCTAGAAATGGTTGTGCGTGAAAATCCCAGTAACTGAGCAGATTGTGAAATACTCAGACCGGCCCGTCTGGCACCAACAACCATGCCACGCTCAAAATTGCTTAAATCACCTTTCTTTCCCATTCTGACATTCAGTTTGGAGTTCAGGAGATTGTCTTGACCAGGACCACACCCCTAAATGCATTGAAGCAACTGCCATGTGATTGGTTGATTAGATAATTGCATTAATGAGAAATTGAACAGGTGTTCCTAATAATCCTTTAGGTGAGTGTATATATATATATATATATAGAGAGAGAGAGAGAGAGAGAGAGAGAGAGAGAGAGAGCAAGAGAGAGAGAATAATACCCTGATTCCACTTGATGAGCTATGAGTTTATTAAACTATAAGAATACCCATTCAGAGCTCAAAACCTCCTCTTCAGTCCAAAAGGAGCATTTATTGAAACCAAACTGCAGATCGTAAATCTGACTCGTTCTGAACTTCTCATTATTCCTGAAGACAAACAGCGGATGTTCAAGAGTCTGTAGAATCACACGGCAGACACAGGTGGAGTTTGTTCTGCTCTCACAAACTTCCTGCATTGGAACGACTGGAGAAAACAATGGAACAGATCTAATCACACACACACACACACACACACACACACACACACACACACACACACACACACACACACACACACACACACACTCTCTCTCTCTTTCTCTCTCTCTCTCACTCACACACACACACACTCTTTCTCTCACACACTCACACACACACACAGAGTAGCAGTTTCTTCCATCTAACCGCCACTGCACGCTTCTCACTCTACAATAGACTAAGGCATTATGCACATAATTTATATATAGACCATATATTTATAGTGTTGTACACGTGTCTTAAATGTTTCTGTTTACTCTGTTCAGACGCTTATTAGTGTCATATCATCAATAAAGCCCCTATAACGTTGTTCTGATTCTGATTTATGCAGTGGAATCTCGGAAGGAATGAATGACCGCGCGCGTGCACAGGTAACCCGATTAAAGAGCGGGTGATGATTGACAGGTGTCAATTATCGGATTATAATTCGAGGATCTGCTGTGATCATTAACTCACCTCAAGAACACAGGAAACAGAATTCATTCATAAATCAAAAACAGGAAACATGTTATGAAACAATGATCCCGCCGCAAGACAATAGATGACAAACATTAAACAGTGCAGTGGAGTTCAACATCGCTTCACACTGCTGGACGGAATCTACGAAACATACATCTGTAGAAGTTTCGATTATTAATGTGTGTAAATATGCTAATAAAGATGAAGAAGAGCACACTGACCTGAGGCGGCGATCATCATCATCATCATCATCATCATCATCATATGAGCCCGTCGAACACGCATGAGTACGATCACACATACACACACACACACATTTATCAGAGTCTGATCCTCCCGACACATGGACGAGCCGCGCGCTCCCGCCCCTCAGGAAACACAGACCAAAGAGTAGCCAATTACATGAGTGAATGTTATTAAAATACGAAATATTAATCAAAGGGTGCGGGATCTTTATTCAGAACTAACTTACACTTTAAAAAAAGTCAATCATAGTCCATCAATGTTTAATCATTTCAAACCGTAAACTTTTTTGTGGAAAGCGTGTTTAGTGCCTTTTTTTTTATAATAAATGCTTTAGTTATGATTATGAAAAATAGAGCCTAAAATGAGTATTAATGAATTTTCTGTATTCGTTTTGTATAAGTTCTTGTTAGTTTGCGCACAGAAAAATGCAATGTTCTCAGAACTTTAGTTAACGTTCTGGCAAGATTCTCTCAACGTTACGAACAAACGTTCCTCCAGTAATGTTAATAAAACGTTCCTTCAAAGTTATCTGTCTTTAATAATGTTCTCAAAACGTTATTTATACAGTGCATCTGGAAAGTATTCACAGCGCTTCACTTTTTCCACATTTTATGTTACAGCCTTATTCCAAAATGGATTAAATTCATAATTTCTACAAATCTACAAACAATACCCCATAATGACAACGTGAAAGACGTTTGTTTGAAATCTTAGCAAATTTATTAAAAATAAAAAACGAAAAAATCACATGTACATAAGTATTCACAGCCTTTTCCACGACACTCAAAACTGAGCTCAGGTGCTCCTGTTTCCACTGATCATCCTTGAGATGTTTCTACAACTTGATTGGAGTCCACCTGTGGTAAATTCAGTTGATTGGACATGATTTAGAAAGGCACACACCTGTCTATATAAGGTCCCACAGTTAACAGTGCATATCAGAGCACAAACCAAGCCATGAAGTCCAAGGAATTGTCTGTAGACCTCCGAGACAGGATTGTATCGAGGCACAGATCTGGGGAAGGGTACAGAAACATTTCTGCAGCATTGAAGGTCCCAGTGAGCACAGTGGCCTCCATCATCCGTAAATGGAAGAAGTTTGGAACCACCAGGACTCTTCCTAGAGCTGCCGCCCGGCCAAACTGAGCGATCGGGGGAGAAGGGCCTTACTCAGGGAGGTGACCAAGAACCCGATGGTCACTCTGACAGAGCTCCAGCGTTTCTCTGTGGAGAGAGGAGAACCTTCCAGAAGAACAACCATCTCTGCAACACTCCACCAATCAGGCCTGTATGGTAGAGTGGCCAGACGGAAGCCACTCCTCAGTAAAAGGCACATGACAGCCTGCCTGGAGAACGCTCAGAGAACATTCAAGAGTAACGTTCAGAGAACATTTAAAAGTAACGTTCAGAGAACATTCAAGAGTAACGTTCAGAGAACATTCAAGAGTAACGTTCAGAGAACATTCAAGAGTAACGCTCAGAGAACATTCAAGAGTAACGTTCAGAGAACATTTAAAAGTAACGTTCAGAGAACATTCAAGAGTAACGTTCAGAGAACATTCAAGAGTAACGTTCAGAGAACATTCAAGAGTAACGTTCAGAGAACATTCAAGAGTAACGCTCAGAAAACATTTAAATCAAATCAAATCAAATCACCTTTATTCATATAGCGCTTTTTACAATGGCAATTGTTTCAAAGCAGCTTCACAGTGGTAACAGGAAAATAATGCAACAGAATTTGATTCGGCTGTACAGCCGCTCTGGTGAAAACAGTGATGTCATCAGCTCATTTCAATTATCATATAGTGTCAATGCGGGCAGATCAGTAATATAGTTGAATATTTAGTATCCCCAACTGAGCAAGCCAAAGGCGACGGTGGCAAGGAACCAAAACTCCTTCAGGGCCAGAATGGAGAAAAAAACCTTGGGAGAAACCAGGCTCAGTCGGGGTGCCAGTTCTCCTCTGGCCGACGAACAAATAGTGTATGATTATGATTTTGGCACATTACAGGTCAGAAGTCATATTAGATCAATAGATATTCGTAGGATTATTCGAAAGGTTGGAGTCGTCACGCCGGGGACGGGTTTAATGAGGATGTCGTGTCGATGCGGCATTTACAGGGGGGAGTTTAATTGACACGGTCTCTACAGACACTTCAGGGATATGGTCGTCATGTCCAGGCCAAGGTCCACCATCTGGTCCGGATACGGCCCGGATCCGGCCGACTGCAGTAAACCTCGGGATAAACAGAGAGACTAACATTAGCGTAGATGCCATTCTTCTTATGATGTAACGAGTACATCAGGTGTTATGGGAAGTGTTCCCGGTTCCGGCTGACCTAGTTAACGCAGCCTAAAACAATCATTTAACTGATTTGAATAATAGAAATTAAAAATGTTTTATGTGTATGCCATAGTAAAGAGATGTGTTTTTAGTCTAGATTTAAACTGACAGAGTGTGTCTGCTTCCCGAACAATGCTAGGAAGACTGTTCCAGAGTTTAGGTGCTAAATAGGAAAAGGATCGACCGCCTGCAGTTGATTTTGATATTCTAGGTATTATCAACTGGCCAGAATTTTGAGACCGCAATAGACGTGATGGAGTATAATGCGTTAAGAGCTCGCTCAAGTACTGGGGAGCTAAACCATTTAGTACTTTGTAAGTAATCAGCAAGATTTTAAAATGTATACGATGTTTAATAGGGAGCCAATGCAGTGTTGCCAGAACCGGGCTAATATGGTCAGACTTCCTGGTTCTAGTAAGAACTCTAGCTGCTGCGTTTTGGACAAGCTGCAGTTTATTTATTAAGCGAGCAGGGCAACCACCCAGTAAAGCATTACAATAATCTAGCCTTGAGGTCATGAACGCATGAACTAACTGTTCAGCATTTTGCATTGAAAGCATGTGCCGTAATTTAGATATATTTTTAAGATGGTAGAATGCAGTTTTACAGATGCTAGAAATGTGGCTTTCAAATGAGAGATTGGTATCAAAGAGCACACCCAGGTTCCTAACTGACGACGAGGACTTGACAGAGCAGCCATCGAGTGTTAGACAGTATTCTAGGTTACTATTTACGGAGTTTTTTTGTCCAATGATTAAAAATTTTTTCTGAATTAAGTTGCAGGAAATTACTAGTCATCCAATTTTTTATATCAGCTATGCATTCTGTTAATCTTGTGAATTGGTCAGTTTCGTCAGGGCGTGAAGAAATATAGAGCTGAGTATCGTCAGCATAACAATGAAAATTAACACCATGCTTCCTAATAATATCTCCCAGTGGTAGCATGTACAGGGTGAAAAGCAATGTTCCTAGCACTGAGCCCTGCGGTACTCCATACTGAACTTGTGTTCGGTGTGACATCTCTTCATTTACTGCTACAAACTGATAACGGTCAGATAAGTATGATTTAAACCATGCCAATGAAATTCCACTAATGCCAACATAATTTTCGAGTCTATTCAAAAGAATGTTGTGGTCGATAGTATCGAATGCAGCGCTAAGATCGAGTAACACTAACAGAGAGATACAACCACGATCGGATGATAAGAGTAAATCATTTGTAACTCTAATGAGAGCAGTCTCAGTACTATGATACGGTCTAAATCCTGACTGGAAATCCTCACAGATACCATTTCTTTCTAAAAAGGAGCATAGTTGTGAGGACACTGCCTTTTCTAGTATTTTTGACAGAAAGGGTAGATTTGAGATTGGCCTGTAATTGACTAATTTTGTAGGATCAAGTTGCGGTTTTTTAATAAGTGGTTTAATAATAGCCAACTTAAAAGTTTTCGGTGCATATCCTAATGTCAAGGATGAATTAATGATATTAAGGAGAGGATCTATGACCTCTGGAAGCATCTGTTTTAGTAGTTTAGTCGGTATGGGGCCGAGCATACATGTTGTTGATTTTGATGATTTAACGAGTTTAGCCAATTCTTCTTCTCCTATAGCAGTGAATGAATGTAATTTTTCCTCAGTGACATTACAATGCACTGTCTGATGTGATACTGTAGTAGATGGCTGCATGGTTATAATTTTTTTCCTAATATTATCAATCTTACAAGTAAAGAAGTTCATAAAGTCATTACTGCTGTGCTGTTTACAAACATCAGAAGGTGAAGCTTTATCTTTGGTTAATTTAGCCACTGTATCGAATAAATACCTAGGGTTGTGTTTGTTTTCTTCTAAGAGAGTCGAGAAATAAGCAGATCTAGCAGTTTTTAGGGCCTTTCTGTATGCAATCATGCTCTCTTTCCACGAAATGCGAAAAACTTCTAGTTTTGTTTTCTTCCAGCTGCGCTCCATTTTTCTGGCTGCTGTTTTAAGGGCCCGGGTGTGCTCGTTGTACCACGGCGTTGGACTATTTTCTTTAATCTTCTTTAAGTGCCGGGGAGCAACTGTGTCTAAAGTGCTGGAAAAGAGAGAGTCAATAGTTTCTGTTGCAACATCGAGTTCCTCTAGGCTATCTGGGATGCTGAGGAGATGAAACTGATGAGGAAGATTATTTACAAAGAAATCTTTAGTCGCAGCAGTGATAGTCCTGCCATATTTGAAGCGAGGGGACGGCTTTGCAGCCTTTGCTAAATTAAGTGTACATGATACTAGGTAATGATCTGAGATGTCATCGCTCTGCTGCAGAATTTCAATGGTATCAACATTTATTCCATGTGACAGTATTCAATTTAAGAGTAACATTCAGAGAACATTCAAAAGTAACGTTCAGAGAATATATCACGTACATTATCACGTTCCTATAATGATACAATGGAATGTTCCCTAGATCAGGGGTTTTCAAACTTTATGATGCCAAGGACCCCCAAATATGATGAACCTTTTATGAGGGACCCCTTCCTAAAATTCATCTGTGTATTTTTATGTATCAAAAAACATTTAAACTGTTAGATAAATAGTAAGTGTGACATAAATACAACATATTGTTTCCAAATTTAAATTGGCTATACATAATGTTGGATGCATAAACCTGAAGAACGTTTTCAATTTAAAAATATTTATATAAGCAACTTTCACAATAAATGTATGTAAGCAGCTTACGTACCGCGTTAATAACACTGCCTTACAGCCCCAGTGAGCGAGATAAAGGGGACTATAGGGAGAAAGACTCACTAGAAAGATACAAAGCAAACATATACAATTCTGGAAAGTATGTATATGGCAAGAAAAGAGAGAAACATTTAATAATAAAACAGTTGGAATGTTCGGTAGCCTTTATTCATTTTTGCTTTGTTTTTTTACTCTGTAATTTTCTGGGGACCCCTTGGAACCTTCTGGAGGAGCCCTCGGGGTTAGGGTTAGGGTTGGGTTCAAAAGTAACCTAACCTAACCTAACCCCGGACCCCAGTTTGAAAACCCCTGCCCTAGATAACCATATAATCAAGAAAAACATGTTTTAAAACATTTAAAAAACTTTTGAACATTCAGAAACATTTCATAACTTAATGTGAACATTAGCAAAGCGTTCTTAGAGCATTTTTTAAATCCTAAAACATTGCAAATTATTTCCCCAAAATAACCAAACTGAAACCGTAAAATAATGTTAATGTGATGTTTATGTTTGCTCTGGAGAGATTTCTGCGTG
>JBAPCB010000049.1:177500-215000 GCA_039654105.1 Coreius guichenoti | reverse complement strand
CTCTTGAATGTTCTCTGAGTGTTACTCTTGAATGTTCTCTGAATGTTCTGAAACAAATAGCAACATTTTAAAAAAGTTAGACGAACATCTAACTGAAATGTTTCTGATTAAAAAAACGTAAAACGCTCCATAAGCAATGTATAAATAACGTTTTTAGAACATTAACAAAGACCAGATAACTTTGAAAGAACATTCTATTAACATTACTGGAAGTTGAGAGGACCTTGCCAGAACGTTCTTATTATTCTTATTTACGCAATAAGACACTTAGTTGCTGTTATATAGTGAATATAATCTATATTACACACTGCATAACAAACACAAGTGTCTCATTGAATAAATGCATTAAATTAATGAGCAGCAGTATCATTTGTGAATATTTAGCAGATGATTAATTGTAAATTTGATTGTGAATGTAATTTTGTGATGTTTGCGTTGTTTTCAGGTGCTGAATCAGCGCTCGCGCACCACTGATGTGTACTCAGCCCTTAAATAGATCTTCAGATGTGTGTGGAAAGACATTTACTGTAAAACTGATTCTGAATTAAACTCTGATGAATCATAGTGTTTCTTACACAAACCCATTTGTTCCACAGTATGTATTATTGATTCTATCCATCAGATTGTGAGTCACTGATCAGTGTTTTGTGAAGTTTATATACGGTGTGCTGACAGATTAACTGTGTGTTTGTGGAAACTTCAGCTTATGAAACATCGGAAACTCATGACGGAAACATCAGCATGAGAAATACTGTAAGAAAACACATCTGTCTTTAGTGCTGTGCTGTTTTGAAGATTGTGTAATTTCACTCTTGCCTTGTATGTTTGTAATCCTGTTCTTTTCATGTTGTTCTGATGTGCAAGTGTCTCATTTTACAAGAACGCTTCATTCTAGATTTTTATCTTATGCAAAATTATTTAAATCAACATCTGAATGAACTGAGTCGAGGGTTGAATGATGCAACTGCTGTACTGGGGAAATAAAAGTGAAAAATAAAGTTGATTTTGTGTAACTTGTGGAGTGTGATTTGTGCTTTGAATAGTTTTTCTCAATACTTAGGTCAGTTTTTCTACACTCTTCACACAGTGAGCACAGCATCAGTTTATGTGGGATAAACTGTGGATCATTTATCATTGCTTTGGCACAAAATGCATTCAATGACGTCATCTGGCAAATTACATAAATTTATTTCTCACACAGACACAAACACATCAGAACTCTGTACCTACAGGCCAATCTGCACGCTTGCATATTCTTTTCAAGTTCAAAACATAATACAAAACTGAATAAGACAAATTCCTACATTTCTACAGTAATATAATGAAATATATTAAAAATCAAATACTATCAATGAAATACTATCTTTCAATTTCATTACTATCTACAGTGCATTCGGAAAGTATTCACAGCGCTTCACTTTTTCCACATTTTGTTATGTTACAGCCTTATTCCAAAATTGATTAAATTCATTATTTTTCTTCCTCAATTCTACAAACAATACCCCATAATGACAACATGAAAGAAGTTTGTTTGAAACCTTTGCAAATTTAGTAAAAATAAAAAACGCGAACAATCACATGTACATAAGTATTCACAGCCTTTGCTCAATACTTTGTTGAAGCACCTTTGGCTCCAATTACAGCCTCAAGTCTTTTTGAGTATGATGCTACAAGCTTGGCACACCTATTTTTGGGCAGTTTCTCCCATTCTTCTTTGCAGGACCTCTCAAGCTCCATCAGGTTGGATGGGGAGCGTCGGTGCACAGCCATTTTCAGATCTCTCCAGAGATGTTCAATCGGGTTCAAGTCTGGGCTCTGGCTGGGCCACTCAAGGACATTCACAGAGTTGTCCCGTAGCCACTCCTTTGTTATCTTGGCTGTGTGCTTAGGGTCGTTGTCCTGTTGGAAGATGGACCTTCGCCCTAGTCTGAGGTCCAGAGTGCTCTGGGGCAGGTTTTCATCAAGGATGTCTCTGTACATTGCTGCATTCATCTTTCCCTCGATCCTGACTAGTCTCCCAGTTCCTGCCGCTGAAAAACATCCCCACAGCATGATGCTGCCACCACAATACTTCACTGTAGGGATGGTATTGGCCAAGTGATGAGCGGTGCCTGGTTTCCTCCAGACATGACGCTTGCCATTCAGGCCAAAGAGTTCAGTCTTTGTTTCATCAGACCAGAGAATTTAGTTTCTCATGGTCTGAGAGTCCTTCAGGTGCCTTTTGACAAACTCCAGGCGGGCTGTCATGTGCCTTTTACTGAGGAGTGGCTTCCGTCTGGCCACTCTACCATACAGGCCTGATTGGTGGAGGGCAGCAGAGATGGTTGTTCTTCTGGAAGGTTCTCCTCTCTCTGCAGAGAAACGCTTGAGCTATGTCAGATTGACCATCGGGTTCTTGGTCACCTCCCTGAGTAAGGCCCTTCTCCCCCGATCGCTCAGTTTGGACGGGCGGCCAGCTCTAGGAAGAGTCCTGGTGGTTCCAAACTTCTTCCATTTACGGATGATGGAGGCCACTGTGCTCATTGGGACCTTCAATGCTGCAGAAATGTTTCTGTACCCTTCCCCAGATCTGTGCCTCGATACAATCCTGTCTCGGAGGTCTACAGACAATCCCTTGGACTTCATGGCTTGGTTTGTGCTCTGATATGCACTGTTAACTGTGGGACCTTATATAGACAGGTGTGTGCCTTTCCTAATCATGTCCAATCATCTGAATTTACCACAGGTGGACTCCAATCAAGTTGTAGAAACATCTCAAGGATGATCAGTGGAAACAGAAGCACCTGAGCTCAGTTTTGAGTGTCGTGGAAAAGGCTGTGAATACTTATGTACATGTGATTTTTTCGTTTTTATTTTTAATACATTTGCAAAGGTTTCAAACAAACTTCTTTGATGTTGTTATTATGGGGTATTGTTTGTAGAATTGAGGAAAAAAATAATGAATTTAATCCATTTTGGAATAAGGCTGTAACATAACAAAATGTGGAAAAAGTGAAGCGCTGTGAATACTTTCCGGATGCACTGTATGCAAAACAGGAAACTTATAAAGAAATTTTACAAAAGAAATCATCGTACAATGCTACTGTTTGTTAGTTGTGGCAAGCAGGGCGGGGCAGAGAGCTGTGGGAACAGAGCAAGTACTAATGAGGAATTCCTTTATCCCTATTTTGATTTCTCCCTCCAGTTCTTCCAGAGGGTTATATATAGTTGATGGTGAGCCCAAAAAAAGGTCCATGTATATGTCATTCATGGCTCCTCTTGGATGGATGTAAATGTGATCACATCCTTCTAGGACTTGTGGTTGTTAGCAACCATTGCATGGAAATAAAGCAAATATAGAAATAAAGCTGTTTTTTTTTTTTTTTTTGGAAAAAAAATAAGGAAAAGAGAGGATGGTAGCTGACTGCCCTCTCTGTCTCTTGTGTAACGCACAAATATTACAGTTATGCCAAGCAGAGACTTTTTAGTTCATGGTGTATGTGGCCGGTTGTATGTCCGAGGACATCCCGCCATCTTCACTTGTAGGAGAGTGGACTGAATCAGTCATCCCTCTGTTGCTGCCCAGGTTCTGACAAAATTTTCGGAGGCTCTTTCTCAGGGTAGAGCTAATGAGGAAGATTGTAAATCTTCTCTTTTATCCTCCCTTATGAGTCCAGTAGGATAATGCGCTGCCTTGTGGATGGGTTGCTATCAGTGCTAACAGTGGTGCCGAAGCTTTAGTAGAGGGAGTCGCGTTGGGTAGAACGCCAGGCATCTCAACCTCCTCTTTACCTCTCCAGTGGTTATTGAACTTTAAGTAGGGCTAAAGAGCTTCCCTCTAGGTGAAGATACATTAGGGCTGATGTAAGGTCTGCAAGCATCCCTTTATTGCATTTACCTCCCTTTCCAACGAGTGTTGGGGTTTAAAGCGCTCCCCTTGGGTCAGGGCTGCTTGGTAATGAGAGTTTCTATGGGCTGTATGCTCCCCTGTGGCCGGATGGCTTGGTAAAGGAGTCACATTGGACGTTGCATGCCCCTCTTTTACCATCCTCTCCAGTTATATACTGGAGTCTCAAGTGTGGCTAGTGGCTTCCTTCCAGTCATATTCTTCCTTAGGGGTGATACAAGGGAAATGGAACTGTGCTGGGCAGTCCACAGAGCATGTACACTCCCCCTTTGGATGGGTTGCTTGGTAGTATAAGCTCCCCTGCGAGATATAGAGTCTGGTTCACAAGAATCTGTTTGGGTTCCACAATGTGTCCCATGGTCTTGTTGATCATCGTGCCCCTTACGATTTGTTTGTGCTACAGTGGGGAGAACAAGTATTTGATACACTGCCGATTTTGCAGGTTTGCCCACTTACAAAGCATGTAGAAGTCTGTAATTTTTATCATAGGTACACTTCAACTGTGAGTGACGGAATCTAAAACAAAAATCCAGAAAATCACATTGTATGATTTTTAAGTACTTAATTTGCATTTTATTGCATGACATAAGTATTTGATACATCAGAAAAGCAGAACTTAATATTTGGTACAGAAACCTTTGTTTGCAATTACAGAGATCATACGTTTCCTGTAGTTCTTGACCAGGTTTGCACACACTGCAGCAGGGATTTTGGCCCACTCCTCCATACAGACCTTCTCCAGATCCTTCAGGTTTCGGGGCTGTCGCTGGGCAATACGGACTTTCAGCTCCCTCCAAAGATTTTCTATTGGGTTCAGGTCTGGAGACTGGCTAGGCCACTCCAGGACCTTGAGATGCTTCTTACCGAGCCACTCCTTAGTTGCCCTGGCTGTGTGTTTCGGGTCGTTGTCATGCTGGAAGACCCAGCCACGACCCATCTTCAGTGCTCTTACTGAGGGAAGGAGGTTGTTGGCCAAGATCTCGCGATACATGGCCCCATCCATCTTCCCCTCAATACGGTGCAGTCGTCCTGTCCCCTTTGCAGAAAAGCATCCCCAAAGAATGATGTTTCCACCTCCATGCTTCACGGTTGGGATGGTGTTCTTGGGGTTGTACTCATCCTTCTTCTTCCTCCAAACACGGCGAGTGGAGTTTAGACCAAAAAGCTCTATTTTTGTCTCATCAGACCACATGACCTTCTCCCATTCCTCCTCTGGATCATCCAGATGGTCATTGGCAAACTTCAGACGGGCCTGGACATGTGCTGGCTTGAGCAGGGGGACCTTGCGTCTTGAACTTCTTCCATTTTCTAATAATTGCGCCAACAGTTGTTGCCTTCTCACCAAGCTGCTTGCCTATTGTTCTGTAGCCCATCCCAGACTTGTGCAGGTCTACAATTTTATCCCTGATGTCCTTACACAGCTCTCTGGTCTTGCCCATTGTGGAGAGGTTGGAGTCTGTTTGATTGAGTGTGTGGACAGGTGTCTTTTATACAGGTAACGAGTTCAAACAGGTGCAGTTAATACAGGTAATGAGTGGAGAACAGGAGGGCTTCTTTAAGAAAAACTAACAGGTCTGTGAGAGCCGGAATTCTTACTGGTTGGTAGGTGATCAAATACTTATGTCATGCAATAAAATGCAAATTAATTATTTAAAAATCATACAATGTGATTTTCTGGATTTTTGTTTTAGATTCCGTCTCTCACAGTTGAAGAGTACCTATGATAAAAATTACAGACTTCTACATGCTTTGTAAGTAGGAAAACCTGCAAAATCGGCAGTGTATCAAATACTTGTTCTCCCCACTGTATATGCTATATATGCTTGGATGGTGGCGATACTAAAGCTGTAGCTTGTCAGAGTAGAGTTGAACTTAGCAGTTGCTGTCAAATCCAATTCAAAACTAACGTTCAGAGAACACTCAAGAGTAACGTTCAGAGAACATTCAAGAGTAACGCTCAGAGAACATTCAAGAGTAACGTTCAGAGAACATTCAAGAGTAACGTTCAGAGAACATTCAAGAGTAACGTTCAGAGAACATTCAAGATTAACGTTCAGAGAACATTCAATTTCATTTTCATAAGTTAATGGAAACATTAGCAGAACATTCTTAGGCTATATTAGTGTCATCTGGGTTTGCGTGTGTGAATGTATAAAGCGTGTCTGTGAGGTTGATGTGAACGCTGATCTTGTGCTGCAGGCGGTTTGCTGCTTTTCTCGTCTCTGAACGGAAACCACAAAGAAAACATACCAGAAATGAGCTGGTGACTATTAATAACCAATCAAAGACATTCTGATGACGTCATAAAGCTGAACTGGATATCTTTCATCATTTATTCCACATAATTTATTATTTTTTATTTATTTCTTCCGCTGAACACAAAAGACAGTATTTCGAAGAACATGGGGAACCAAACATACATCGACTTCCAGTGATATTTCTCAAAATATCTTCTTTTGAGTTTGAACGGCACAAGTAAATGAGGATTTTTGGGTGAACATTCACAATAATTTGAAGTAACACTTCATTTTACAGTGTCCTTGTTACATGTCACTGTACTGTACAACCTCTGCTGAACACAGTCAAACACACACACACACACATACACACACACTGTACTGTACAACCTCTGCTGAACACAGTCAAACACACACACACACACATACACACACACAGTACTGTACAACCTCTGCTGAACACAGTCAAACACACACACACACACACACACACATACACACACACACACACACAGTACTGTACAACCTCTGCTGAACACAGTCAAACACACACACACACACACACACAGTACTGTACAACCTCTGCTGAACACAGTCAAACACACACACACACACATACACACACACTGTACTGTACAACCTCTGCTGAACACAGTCAAACACACACACACACACATACACACACACAGTACTGTACAACCTCTGCTGAACACAGTCAAACACACACACACACACACACACACATACACACACACACACACACACACACACACAGTACTGTACAACCTCTGCTGAACACAGTCAAACACACACACACACACACACACAGTACTGTACAACCTCTGCTGAACACAGTCAAACACACACACACACACATACACACACACAGTACTGTACAACCTCTGCTGAACACAGTCAAACACACACACACACACATACACAGTACTGTACAACCTCTGCTGAACACAGTCAAACACACACACACACACACACATACACACACACACACACACACAGTACTGTACAACCTCTGCTGAACACAGTCAAACACACACACACACACACACACACAGTACTGTACAACCTCTGATGAACAGTCAAACACACACACACACACACACACAGTACTGTACAACCTCTGCTGAACAGTCAAACACACACACACAGTACTGTACAACCTCTGATGAACAGTCAAACACACACACACACACACACACACAGTACTGTACAACCTCTGATGAACAGTCAAACACACACACACACACATACACACACACACACACACAGTACTGTACAACCTCTGCTGAACACAGTCAAACACACACACACAGTACTGTATAACCTCTGATGAACAGTCAAACACACACACACACACACACACACAGTACTGTATAACCTCTGATGAACAGTCAAACACACACACACACACACAGTACTGTACAACCTCTGACGAACAGTCAAACACACACACACAGTACTGTATAACCTCTGATGAACAGTCAAACACACACACACACACACACACACACACACAGTACTGTACAACCTCTGATGAACAGTCAAACACACACACACACACACACACACACACACACACAGTACTGTATAACCTCTGATGAACAGTCAAACACACACACACACACACACACACACACAGTACTGTATAACCTCTGATGAACAGTCAAACACACACACACACACACACACAGTACTGTACAACCTCTGATGAACAGTCAAACACACACACACACACACACACACACACACAGTACTGTATAGCCTCTGATGAACAGTCAAACACACACACACACACACACACACACACACAGTACTGTATAACCTCTGATGAACAGTCAAACACACACACACACACACACAGTACTGTATAACCTCTGATGAAGTCAAACACACACACACACACACACAGTACTGTATAACCTCTGATGAACAGTCAAACACACACACACACACAGTACTGTACAACCTCTGACGAACAGTCAAACACACACACACACACACACAGTACTGTATAACCTCTGATGAACAGTCAAACACACACACACACACACAGTACTGTACAACCTCTGACGAACAGTCAAACACACACACACACACACAGTACTGTATAACCTCTGATGAACAGTCAAACACACACACACACACACACACACACACACACACACACACAGTACTGTACAACCTCTGATGAACAGTCAAACACACACACACACACACAGTACTGTATAACCTCTGATGAACAGTCAAACACACACACACACAGTACTGTACAACCTCTGATGAACAGTCAAACACACACACACACATACACACACACACACAGTACTGTACAACCTCTGCTGAACACAGTCAAACACACACACACACACACACACAGTACTGTATAACCTCTGATGAACAGTCAAACACACACACACACACAGTACTGTACAACCTCTGATGAACAGTCAAACACACACACACACACACACAGTACTGTACAACCTCTGATGAACAGTCAAACACACACACACACATACACACACACACACACAGTACTGTACAACCTCTGCTGAACACAGTCAAACACACACACACACACAGTACTGTATAACCTCTGATGAACAGTCAAACACACACACACACACAGTACTGTATAACCTCTGATGAAGTCAAACACACACACACACACACACAGTACTGTACAACCTCTGATGAACAGTCAAACACACACACACACACACACACACACACACAGTACTGTATAACCTCTGATGAACAGTCAAACACACACACACACACACAGTACTGTACAACCTCTGATGAACAGTCAAACACACACACACACACACACACAGTACTGTATAACCTCTGATGAACAGTCAAACACACACACAAACACACACACACACACAGTACTGTATAACCTCTGATGAAGTCAAACACACACACACACACACACACTATTACCATAGTAATAACAGTAAATGATGCATAATTACATGCAACTAACCCTAAGCCAAACCCTGACCCTATAGTAAGTGCATGTAGTTACTAAATATCACTCAGTACTTAAATATATAATTACAGAGTAACAAAGACAGCTTAAAATAAAGTGTAACCTCATTTATTCATGGTTCTACATGCATTATAATCACATTTTCTGTAAATACGCTCATAATCCCTCTAATAAAGTCAAAGGTTTATGAATCGACAGCACACGGAGAGTCAAGACAGATTTTATTGACACGAATGCAAGCGTTTATTTGAAGCGTCTACATTTACAGGAACAATCAGATGAAGAGAATGAGCTTTAAAGAGCTGTATGTGATGAGACACACGTCTTGTGATGATGTCAGATGGGGTGTTTGGGGTTCTTGGGCTTGCGCGGCCCGTGAAGAGTGCTGTACTCGTCTGAGCGCGTGTTCAGCGGCTGGACGACACAAACACACATTAATAAAACTTCACAGTACAAACAACTCCGTTAAATCAAGTCATGTGAACAAGGATGGTGTAAGAGAAACTGACAACAGTGAAAGTTCATTTATTTTGAGTGTGTGTTCTTGTGAGGAACCGCTTTATAACTTCTAAGAGCCGGCTAGAAATCTTCATGTACAGAGGCAGAATTTATGCTGTGAAAAATCTCAATTATATTATAAATCTGTGTAAAATATGAATACAAATATTCTACTCGTGTTTTTCATCTCAAGAGAATTTTGGTTGTCAATAGAATAAAAAACGATGGTAACACTTTAGAATAATTCTCAGTAATTAATGCTCAGGGCTGGGGAGTAACGAAACATGTGACTTACATATTTAAAATACAACATTTGAGTCACTGTATTTCATTAAAATGACATGAGTGCTAATCAAATTACAGTTTCAAAACGATACAGTTCATAACCCTCGCAGAATATGCTACATTTGAACCCTTGAATCTGAACCGTGTGTGTGTGTGTGTGTGTGTCGTTCCCTGATGATCCACGGCTGTGTGTGTGTGAGTGTGTGTGTGTGTGTGTCGTTCCCTGATGATCACGGCTGCTCTCATGTTTCATGTTCAGTCATTTGTTTAGGTCATTGAGACATTATATCTCACAATCAGAAAAAAGTGAGAATTGTGAGATATAAACTCACAATTGCGAGTTATAATGTACAATTATGAGGGGAAAAAAGAGTGACATTTTAATAAAATTGTGACTTTAATAAAAAAATAAAAAAGGTTTTTGTGACTTATCTCACAATTCTGACTTTATAACACGCAATTGAAAAAATCTGAGAAAAACAGCCAGAACTATAAGATGAAACTCGCAACTGTGAGACGAGAAGTTGTAATTCCCTGTTTTATTGTTATATTTAGTGATGTAAACAAGCGTCCATGAAACGCAAGGCATTCAGAGCCGGGGGTGAACACTTTTGCACAGGATGATGTGTAGATTTCTCTTATTTTGTTTAAAGATCATATTTGTTCGTTTAGTAATAACCACACGTTTCCCAGAAGACAAAATGAGTATAATTGACCGTTCATCCGATTCAAACAGTTCACACACCCCAGATCTTCATGCGGTTCCTTCTCCAGCGGCAGCATATTTTTCTTTTTTCTAAGATTGTCTGCAATTTTTGCTTCAAGAAATATTGTGGAAAACTGATGTTGTTTAAAATAATATATATTCAAAGTATTCTAAAGTATTTATAGATTAAGTTACAAAACTTGTGTAATCTAACGAAATACATTACAAATGACTTTTTAAAGCATGTATTTTGTAATCTGTAGTGAAACACATTTTAAAAGTGACCTTCCCAACCCTGTGAATGCATAACTGAACATGAGGAACACGTGTGTTATTAATACAGTATTTATTCATCTTTGTAAATGTTAGTAAATATAAATACAAGCGTTTATTGTTAGGTCATGTCAGCTCATTAAATAACATTAACAGATAGTTAATGCTGCCGCTGGAGAAGGAACCGCATGAAGATCTGGGGTGTGTGAACTGTTTGAATCGGATGAACGGTCAATTATACTCATTTTGTCTTCTGGGAAACGTGTGGTTATTACTAAACGAACAAATATGATCTTTAAACAAAATAAGAGAAATCTACACATCATCCTGTGCAAAAGTGTTCACCCCCGGCTCTGAATGCCTTGCGTTTCATGGACGCTTGTTTACATCACTAAATATAACAATAAAACAGGGAATTACAACTTCTCGTCTCACAATTCTCACTTTTTTCTCACAATTGCGAGATTTAAACTCACAAATTGCGTGTTATAACATGAGAATTGTGAGATATAAGTCACAATTACCTGTTTTATTTTCTTTTTTAAAGTCGCAATTCTTAGAAATAACATCAGTCTTTTTCCCCCTCATAATTGTACATTATTAAAGTCAGATTTGAAACAAATGACTGAACATGAAACATGAGAGCAGCCGTGATCATCAGGGAACGACACACACACACACACACACACACACACACACGGTTCAGATTCAAGGGTTTGGACATTTATGAATGTGGTGATTTGTATAAATTCAGTCATTTTGTCTTGTGGATTATATGTGAACATCTATTATGTGAAATATCATATTCAGGACAGGACTAAATAAAATTAACATGCACTTTTTATGATCCCAGATCCCTCTCATATTGTTAAAATCACTCAAATGTAGCATATTCTGCGAGGGTTATGAAACTCATGAGCAGAACTGAGTCTGAGAATCACCAACCGCTGTTATTAATTAATTGCCCATTACAGTTTCAAATCAAATCAAATTTTATTTATATAGCACAATATGAACAACAGTAGCTGCCCACTGTGCTGTACAGAAAAAGAAAGACAAAAGATACATATTTTAAAAAGGGACAGATAAGATAAAAAGACCGCAAAACAATGATAAAAGGAGTTTACATCAAAAACTTAAAACTCAACAACTTAGGAGAAGACTTAGGTTTTTAATTTTTATATTACGTTAATGATTAAATTAAATAAATGACATTAAAATTCAAAGTAATCACTTTGGTAATCTAAAATAGTTTTGGGATGTAACTGTAATTAATGGCTGTAATTCAAGAATGCTTTGGAATATAGACCGAAGGTTGGTCTTGTTTTAAACAGATTATTACTATACAGATCAAAAAATCAAAGTATGAAAAAGTTAAATTTACTGTAAATCCAACTATATAAACTATATATTTTACAAAATAATTTTTACTCTAAAATTACTATCAAATTAAAGCCATATGTCTAACCGAGTTGTGTTCCAAATTTGAAGTTAATTAATACGTTTCTGTCCAAATATCACTTCTATCACCAAATATGAACCTTGAGACTCTATGATATGTGTTTTGTCAAGATTAGAAAAGGTTTTGTCTATAAAGTATTTAAAATAAATGTTGTAATATGAAACCCGACACCGCGCACTAGGAGAGGGGCCGGCTAAAGGAATTTAAAGTACCGTTTCCATGGTAACGCAATGTCCGATTTCAAAACCGATGAATTTTGAGTTCATAAGCTTTCGAATGATACCTAATTTATGATGACTACTAAAATATGTGATATGAAAAAATATGATAAAAAAGAGCGCCAAGCGTTGGTGACAGTTGAGGGGTTTTAAAGTGACTCAAATGTTGCATTTTACGTCACATGTGTTTCGTTACTCCCTAACCCTGGACTCATAGTTAGCTCATGTTAACTAATGGAATCTTATTGTAAAGTGTTACATAACTTGATTATGTAATAATTCAGTGCACATGAACTTATTTATTTTATACTATTATAATTAAAACATTTTTGCACAGACCCTGGCCCTCCCGAACCCTTTGAAACACATATATATGACCCTGGACCACAAAACCTGTCATAAGGGTCAATTTTTGGAAATTGAGATGTATACATCATCTGAATAAATAATCTTTCCATTGATGTATGGTTTGCTAGGATAGGACAATATTTGGCTATATTTGAAAATCTGGAATCTTAGGGTGCAAAAAAATCTAAATATTGAGAAAATCTCCTTTAAAGTTGTCCAAATGAAGTCCTTAGCAAGGCATATTACTAATAATAATACATTTTTGATATATTTACGGTAGGAATATCTTCATGGAACATGATCTTAATATCCTAATGATTTTTGGCATAAAAGAAAAATGGATAATTTTGACCCATACAATGTATTGTTGGATATCACCACAGATATACCCGTGAGACGCATGACTGGTGTTGTGCTCCAGGGGCACATATAGTATATTGTATATAGTTATAAGATATAATTTGCTCCAGATGTTACCTGATACGTGTCTCCTGCTGAATGATTATTGATCAGATTGACCCGGTCGGAGGCTGGAGAGAGACAGAGACTCAGATGACACAGATGATCGGCTGATATTGATATGAATAAGAAGCGGATAACAAACCTTTGCTGCCCTGGTAGGTGCTCCGGACTCTGGGCTGAGCGCAGACGCTGTAAACGGCCCATCCGATCACAGCCGTGACGAAGACATCACTCAGCAGAACCGTGACCAGAGCCGGCACGTCCAGCTGGATCAGACTCTCACCGCCTGCCGGGACACGGAGCACACACTCACACAATAATACATGCTCCCTCTTTATATCTAACACTTAAATTAAAATGTTACAAAATGGTTCTTTTAAGACCTGATCGCCGACGTGTGTTAAAATGCTGCAGTAAAAACCTGTTCATTGGTTAGCAGTATGAAGCATTAAAGGCACAATATGTAATTTATCATGTCTTATTCAAAGCAAAGGCGTGTCTTGACTCTTGATTGGGCGGAGCTTTTATTCTGTCAGACGAGCGCTTCCGCTTCTTCCGCTCATGCGTGTGTGTGTGGGGGAACGCAGCGCTGTTTTATCATATTACACACATTTGAGTGTGTTGAGAGTAGGGCCCTATGAAATCCGTTTTATTTTTCCCAAATTCCGTTTTGGACTCCATTTTAATGGTTACATTTAATTTTTAGTAATCAAAAAGCATGTCTAATTAATAAAATTCATAAAACAACTATTTGAATATATATATTTTTAATTTAAATTTTTTTTCACAAATTCTGTGTTGTGTATTTTCTGGTAATCAAATGAAGACATAAAACATTAATTTAATTTAGCTTTGAATCATATGAAATTAAACAAACTTTTTTGCCAAACAACGTTCTCCACAATGAGCTTTACTGTTAAAATTAAAACATGGAAGAAAAAATGTTTTGATAACATTTTATTATTTTTAGTGTTAGTGTTATTATTACATTGAGACGTATCTAAATTCTACTGTACAACATTAATATATTTCTGTCAAGTTAAACCGACGTTTTATTTTGACGGGTTGCCGTGAAGAGCTTTGAGTCTCTGTGTGTTTATGACGGGAGTTTTCTCAAATGAAACGGTGAAATGCTCATGAAGTGACTCTCAGAGCGGCTCTGGAGCTGAAGTTCACGTCCTCATATAGTAAGGCTACAGAGGCTGAAACACAGCGAGTACTGCTTGTGTGTGTGTGTGTGTGTGTGTGTGTGTGAAACCACGCGTCTGCTTCAGTGTGTGTGTGTGTGAGTGTCATTCACACAGAGACACGTAGAACATGCAGGATTCGTATTTAAATAGTCTTTTTGCGCTTTAATATTCACACACACGTCTATATCATGATTTGATTTAACTGTGCTGACCTGCTTTTTATTTAATCATCAAAAATTTGACAAATTCCGTGTTATACAGTAAATTCAGTTTTTATGACTGGATTCCGTCTTTGTTTTCTGCATTGTGGAAATCAGAGGGCCCTATGAAAGTGATGTTATAATGCTACTCTGTGCGTTCGCTCGGCGCTACTACGAGACACTTGTTCACACTGCAGTGAGCTAGATCATATTAGGCATGGTAAAACATGGTACTCGCGGTAAATCAAGAACACCAGATCTAAACAATAAGACTAACTGTGTTGAGCTGGAGAACAATGATTAGTTTCTGTCCATGAATGATCCAAACAGTTGCTCACCTGTCTAATAAAACACATCAGATATTAAAGCGGCTTTGGTGTTTCCATGGTTTCTACAAAATAAAACCGGAGGGTAACGCGTGTATGATGTCATTGATAGGCGACGTACACACTCGGTCCGTGTCCTGGTTAAAATCGTTTATTTCTCTGGATTTAAACATTCTTGGAAACATTTGGGATAATGTAAGCACACAAGCCAACAAAATATATAACCCTGTTCTAGTGGATATTTGAACCCTAAAATCTTACATATTGTGCCTTTAACAGTATTATAGTATGTTCTCTTACTCTATATGGACAAAAACTGTAATAGATCAAAACTAGTCATTTTACAGAAAAATACTGTTAAATGTACAGTTTTTGGACATGAAAAATAACAAATCATCTTATAATTTACAGTGAAAAGCCGCAAAATGACATTCCCAGTTTAAATGTTTTTAACGTTAATACTCATGTTTCTTCTTAGTTTGTTGATGTGAGTTATTAGGGTTTAATGTTGTGTATTGTAGTGTCGTGTGTGTGTGTGTGTGTGTATCTTCTGTATATCAGTGTGTATTCTCTCAGCTGCTGGGAATGAAAATGCAAAAGAGAAGCGAGAGGTGACCGCCAGCTTTTACTCACTCAGGACTTTGACTGTGATTTTGGGACAGTGTTCGTCATAGGCACACTCGTCTAAACTTTCCTTTGAACACGTGTAGGTTTCATACACATCCTCCGTCAGTGACTTGATCTCAGGAACGAACGTACCACCTTCACAGCTCAGATCCTTATCGTTAACGATGATTTTTGGCTTGGCAGAATCTGCAAAGTGAAGTCAGTTTATTCTTGCAATAGTGACCTTTTCTAACTGGCAAATGGGAGCTGAATCGTGAGATAAAAAGCCACCCTTTTAACAAGCTTCCATAAAACACTAATGCGACTGTGAAATATTGCAAATATTTGAAAGACTGAATGAAGAGATTCTTACCCTCTGCTCGGACTGATCTCAGAGCCGTCAGCACGCAGAACCACCAGAACAAGCGTCTGTCCATTTCTCTGTCCTCACTGATTATTATTATGATTATGATTCTCTTGCCTGTAAATAAAGAGGAGAAGCTCAGAGTTCACTGTCCTCCATCTTGTCGAGGTGAGCGTTAGAGACGCCATGATCTCCAGCATCAAACACAACATCAACTGTGCTCTTTCCTCAGCGTTACTGATTAAATAAACTAATGAAAGAAGCCACAGAAATCATCTTCATCAAAACACACTACAGCTGAAATCACAAATACACACTGCCGCATTAAAATCACTGGAAAAAACTCAGTATTTCTGTCTTGTTTCCAGTCCAAATGCTTTTACTAGATGAGTAAAATAACATAAGATATTATGTCTTGTTTTCTGGGGGACTTAAAACAAGCAAAATGATCTGCCAATGGGGTTAGAAAAATTATATTGTCTCTGTTTGAATTGATATTATTTTTCTTAGCCCATTGGCAGATCATTTTTCTTTTTTTAAGCAACAACTCACTTAATTTTGATTTATTTCCCCAGAAAACAAGACATAATATTCTCTGTTATTTTATTCATCTAGAAAAATCATCTTGATTTAAGAATTTTTAGATATTTGGACTGGAAACAAGACAAAAATACCGAGTAAGAAAAGCATTTTTTTGCAGTGTATTCTGAAACATTCTGATTATAAATAAAACACCTTACAATAAGCTTCAGATTATTAATATTTGTTAATATGCAGTGGATTTTTCAAACTAACTGTTTTTATTCATTTCGGTTAAAATGAATGCTAAAACATTTCAAGTTTTAAAATTAATGTTTTATGAATGACCATGAATTAATAATGAAATAAAATGGGTAAAACTTTAACTAACAATTAATAACGTTTTCAACAGTATTTATTAATCTTTGTTAAAGTTATTTAATAAAATACAACATTGTTAGTTCACGTTACCTCAGGTCCATTAAGTAATAATAATAATGATAATGTTAGTAAATGTTAATTCTAACAATTACTAAGATTAATAAACGTTGTAGAAGTATTTTTTATACAGTTAACTAATGTTAACAAATTAAACCTATTGTAAAATAGTATATCTAACAAGATACAGGCCTATTATATTAATATCACATTACAGTTACAATACAACATTATTTAATATTAAAAAAAAATCAAATCCCCTCCGTATGATTTAAATATGCTTTTAGGTAACACTTTATTGTAAGGTTGTATTTACACGTTACTACGTAATAACAGTAAATTATGAATAATAACGAGTAACTAGCCGTAACTCTATAGTTAATTAATATTATTTGAGTAAGTCACCTTAAAATAAAGTGTGACCTGCTTTTATATCGCTGGATTATTTATAGTTTCTGTCGAAAGTTCTGCTGAAGTTTACCTCAGAGGCTCCGGATCGCGCTCTTCTGAAGACTGAGATCAACCGGAAGTCAGAACACGACACGATCTCGGCCTGAACTTCATTCAGATGATCGGAAATAAACAGAAACTCTCCGAAACAAAAGCTCAACACCTCAGGATTAAAATCAAGATAATAAAATAACCTGCTTCTGTTAAACCAGTCACGTAACGCGTAAACCGTTAAATTATATAAATGTAAATGATGGTTCATGCGTCTGTCTCTCTCTCTGTCTGTGTGTGTGTGTGTGTGTTTATAGTTGTTTTCGTGCACTTACACACAGTCTGACATCAATAAGAGCAAAAACCTGCAGATGAAAGATCGATCCACATCGACTTCCGGTGCCGTAAACTGAAGACCACAAACACCTGCGAGCCTTCAAAACACACACAAACTCTCAGTGAACACAACATTATTACACTAATCGTGTATGATGTGTCTCTCCAGAGACTTTATTGAGGTATTTTTCATAATACAGCAACTTTCACAAGAAAATCACATTCGAATATTAATAAACTAGCACTAGCTCAGGTAAAGTTAAACTAGCAGCGCCTCCTGCTGGATGAGCTTTACAAATATACTCACTAAATATACATGATTTCAATACTCTTAAATACATATAAGTATCTGCAGATTTACTGAACATTCCTTTATATTGCACAAATATGATGTAGCATTCCATATAGCAGCCATGAACTATATATTTACAGTGCAGAATGAACTACTGATCCCATGAATCACTGCTTTGGTCTTTTTCAAGTATTCTCTCAATTGCATGAGAGAATCATCACCAGAACTACAATTAGCCTAACTAATGTTAATTAGTCATCCCTAGCTTTGTCTGGAGGAAAAAAGTCCCTGTTTCCATAGTAGCAGTGGTTTCTCTGATCATTATGGGTAGTGTAGTTCTTCACCAGGACAGAGCAGTCTGTCGCTCAAACTCTTGAGCTGCAGTCAAAGTTTGTCAGTGAATCTGTTACGCTTGATTACAGAATCCCGTCCTGCCCGTGGATCAGGCTTCGTGAGGTCAGAGGTCAGAGTGTGCAGACGTTCAGAGCCAGATTTCATCGCTGCTGGTGCTGCTCACTTTATAGATGTAGCCCACCATCGGATAGCGAGCGAAACCTGTCAGGACACAATCGTTCACATCGATGAGACTCAACGACGGTGAGGAGATTCTGATCTCTCATTGGTTCTTCATATCAGGGCTCTTTAAAGGCACAATATGTACGATTTTGGGATTAAAATATCCACTAGAACAGGGTTATATATTTTGTTGACTTGTGTGCTTACATTATCCCAAATGTTTCCAAGAATGTTTAAATCCAGAGAAATAAACGATTTTAACCAGGACACGGCCCGTGTGCGTGCGTCGCCTATCAATGACATCATACCCGCGTTACCCTCCGGTTTTATTTTGTAGAAACCATGGAAACACCAAAATCTAATATGATATTATAACATAAATTTAACACTCAAATGTGTGTAATATGATAAAACAGCGCTGTGTTCCCCCACATACGCATGAGCGGAAGAAGCGGAAGCGCTCGTCTGACAGAATAAAAGCTCCGCCCAATCAAGGAGTCAAGACACGCCTTTGCTTTGAATAAGCGGCGAAAAATTACATATTGAGCCTTTAAAGGCACAGTTCATCCAAAATTCATCCATCTAATTCTACTGAAATGTAAATGTAAATATTACACGAGAGCAAAATGTTTTTGAGGTTGCCTCTTCCATTCTTAAAGGGACAGTTCACTCAAAAATGTATCATTAACTTTAATTTAGGCTTTTGTTCACATATAAACATTGATCAGCTCATCAAATATGGTAAACAGAAGCTCAAGAACCAATCAGGTTTGTTCCCGAGCTGTTCATGTTTGCTGATCAATGTTGATATGTGAATAAAAGCCTAAACTAAATCGTGTCTCTTCAGGAAACTTGGATTAAAGCGCTCCATTCATATGGATTTATTTTATATCATCTTGGGAGAGTAAATGATGACAGGATTTACACTGTTGGGTGAACTGTCCCTTTAAGAGTGTTGCGCACAGGTCATGACCTCTGACCTCGGGCAGCGTAGGCCGCAGACAGATCCTCCTCGTCCTCGTCCGTGCGTCTCCTCTCCAGTGTGTTCGGTCTGGAGATCTGCAGCCCTGAAACACGTCAGATGTTTTACAAACTCACGTTAGACATGTTTCCATACACCTATTTTAACAAAAATTTTGGGATAGTGTATTAATAAACTCTGGATGGAGGTGCCAAGATGAGCATAAATTCTATAAAAGCGCATGCGCTCATTTGAGGCGGATCTTTTTTTATCCAATAAGAAGACATGCGCATAAACTACGATGGAAAAACATTTACTGAATAAATCCCTCAATCCCTCAGCAGAGGCTGTGATTGGATAACTGGCCTAACCAGCGGACCAATGGCGTCGCAGCATCTCAAATGTTGGTTTGGTGGCTCTGAGTCAAAGTCTGTCATCAGAATGATTTGGTTATTAATTTAACTTTTGGCCCGATTGGAACCAAACCAGTGCAGCAAGATTCTCTGGAGTCTGATTGTCAATAATTATCAAAAAAAATATTTTGGATTCATGGTCCTTAAGGGCCGCCAAAACGTTCTAAGTGGGCGGGGCTATTTTTACTAAAATGGCTATAACTTGAGAACGGAATGAGATTTTTTCACCAAACTTGGTACACATGTGTAGGGTCTCAATCTTTGGTCAAGTGAAAAAAATGGCCTATTGGCCACTTGGTGGCGCTGTAACAAGAAAAAAAACATGAAGGTGGCTATAACCACCCGACTGTTAGTCCGATTGACTTGAAAATTGGCATGTACTGTCTTTGTCCAAGGTGCCATGATAGTCTATGAGGACTATGAGCCCTAGAGGTCTGTGAGAATTTTGAAAGAAATCGGCCACTAGATGTCGCTAATGAGTTTTACACATCTGTAATCACGTGGTTACACATCCACGATTACACATCCACGCAATATTATTATCATTTGATAGATCCCTTCATTCTGAACAACTTTGCCAAATCAAAGCGTTCATTAATCGTTATTCACGATTATGTAAAAAACCTACTTTTGCGAACTACATGCACATGAACTTTAATGACATCCCATTCTTAATCCGTAGGGTTTAATATGGAGTTGGCCCACCCTTTGCAGCTATAACAGCTTCAACTCTTCTGGGAAGGCTTTCCACAAGGTTTAGGAGTGCGTTTATGGGAATTTTTGACCATTCTTCTAGAAGCGCATTTGTGAGGTCAGGCACTGATGTTGGACGAGAAGGCCTGGCTCGCAGTCTCCGCTCTAATTCATGCCAAAGGTGTTCTATCGGGTTGAGGTCAGGACTCTGTGCAGGCCAGTCAAGTTCCTCCACACCAAACTCGCTCATCCATGTCTTTATGGACCTTGCTTTGTGCACTGGTGCGCAGTCATGTTGGAGCAGGAAGGGGCCGTCCCCAAACTGTTCCCACAAAGTTGGGAGCATGAAATTGTCCAAAATGTCTTGGTATGCTGAAGCATTAAGAGTCCCTTTCACTGGAACTAAGGGGCCAAGCCCAACCCCTGAAAAACAACCCCACCCCATAATCCCCCCTCCACCAAACTTTACACTTGGCACAATGCAGTCAGGCAAGTCCCGTTCTCCTGGCAACCGCCAAACCCAGACTCGTCCATGGGATTGCCAGACAGAGAAGCGTGATTGGTCACTCCAGAGAACACGTCTCCACTGCTCTAGAGTCCAGTGGCGGCGTGCTTTACCCCACTGCATCCCATGCTTTGCATTGCACTTGGTGATGTAAGGCTTGGATGAGCTGCTCGGCCATGGAAACCCATTCCATGAAGCTCTCTACACACTGTTCTTGAGCTCATCTGAAGGCCACAGAAGTTTGGAGGTCTGTAGCTATTGACTCTGCAGAAAGTTGGCGACTTCTGCTCACTGTGACCCTCAGCATGCGCTGACCCCGCTCTGTGATTTTACGTGGCCTATCACTTCGTGGCTGAGTTGCTGTTGTTCCCAATTGCTTCCTATTTGTTATAATCCCACTAACAGTTGAGCGTGGAATATTTAGTAATGAGGAAATGTCAGGAATGGACTTATTGCACAGGTGGCAACCTATCACGGTACCACGCTTGAGTTCACTGAGCTCCTGAGAGCGACCCATTCTTTCACAAATGTTTGTAGAAGCGTCTGCATGCCTAGTGCTTGATTTATACACCTGTGGCCATGAAGTGATTGAACACCTGAACTCAGTGATTTGGAGGGGCGTCCCAATACTTTTGGGAATATAGTGTATGATTCAAGCATGCAAAACCTATGCTCAAGCTGCTTTATTTGCAAATGTTTTATGCCTTATTCCAGTTAAATCTGTGGACGGAAGTGAGACTCACCCTTACAGAGCGCGCGGTCGTCGTTCAGCTGCACGTGTGACGGTAATGACATGTTCTCTCTGGGCAGATACACACCATTCACCTGAACCTTCACCATGTCGTTACTGCAACCAACAAACACCAGAACAGTCACGAGACCAATCTCTCAGTAATGTATGAGCAGAGAATGCTGGGAGACGCGTCGCACCGTTTGGAGGACAGATGCACTGCGACCGGCTCTTCTGAGGAACAGAGAAAGAATGAACACATGAACTCATTGACATGTAAGCTGTTATCTGCAGTGTTCAGGCGTTCAGTCACTGTACCGATGGCTTTGGATTTGTCCTTCTGTAGGAGGAAGAAGACCATCAGGGTGAAGATGAGGAGGGTGATGAAGCCAGCGACGCCTCCCGTCACGATCCCGAACACCGGCACCTCCACGCGTGACTGCAGGAACTCTGGAGGAACGGGACACAGACTCAACACTTGCCTCACAACACTAATGATGAGCAGAAACGGCCCTGATGGCGTGCCGCGTCACCTGTGAGCGTGAGGTTGCTGTGGGCGGAGCCCAGGCTGTTGTTGGCACTGACCGAGACGTTTCCTGATAGGCTGCTCAGAGTGACCTGCAGGCTGTGATTGGCCAGCCACGGGAAGCTCCGTGAGTCCAGGATGAGGAAGTCGGAGCTGTTGGCCAGCAGCTGACCGGACCGATCCACCCAGGTGATGGTGGCGGGGGGGTTGGACCGAACCAAAGCGAAGAGGATCAGGGAGAGGCCGGGGTCCGCGGTCTCGCTGTAGTGGGCGTCCACACGCAGGATCTCCGGCTGGACTGAGACACGAGGGACAAACACACGCGTGTGAGATTAGGTCACGCTTTAAAGCTTTGGCCTCTCTAGCACCATCTGTGCTTGAAACTTCATTTGCAAAGTCATTATTTTATGTCAAATATCTGACCAACAGATCAAAATTTACATTAATATTACTAATAATTTTAAATAGTAATTATTATTATTAATATAATTTATATTAATATATAACATATAATTATTATTAATTTTATGTCAGATATCCGCCCTGACAGATCAAAAATTAAATGAATATTACCAATATATTTACATTTTTAATAATATTATTATTTTTATTATCATTTATATTAATATATAATATTATTATCATTAATCTTACGTCAGATACCCAGCAAATCAAAATTTAAATTAATATTACTAATATTATTAATAATAATATTATACTTTATATTAATATATTATTATTATTAATAAATTTGACATTAGATATCCAACCCAACAGATCAAAATTTACACTAATATTACAAATAAATGTAAATTGAATTATTATTATTAATATTATAATTTATATTAATATGTAAAATATAATTAGTATTCATTTTATGTCAAATATCTGACCAGACAGATCAAAAAATAAATGAATGTTACAAAATACATTTACATTTTTAATAACATTATTTTTATTATCATTTATATTAATATATAACATTATTATCATTAATTTTACGTCAGATACCAACAAGTTAAAATTTAAGTTAATATTATACTTTATATTAATATATATTATTATTATTATTATTACATTTTACGCTAGATATCTGACCCAACAGATAAAAACCTACATTAATATTACAAATAAATGTAAAATGTAATAAATATTATTATTATTAATATTATAATTTATATTAATATATAACAATATTATTATTAATTTTACGTCAGATACCCGACAAATCAAAATTATAATTATATTAATATTACAAATACATTTACATTTTTATGAATATTATTATATGAATATATTTTATATACATATTATATAAATATTATACTTTATATTAATATAGTATTATTATTATTATTATTATTAAACATCAGATATCTGATTCAACAAATCAACATTTCATTTAATATTATGAAGCAATTTTAATTATTCATGTTATAATTTATATAATAATAATACGTTTTTATGTACTTGCTCCATTTAAATGTAATAAATGTTTGTTTTAACTAGTTCTTCATGTTTCCAGGGTTGGACGTATCCTTAAAATACGTACAGGTCATTTAGCTATGCATTTGTATATGCTATATTAGCTGAATGTTGTATTCTATGATAAGCAGCTTTATTCCTTTTTTATTTATTTTATTTTTTAGAAAAGCCTTTCTAGGGACCTGAGATGCAAATTAGCTTATGCTACACTCTCTATGTGCGATACATATTTTCCAGTTTTCATGTTTTTTGCACTGTCCCCATTTAAATAAACGTAAAAATAAAAAATACTGTGATGTAGTAGATTTTTAAGCAGGAACTGTGCAGCTTTATCACAGGAGCTCTGGTCAGGTCCGGTCAGACTCACACTGGACGTTGAGCGTGACGGTGGCGTTGTAGCTCGCTCCTCCGGCAGGGTTCTGCGCCGCACACACCAGCTCTCGGTCCCAGCGTTTGGGTTTGAGTGTGAACGTGCTGTTGCGCTCAGATCCGTATCTAAGCACTCCGGAATCCCCTGGTGATGTCATCACCAGACGCCCCGCCCCCCGGCTGCCCGTCACCACGCTCTGCCTCTCCCCGTTCAGGTACCAGGTCAGCAGGGGCGGGGCTTGAGGATTCCAGCCCTCTGATTGGCAGTTGAACTGCTGAGTGACGTTCTCCTGTACGGTGACTGACGAGGTCTGCTGTCCGTCAATTTTGGGGGCTGGGTCAATCGCTGCTGGCAGAGAGAAAAATCAATTCAAGAGCAATACTGAAACAAAAGCATAACTGAAACAAGAACATCTTACCTGTGCTGGCCCAGATCATGGTGTGAAAGAATAAAGCAGAGAGACGCGTCCTCATAGTCACCTACACACACACACACACACACACACACACACAAGAAACAACCAGCTGCACAAAACTACAATCACATAAACAAACTAGAATCGTCCCGCTGCACACGTGAACTGCTGAAGTGTGTGTCGTTCAGTCCGATTTGAGTGTGTGATTGAAATCAATCAGTCAACAACAGAAAACAATCAGTGTGATGTTGACATGCAGAATCTGCATCTCTCAGCTGCAGGAGACACACACACTCATGCAGGAGCTTCACACACACACACACACACACACACACACACACACTGAGACTGTAAAAATGAGGCACATGACAGTTTTCACACATACACACACTCAGAGTGTTTTACCTCTGTGCACAGAGACACTGCTGATTCCGACCGGCTGAGGATCCATTCAGAATGCAAACACACACACACACACACACACACACTGACGCAGCACGCATGGGGGGGGGTGGGGGGGTTGCTGTGATTCATTACTGATATAAAACACTGAGAGCAGGAGGCAGCAGACGAGTGTTTGCTGACTCTCTCTGTGTGTGTGTGTGTGTGTGTGTGTGTTACTGAACCTCCTCCAACCAAGCGCAGGATAACCCCGTCAGATCTGAGCTCGACTGGTCATGTCTGCTCAGCCTCTGCAGTGCAGAATCACATTCAGACATCAGCAGCTGCACACAGAACTCATGATGATGAATAAAACATCCAGAGAGCATCTGTTCATTTAGCAGAAGCTTTTATCCGAAGGAACACAACAAGCGATTCTTCTTAAAGAGTCAGTAAACACGAGACCTGCTAGAAGGTCAATAGTATAAGCTAGAACAGGGAGGGATTGAGAAATAACGAAAGCATAGAAGAAGACTTTTCGGCTGTTTCTTGAATATTTCAGGTATTCTGTCTGGATAGGTTTGGGAAGATCATTCCACCAGTGAGGAACAGTGAATGAGAAGGTTCTGGAAAGAGATTTTGTGTCTCTCTGTGATAGTACCATTTATAGAGGTTTGATTGCACATGTTGGAAGTCCAGCCAGAATAGCATTGCAATAGTCCAGCCTAGAAATGACAAGGATGAGAAGTTGTGCCGCATGCTCCATTAGGAAGGGCCTGATTTTCCTGATGTTGTGCAGAAGTTACAATGTGGTCTTTGAAGGTCAGCGGGGCATAAAAAAATTACCCCAAGAATCAACACCGAACTTAATGGGATTATTGTTGACAAACCTGGCTGGATGGTAAAGCTGTGCCGTACTGATGGGGTGACTGGGAAAACGAGAAGCTCCATCTTCACTAAGTTGAGCGGTAGGTGATGTTCTTCCATCCATGCCGAGATCCGTGCAGCTACTGTGGGATTGTCTGTTTGAAATGAAAAGTAGAACTGTGTGTCATCAGCATAGCAATGGTGGGAGAAACCATGTGCCTGTGTAATGGGTTCCAGTGATGAAGTGTCTATGGAAAGTAAGAGAGGTCCAAGGACTGAACCCTGGGGTACACCGGGGACCAGATGACGTGTTTCAGACCTGTGAGGTAAGATTCAAACCAGAGAATTGTTGATATTTTTTGGGATCAGCTTTTGCAAATCCGTAGGACTTCAGTGGCCGACAGCAAGGCAGACTCCATCGTCCAGCTGGTTGTTCTGTGAAAGGATGACACCTAGTTCACTATGAATAGGAGGAGAGAGACAGGTCTGTAACTTTCTACAAGGTTTCGTCTGGATGAAACTGGAAGAGGGTTTGGTGGTACTGAAGAAAGCTGTAAATTAAAAGTTTAATTAATCAGAAATGTGCAGAGGTTTAACCAGAATGATACAGTTGTGTGTGTAGATGAGGTCAAGCTGGTTTCCTGGTTTGTGAGTACCTGTGGCGGTGAGCGTTGAAGATCGGAAGAGGCTGTAAATCTGCAGCACAGGTAGATGTTGAAGTTGCTGAAGACTCAGGGAATGAAGACAGCAGCACAACCAGCTCCTCTAGAAAGTTGGCCAGCCGACCTGGAGGACAATAAACGACTACAATATGGAGTTTTACAGGATGTGTAACAGAACAGCATGAAAGTTTAGTATTTCCAGCTGCTGGAAATGGTTAGCAGGATTGTGTCATCTTCTGCGTGTGATGTTAGTGCGTTTCCACATGATAAATGTGGAAAAAGAGAGGGCGGAAAAGAAAGTACGAGGAGAAAAGTAAAAAGATGGACTCACACAGGTAGATTCATGGGTACAAAAACGATCACTGCATCAAAACAAGCAGTTTTATCTCCTAAACTTCAGAATTAGTCCTCAGATGAAGGTTCATAGGTAACATGGTACTACTTCCTGACATTTATTCATTAGCAGACGCTTCTGGCCCAAAACATATGCAGGTACGTCAGTGCTAACATTTACTTGTTTCTACAGCGCTTTATACAATACAGATTTTCAAAGCAGCTTCACAGTGATAAACAGGAAAATAACTGTTAATGTTGTAAAAGTCATCAATATTGAAACAATTCAAAAGCAGCTCTACAGAAGACAATAGTGTCATTATTCACCTTGATTCAGTTCAGTTTAATAACAGAGAATGACTCGACACAAGCTCAATGTTGTGCGTTGTGAAATGTGTCAGGCATCGGTTCATAACAAAAGCACACATTGTAAAAGCGCTACAGCTGGCATTAGTGTAAACGCTCTCTTTCAGGTCCTGTGCCGTCATACTGAAGAGAATCTGATGAAGGAACATCTATAACATTCTCTCAAAGAACACAGCACACACACTTCTGTCATATTCATTTCTTTATTTATATATATTTATTATTTCTCTCAGTTTGTTTGGAATTCTTTTATAACCATTGTTGTTGCACTTTAGTATTTTTTCAAAAAACATAAAGCCAAAAAAAAGAGAGAAGAAAATGACAGATCTAGAAAGGAAAAGAGGGCGGAGCATAAGATGATGGACAGATGGAGGATGAGGAGGATCATGGTTCTCTCCATCACCATCGACACAAACTCTGATAAAGACACGCCCGCCTCACCTCAGATGATCATGTGACCGTTATTGGTTTGGTCAGACCGAAGACGAAGCGGCAGGAGAAATCGCTCAATCTCAGCCTCCTTTCTACTGGAGCTTGTTTCCACCACGGAAAAGTAAAGTCAGAACTGTGGGAAAGTCTGAATTGAGTGTTTATATACCTATACTCTGACTTTTGTAGAACTGCAATTCCGACTTTTTCCTTGCAATTCCGCAAAAAGTCAGAATATAGGTATATAAACTTGCAATTCCGACTTTTTTCTAGCAATTCCAACTGTATTGTTACGAGTTTATATACCTATATTCTGACTTGTTTTTTCATAGAATTGCAAGAAAAAAAAAAAATCCAAAAGTTGGAATTGCTAATTTATACACCGATGTTTTTTACTTTTTTTGCGCAATATTGAGATATAAACTAGGAATCGAGAAAAAAAGTCGGAACTGTGGGAAAGTCTGAATTGAGCGTTTAAATATCTATACTGACTTTTTGTAAATTTTGTGAGAAAAAAAAAAGTCAAAATTGTGAGTTTATAAACCTATATTCTGACTTTCTTGTAGAATTGTAATTCCGACTTTTTCCTTGCAATTCTACGAAAAAAGTCAGAATAGAGGTATAAACGCACAATTTCGACTTTCTTCTCACGAATCCGACTTTTTCTCGCAAGTTTATATACCTATATTCTGACTTTTTTATTGAATTGCGATAAACTCAGAATTGCGAAGTAAAAAATTATGAGTTTATATATACCGATGTTCTGACTTCCATTTAATTGTGAAAAAATGTCGAAATTGCAAGTGTCAAAATTCAGAGTTTATATATAACAATATTCGGACTTGTTTTTTCATAGAATTGCGAGAGAAAAAAGAAAAAAAAATTTGAAATTGTGAGTTTATATAGCGTTTATATAACTGCTTTTGTATTTACGCTGTGGTGGAGAGAAGCTTCCATACAGTTCGGCTCTAAACTCTGAGAAAGACGTGAGATGAAGCGTCTGTCTGTCTGTCTGTCTGTCTGTCTGTACACTGGGCTAAAAACATCATCATGACATCAGAACAGAAAGAGCAAAATAAACAATATACAAAAGCTTGTCCAACAACATCACAAAAAAATAACCAATAAAGCTTTGAAACGGAAATGAAGCTCAAAACATCATCAGCTATGAGCAGTACAGGATCTGTGAAACTACCCACAATGCATCTGTCACTGACATCAGACAGACAGACAGACGGACGGATGGAATGGAGGTGAACAACAAACAGGAAGGAAAAGCAAAACAAAAACTGAAAGTGCAAAAATCACTTTGTGAGGAAACAAACGCCGCTGTTCTCTTGTTGCAACATAGAACGGTTTTAATAATAATCATTCTTTTTAATAATGTCATAACCATAAAATGTCTTTTACAGAAAACAAGAACAATAATGATCATAATTCCTACAGAACATTAGCCATAAAAATGCATTAAAAATAAAAAAAACAGAAGTGAAGAAAGAGGAGAGCGAATGAGAGTCAGCCGTCCTGGCGGAAGGGGTCGATGGTGACGTCACGGCCCGACCGGAATGATCCGCGACGCCCCGCCGCAGCACAGGCTTCACGTGAAATACTTTGGGTTTGTGGCGTTTGGTAATGACGTCTCTTCGTGTGTGTGTGTGTGTGTGTGTGTGTGTGTTTACATAAGACTCTGTGTAAGCCTTGTACATCGGAGTGCGCGAGAGCGCTGCTATGGCGACGGTAAGAGGGTGTGGTCGGGTGGGGGAGGGGCGGTTGATTATTGGGCTGCAGCAGACGGGCGGCACTCGCCCCAGCCAATTAGAGAAACTCCCGCGTCATGACAGCCAATGGCGTCGAAGAGGAAGCCGAGTGCTCCGCCCCCTGCGTGCACGCCACACCCACGGCACCCCGACAGACAGACGATGAGGATTTGGCATGACAGCACAACACAGCAGACGGATATGAGCTTTATACAGCAAATACACCCCTGGAACACAGAAAAAACATTATTATTATAAATATTAAATATATAAATAAATATAAGCAAATGTTAAATATATTAAATTAAATATATTATGTGTAAATTTAGTCTAACATTTTTATTTATTCAAAGTTTTTTTTTTTTAACGAACAGTGACAATATAAACAATTACGGAGTTGATTTTGTTACATAATATACACCGATCAGGCGTAACATTATGACCACCTTCCTAATATTGTGTTGGTCCCCCTGACCCGTCGAGGCATGGACTCCACTAGACCCCTGAAGGTGTGCTGTGGTATCTGGCACCAAGATGTTAGCAGCAAATCCTTTAAGTTCTGTAAGTTGCGAGTTTGGGCCTCCATGGATCGGACTTGTTTGTTCAGCACATCCCACAGATGCTCGATTGGATTGAGATCTGGGGAATTTGGAGACCAAGTCAACACCTCAAACTCGTTGTTGTGCTCCTCAAACCATTCCTGAACCATTTGTGCTTTGTGGCAGGAGCATTATCCTGCTGAAAGAGCCACAGCCACCAGGGAATACCGTTTCCATGAAAGGGTGTACATGGTCTGCAACAATGCTTAGGTAGGTGGTACGTGTCAAAGTAACATCCACATGGATGGCAGGACCCAAGGTTTCCCAGCAGAACATTGCCCAAAGCATCACACTGCCTCCGCCGGCTTGCCTTCTTCCCATAGTGCATCCTGGTGCCATGTGTTCCCCAGGTAAGCCACGCACACGCACCCGGCCATCCACGTGATGTAAAAGAAAACGTGATTCATCAGACCAGGCCACCTTCTTCCATTGCTCCGTGGTCCAGTTCTGATGCTCACGTGCCACTGTTGGTGCTTTCGGCGGTGGACAGGGGTCAGCATGGGCACCCTGACTGGTCTGCGGCTATGCAGCCCCATACGCAACAAACTGCGATGCTCTGTGTATTCTGACACCTTTCTATCAGAACCAGCATTAACTTCTTGAGCAATTTGAGCTCCAGTAGCTCGTCTGTTTGATCGGACCACACGGGCCAGCCTTCGCTCCCCACGTGCATCAATGAGCCTTGGCCGCCCATGACCCTGTCACCGGTTCACCACTGGTCCTTCCTTGGAGCACTTTTGATAGATACTGACCACTGCAGACCGGGAACACCCCACAAGAGCTGCAGTTTTGGAGATGCTCTGACCCAGTCGTCTAGCCATCACAATTTGGCCCTTGTCAAACTCACTCAAATCCTTACGCTCGCCCATTTTTCCTGCTTCTAACGCATCAACTTTGAGGACAAAATGTTCACTTGCTGCCTAATATATCCCACCCACTAACAGGTGCCGTGATGAAGAGATCATCAGTGTTATTCACTCATAATGTTATGCCTAGTCGGTGTATATCACTTTATGTGAGTGTACTGTATGTGGATAAAACAGATATTCATATCATAGTATTTGAACGCTCACACACACTCACCTGTGTTCATTAGACCCCGGCCTGTTCCACACTGTACTGCAGGTCGGGGGTTTTGTAGCTTAGCAGCATGTCACTGGTGCAGGAGGACGGGTAACACGACGCGGGGTGAACATCTGCCTCCACGTCACACGCTAAACACACACACAACATCATCATCATCATCATTGGTGAGCGAGTGAGTGTGTGTGCGTGTGCGTTCACACACCTGAACCCTCCCTCTGCTGCAGCTGCTGGCTTCCCGTCAGAGACGATTGGCTGAGGATGTCTGACATGCGGGCGGAGCTTAGCGCCTTCCCGGCCAATAAGCTCATTCCAGACATTGGGTCCGCCTGCTCCTACAAGAAGGGGAGGTCAAGAGGTCAGCGCTGGAGCTGCATGACGAACACTCACACACACACACACACACACACACAGACAGACAGACGTACGTAGGCGTCGTCGCAGGTCTGGATGGTGTGATGCCGCTGTAATGATCCTCGCGGTCTGTAAGCGTCTCCCTGCGAGGCGCGTGAGCCGTAACCGTTGTGATCTCCCTCCATCACCCGACAGTTTGCAGCGTCAGCACACGATTCTGAGACACAAGCAGGTCAATAAAGACATTAGATTGAGAGATCGAGTAAAGCGTGTGTTGTGAATGCGAGTGAGCATCACCTCTGGTCGGCGTGGCACTGTGCATGTAGGCGTGTCTATGTGTGGGGGAGGAGTAGGGCGGCGTGCTGCCGAGGGGCGGAGCCAGCAGCTTGTGTGCCTCTGCGCAGGGGGCGGCGGCTTTGGCCAGAAGGCCCTCATGATAAGCCGGCATCTCGTCCTCCTCCATGCTCTCTGAGTGAGGGGCGGGGCACTCGGGCGCGGTCCTGATTTGGAGCAGGTGATGGTAGTGCTGCGTGGGCGGGGCTTGAGGAGGGCCGGGCTCTAAGCTCTCGCCAGCTTGGCCCAGTTGCTGTAGCAGCAGCATCTCTCCGTAGTCCTGCGGGTTGGTGGGCGTGGCGGCTGTGGGCGGGGCTGTGCGTGGGCTCTGCCGTTTGAGCAGCGCGGCGAGGTCCTGCGGGGGCAGGCGCGGATCGGCGTGTCCCGTGAGCGAGTGCCGCGGCGAGAGGAGGCCCTGTAGGGTGGGTGTGACGTGTTGTTGTGCTGGCCGGTACTCCAGCGGCGTGGGCGATAGCAGAGCCTGCTGAAGCGCAGACGGACTGCCGTACCCCACCGCCGCGCCCTGATAGCCCTCCAGCCCTGGCACCTTCAGAGACGCCCCCGGCAGGTAGGGGTTATACGTGCCTATGATGCTGCTCATGCCGCCCTCGCCGAACAGGTGCGGGTTAAACTGCTCGTATGTGGAAGTGTGGAAGCGACTCAAACTGCGACTGCAACACAAACAGACATACTTCTCATTAGCATAACCACACCCCAACTATAGTGTGTGGGAGGAGTCTGGTCTGATCTGACCCCTCCCCTTCTGACTAAAGTCAACATGAAACAATGACATTAATGTGATGTTTCAAAGCGAAACAGGAGATTCAATGATAAATTTGTGGTAAAAAACTGCATTACCCATAATTCTGTACAGAAAATTCCTCATGCCAAAAGAGCTCTTTAGCTCCGCCCACTCCCATGAAGCACTGCAAATGACGTGATCGCGTCAACCTCGTATGCTGTCAAATATTTTAGTATATATGAACACTTTGGAATGAACTTAAAATATAGTTTTATAGATATAATCCGACGAAACTGACGAAATTTACCAATTCACAAGATTAACGGAATGCATAGCTGATACAAAAAAAAAAAATTGTAATTTGTAAAAAACCTACAACTTAATTCTAAAAAAACAGAAAATTTTAATTATTGGACCAAAAACCTCCACACATACAGTGGTATTTGAGTATTTGATGCACTGCCGATTTTGCAGGTTTGCCCACTTACAAAGCATGTAGAAGTCTGTAATTTTTATCATAGGTACTCTTCAACTGTGAGAGACGGAATCTAAAACAAAAATCCAGAAAATCACATTGTATGATTTTTAAGTATTTAATTTGCATTTTACTGCATGACATAAGTATTTGATACATCAGAAAAGCAGAACTTAATATTTGGTACAGAAACCTTTGTTTGCAATTACAGAGATCATACGTTTCCTGTAGTTCTTGACCAGGTTTGCACACACTGCAGCAGGGATTTTGGCCCACTCCTCCATACAGACCTTCTCCAGATCCTTCAGGTTTCGGGGCTGTCGCTGGGCAATACAGACTTTCAGCTCCCTCCAAAGATTTTCTATTGGGTTCAGGTCTGGAGACTGGCTAGGCCACTCCAGGACCTTGAGATGCTTCTTACGGAGCCACTCCTTAGTTGCCCTGGCTGTGTGTTTCGGCTCATTGTCATGCTGGAAGACCCAGCCACGACCCATCTTCAGTGCTCTTACTGAGGGAAGGAGGTTGTTGGCCAAGATCTCGCGATACATGGCCCCATCCATCCTCCCCTCAATACGGTGCAGTCGTCCTGTCCCCTTTGCAGAAAAGCATCCCCAAAGAATGATGTTTCCACCTCCATGCTTCACGGTTGGGATGGTGTTCTTGGGGTTGTACTCATCCTTCTTCCTCCTCCAAACACGGCGAGTGGAGTTTAGACCAAAAAGCTCTATTTTTGTCTCATCAGACCACATGACCTTCTCCCATTCCTCCTCTGGATCATCCAGATGGTCATTGGCAAACTTCAGACGGGCCTGGACATGTGCTGGCTTGAGCAGGGGGACCTTGCGTGCACTGCAGGATTTTAATCCATGACGGCGTAGTGTGTTACTAATGGTTTTCTTTGAGACTGTGGTCCCAGCTCTCTTCAGGTCATTGACCAGGTCCTGCCGTGTAGTTCTGGGCTGATCCCTCACCTTCCTCATGATCACTGATGCCCCACGAGGTGAGATCTTGCATGGTGCCCCAGACCGAGGGAGATTGACCGTCATCTTGAACTTCTTCCATTTTCTAATAATTGCGCCAACAGTTGTTGCCTTCTCACCAAGCTGCTTGCCTATTGTCCTGTAGCCCATCCCAGCCTTGTGCAGGTCTACAATTTTATCCCTGATGTCCTTACACAGCTCTCTGGTCTTGGCCATTGTGGAGAGGTTGGAGTCTGTTTGATTGAGTGTGTGGACAGGTGTCTTTTATACAGGTAACGAGTTCAAACAGGTGCAGTTAATACAGGTAATGAGTGGAGAACAGGAGGGCTTCTTAAAGAAAAACTAACAGGTCTGTGAGAGCCGGAATTCTTACTGGTTGGTAGGTGATCAAATACTTATGTCATGCAATAAAATGCAAATTAATTATTTAAAAATCATACAATGTGATTTTCTGGATTTTTGTTTTAGATTCCGTCTCTCACAGTTGAAGAGTACCTATGATAAAAATTACAGACTTCTACATGCTTTGTAAGTGGGCAAACCTGGAAAAACGGCAGTGTATCAAATACTTGTTCTCCCCACTGTACGTATTCAAACGCGCTTATGGGCTGAACACGTAATGCTTGCGTACATGCGGTCATAGTTTTCACAGATTCGCCTTTTTTGGGGTTTGCGCGGGGATGATGATGGTATAGTTTCAAAACTATTTCAAAACCTATTTCATGGTTTTGTTCTCGGGCCACCAGAAGCTGCTGCCGTGCGGATGGGCGTCCGGAACGCATTGGGGGTTTTCTGTTTTAGCTGAGGATGGTATTGTTTAAGTGGCGCCAAATTAAATAATCAGTTTTTACAACAGAAATTAATCAATCAAAAACTTACTTTAGCTTTTCATCTAAAACAAAATTAATTTCCTATTATCACTGTAAAGCCGCTTTGAAGCAATCTGTGTTGTAAAAAGCGCCATATAAATGAAGGTGACTTGACTTGATAATCAGTAACTTTAAATTAATACACTATATTGCCAATAGTTTTGTGACGCCTGCCTTTACACGCACATGAACTTTAATGCCATCCCATTCTTAATCCGTAGGGTTTAATATGGAGTCGGCCCACCCTTTGCAGCTGTAACAGCTTCAACTCTTCTGGGAAGGCTTTCCACAAGGTTTAGGAGTGTGTTTATGGGAATTTTTGACCATTCTTCTAGAAGCGCATTTGTGAGGTCAGGCACTGATGTTGGACGAGAAGGCCTGGCTCGCAGTCTCCGCTCTAATTCATCCCAAAGGTGCCAATACTTCGTCCCAATACTTTTGGCAATATAATTAGGGCGTGAGCACCGATGGTGTGAGGACCCTATTGTAATTGCTCAGTCTATTATTCTTCTCCGAAATGAATCACATTTTTGAGGGCCTAAACATGCTCGAAAACTCATGAAACTTTGCACAGGCGTCAGAAGTGGTGAAAATGTACGTCTGATATGGGTCTCAGAATTAGGTGTGGGAAAATGGCTCGATAGCACCACCTACAAAATTTCAATTAAGCGCCATTCGTGCTATGTTTCACATACAGGTATGAAATTTGGTACACACATGTAACAGCCCAATACCTACAAAAAAGTCCATGGGAGCAAAATCTGAAAACCCAACAGGAAGTCAGATATTTTATATTTTTGCAGTTTTTGCCATTTCTAGGCGTTGTACTTTAACGAACTCCTCCTAGAGATTTAATCAGATCAACATCATATTTGGTCAGTCTAATCTAAAGGACTTGGTGATGTTAAATTGCAAAGATCTTGAGTTTTCCCTGAAGGCCGTGTCTGTGGCGGCCTCACAAAGTTTGATGTTTTGCCATGAAACAGGAAGTTGTTGTAACTCAGGCATACAATGTGCGATCTGCCCCAAACTTCACGTTTGATAAGAGTCCTGTCCTGAAGACATATACACGCCAAAATTTAGCTATAGTCATGGCGCCACCTGCTGGTAGCAGGAAGTGTGGCAAATACAAATGACTAATGTAGTCCTCCTATTTTTATATAATTAAATGCATATTGCCCACGTGCTGTTTCCCTGAGGCCACCGGGTGGCTTAGGCACGGGTGTGCGGGCCCTTTCATCGCTGCTTGCAGCTTTAATGTAGTTTTATATTTCCCCATTGTTTTTAATTTGATTATGTTGCTCGCAATGCTTCATGGGATTGTAGTTGTTTCCCTCATTAAAGCTGTTCGGTCTTGTATCTTTGCCTTTTTGATTTTGAAGAGCTTTTTTGCATTAAATAAAACTTTGTAATGATTGTGATTGCTGGTCGGTTCGGTTCATGGCTTTAACCAAGACTTTATTGAAATCCCTATGGGAAAAGGAAAGGGGAAAACACTTCCAGAAAAGTGTTTTGTGTTTTGAGTGACAGCAGACGTCTAGAATCAGACAAACATGATCTCTCTTCAGAATAGCGCCACTGATGAATCAGTCACAACATCGAGTGAATGATGATTTCATGTTGACTTTACAATACTCAAAACTGTGATCAAAATCAGTGAGTGTAGCTGATGTTAATCCAGCGGTTCATCTAAGAACGGCACTATTAATACACATGACTAATTAACATCCCGTCTCATATATGAACACATCTACGGCTAGCACTGACTTCACCAGCACGTCTCACAGTACCTGAAGCGGCCGGCGGGCGTCCCTCGACTGATATACTGTCGTCTGGGGGCGTCTCGGTATTTACACAAGTCATTTCCACAACAGTAATAAAACTCATATCCATTAAAATAATCGCTAAACATGCTTTAAACAAACATAAACAGCAGTGAATCAAAGCCAAAAGAACAGAAAACATTAAAGCCTTTTTACAGCAATCAAAAAGAAAAGGACAAACATATGAAATGAACACACAGATGGTGGGTGTGCGTGTGTTTCCATGGCGCCCGCATCACCTGTGAGTCTCCGCGTTATCGGCGCTCAGCTGCTTTCCCAGGACCCTGTGACACGGTGTTGTTAGGAAAGCCTGCCGCTGGGCTCCGCCCCCGAGCTCCACCTCCTGCACCTGAATGGTCACCTGCTGCTGCTGCGCCAGTGCGCGGGCAGAGCCTGGCGGCGGCGGAGGCTGCTGATTGGGCAGCGCCATGCGGGGGAGGCTGGTGGGGGGAGGGCTGGCGCTGGGAGACTGGTAGAGGGCGGAGCCATGCTGAAACTGAACCGCAGACGGCCCACCTGTGGGAGGAGTTGAACACGTCAGCATCACTATATGAGTCACATGACACACCGGCTGCTGATGGGACACTGACCGTGCGTCTGCATCATCCCCTGACTCCCCGGCGGAGGACTCTGATTGGCTGGCCTGAAGAGATGGTTATTAGGGTGCGTAGGTGGAGGACTGGAGGGCTGAATACGCAACCTGAGAGAGAGAGAGAGAGAGAGAGAGAGA
>JBAPCB010000049.1:170000-175000 GCA_039654105.1 Coreius guichenoti | reverse complement strand
GTATCTGCCGGTGTGTGTGACCATGTGTGACCTGTATCTGCCGGTGAGGGTGAGTGTGTGTGAGTGTGTGTGACCTGTATCTGCCGGTGAGGGTGAGTGTGTGTGAGTGTGTGTGACCTGTATCTGCCGGTGAGGGTGAGTGTGAATGTGTGTGACCTGTATCTGCCGGTGAGGATGAGTGTGAATGTGTGTGACCTGTATCTGCCGGTGAGGGCGAGTGTGTGTGACCTGTATCTGTCGTGAGGGCGAGTGTGTGTGACCTGTATCTGCCGGTGAGGGTGAGTGTGAATGTGTGTGACCTGTATCTGCCGGTGAGGGCGAGTGTGTGTGACCTGTATCTGCCGGTGAGGGCGAGTGTGTGTGACCTGTATCTGCCGGTGAGGGCGAGTGTGTGTGACCTGTATCTGCCGGTGAGGGCGAGTGTGTGTGACCTGTATCTGCCGGTGAGGGCGAGTGTGTGTGACCTGTATCTGCCGGTGAGGGCCAGTGTGTGTGACCTGTATCTGCCGGTGAGGGCGAGTGTGTGTGACCTGTATCTGCCGGTGAGGATGAGTGTGAGTGTGTGTGACCTGTATCTGCTGGTGAGGATGAGTGAGTGTGTGTGACCTGTATCTGCTGGTGAGTGTGAGTGTGAGTGTGTGTGACCTGTATCTGCTGGTGAGGATGAGTGTGAGTGTGTGTGACCTGTATCTGCTGGTGAGGATGAGTGTGAGTGTGTGTGACCTGTATCTGCTGGTGAGGATGAGTGAGTGTGTGTGACCTGTATCTGCTGGTGAGGATGAGTGTGAGTGTGTGTGACCTGTATCTGCTGGTGAGGATGAGTGAGTGTGTGTGACCTGTATCTGCTGGTGAGTGTGAGTGTGAGTGTGTGTGACCTGTATCTGCTGGTGAGGATGAGTGTGAGTGTGTGTGACCTGTATCTGCTGGTGAGTGTGAGTGTGAGTGTGTGTGACCTGTATCTGCTGGTGAGGATGAGTGTGAGTGTGTGTGACCTGTATCTGCTGGTGAGGATGAGTGTGAGTGTGTGTGACCTGTATCTGCTGGTGAGGATGAGTGAGTGTGTGTGACCTGTATCTGCTGGTGAGGATGAGTGTGAGTGTGTGTGACCTGTATCTGCTGGTGAGGATGAGTGAGTGTGTGTGACCTGTATCTGCTGGTGAGTGTGAGTGTGAGTGTGTGTGACCTGTATCTGCTGGTGAGGATGAGTGTGAGTGTGTGTGACCTGTATCTGCTGGTGAGGATGAGTGTGAGTGTGTGTGACCTGTATCTGCTGGTGTAGGATCTGCTGCTCCTGCTGGTAGAGGATGTGCTGTTGCTGCGTGTGCTCCATCAGCCGCTCATCCTGCGACGCCGCATACATCTTCTGAAGCTGCTCGCACTCCTGCACACACACACACACACACGTGTGACGCTGAGCCACTGCTGCTTCAGGTGAGGGCGTGTTTGTGCTCCGTACCTGTTTGAGCTGCCGGATGAGGCTGTTGTTCTCCAGCTGGGTCTTGAACGCTTGGATGGTGGCGGCTCCATCTGAGAAGCGTCTGACCGGAGAGAAGCGCTCCATCGGCAGGTGAAGGGTGTTACAGTCTTTATACGACGACCTGGAACACACACACACAGACGCGTGGCGTTTGTTAGACGTGTAAGCTCACGCGGAGTCACGTGATCTCAGCGCGTCTGAATCCACGCAGTTCAGAGTTCAAACGGACCGCTACGCCTCAGCACGTGGAACACATCAACACAACATTCACAAATGAGCCACTGAGACATCACAGATTTGAGCACATTCACTGTCAGGCGTACAGCGATCGCCCTTCTATCGGTCTACACTGCAGCCACAGGTCAGAGGTCACCACTGTGTGTGAAACACTTCCTCTTCATCCGGACGCTTGTGTGTGTGTCCAGCAGGGGGCGCTGTGACCGCACACTGCACTCTCTCAGTAGACAGGAAATCAGCAGGATCTGCTCCTCTCAGGGTTTCTGAGCTCAGTTTATAATTAGAATATATTTACATTTATCATAACATTTAAGGGAAAGAACATTAGCATCATGTTCCAGGATCTACAAAGTTTCAAAGATAAAAGAATCGATTCTGAACTGAAACGAGTCATCAGTAATTTAGTCTCACTTCCTGCTGAATCTGCGTAGGTTTGTAACTAATTAGCATAATGCCCGCCTCTGGTCGTGATTGGCTGAACAGCGACTCTTTGCCCCGCCCTCGCACACTGTAGTTCATTTGCATAATGCCCACCTCTGGTCCTGATTGGCTGAACAGCGTCTCTTTGCCCCGCCCTCACACACTGTAGTTAATTTGCATAATGCCCGCCTCTGGTCCTGATTGGCTGAACAGCGTCTCTTTGCCCCGCCCTCACACACTGTAGTTAATTTGCATAATGCCCGCCTCTGGTCCTGATTGGCTGAACAGCGTCTCTTTGCCCCACCCTCACACACTGTAGTTAATTTGCATAATGCCCACCTCTGGTCCTGATTGACTGAACAGCGTCTCTTTGCCCCTCCCTCACACATCAATTGCTCCTGTCTGTCCTGCTGTGCTCGCGTATGCTTTGCTTGCTTTTGAATCTTTATTTGATATCATTCCCTGTTGTTTAAACTGCTAAATATAATTTACCCATCACCATATATTGTCTAATATTGCCTACCACATTAAATCTGACACCGCTAGCTTTTAATCTAAATCACTATCACGCGTTAGCATTTCGCTAGCCTGTTAGCTTGCTATCTCTTAGCTTGCCACCGGGTCTCCTGTCTCCTGTTTTCTGAGTTCATTAAACAACTGTGGTGAGTTGGATTAGTAAATAGACTCCATCAAACAACTGTGGTAAGTTGGATTAATCAACAAATACGGTAAACCATGTCTTCTTCTCCTGTTACTGTCACTTGCACTGCATGTTTCATGTTTAGTATATCTTTCTCCGTTGGCGAACAGGGCTTCACATGTGATAAATGTAAGGAGATAGTCAGGCTGACGGAAAAGATTTCAGAATTAGAGACACGCATCCAGACTTTATTTGAGAGTAGTGAGAATGTAACAGCTTTAGACACTGCTTTGGATGCGAATAGCTTAGTGAACTCTGTACATTGTTCAGTTCCGGCTGTAGAGCCCGTGCAGCAGGGCAACTGGGTGACGGTGAGACGGCATAGTTGCGGATCAAAAAAACACTCTTCCGTTCCGATTAGAACATCAAACAGGTTCTCTCCACTCAGTGATGCACCCACTGAGAATCCTGTTGAAAGTGCCCTAGTTATTGGCGATTCTATTACACGGAACGTGAAAATAGAGACACCAGCCACCATAGTCACATGTTTACCAGGAGCCAGAGCGCCTGACATCAAAGCAAATTTAAAAGTGCTGGCTAATGCTAATTGTAAATTCTCTAAGATTATTATTCACGTCGGCACAAATGATGTTCGACTTCGCCAGTCGGAGATCACCAAAATTAACATTAAAGAGGTGTGTGAACTCGCAAGTACGATGGCAGATGACGTTTTTTGCTCTGGTCCCCTCCCCGTTAAAAGGAGTGATGAGATACTTAGCAGACTATCATCACTCAATGGCTGGTTGTCTAAGTGGTGTCCGCAAAATAACATAGGGTTCATAGACAATTGGAAAAGCTTTTGGGGCAGACCTGACCTGTTGAAAAAAGATGGTATTCATCCTTCCTGGGATGGAGCCGCTCTTCTCTCTAGTAATTTGGCACATAGTCTTAGAGCTAAACATTGACTAACTGGGGCCCAGGTCAGGAAGCAGACGGACTGGCTTACCCGACCGCCTGCTAGCTGTCTCACGTCACAGAAGTCAGATAAATCCCAGCACATAGAGACTCTTTCACCTAGATATTATCACATAGAGACTGTGTCTGTTCCACGAGTTAGTAAATACAAAAAAAAACATCAAAACCATTCAACGGTAAAAATTTAATTGATGTCCAACAAATAAATAACAGATATAATACAAATGAACAAATGATAAAGCTCGGGCTGCTGAATATTCGATCCCTTTCCCCAAAAGCGCTTATTGTTAATGATATGATTACAGATCATAACCTAGATGTGCTGTGTTTGACAGAAACCTGGCTAAAACCTGACGATTACATTACTTTAAATGAGTCCACCCCCCAAGATTATTGTTATAAACACGAGCCGCGTCTGAAAGGTAAAGGGGGAGGTGTTGCTGTAATTTATAATAAAATCTTCAGTATTACTCAGAAGTCTAGTTTCAAATATAATTCCTTTGAAGTTTTGGTGCTTTATGTAACGTTATGTAGTGAAATTGATAAATCCCGTTTGACATTTGTGCTGGCTACTGTATACAGGCCACCAGGGCACCATACAGACTTTACCAGAGAATTTGCTGATTTTCTATCAGAGTTAGTACTGGCTGCAGATAAAGTCCTAATTGTTGGTGATTTTAATATCCATGTAGACAATGAAAAAGACGCATTGGGATTGGCATTTAGAGACATTCTAAACTCTACTGGAGTAAGGCAACACGTGTCAGGACCCACTCATCACCGTAATCATACGTTAGACCTAATACTGTCACATGGAATAAATGTTGATACCATTGAAATTCTGCAGCAGAGCAATGACATCTCAGATCATTACCTAGTATCATGTACACTTAATTTAGCAAAGGCTGCAAAGCCGTCCCCTCGCTTCAAATATGGCAGGACTATCACTGCTGCCACTAAAGATTTCTTTGTAAATAATCTTCCTCATCAGTTTCATCTCCTCAGCATCCCAGATAGCCTAGAGGAACTCGATGTTGCAACAGAAACTATTGACTCTCTCTTTTCCAGCACTTTAGACACAGTTGCTCCCCGGCGCTTAAAGAAGATTAAAGAAAATAGTCCAACGCCGTGGTACAACGAGCACACCCGGGCCCTTAAAACAGCAGCCAGAAAAATGGAGCGCAGCTGGAAGAAAACAAAACTAGAAGTTTTTCGCATTTTGTGGAAAGAGCATGATTGCATACAGAAAGG
>JBAPCB010000049.1:125000-157500 GCA_039654105.1 Coreius guichenoti | reverse complement strand
TCTCTCTCTCTCTCACTCACCGATTCACCTCTCTCTCTCACTGACCGATTCATCCACTCTCTCTCTCACTGACCGATTCACCCACTCTCTCTCTCTCTCTCTCTCACTGACCGATTCACCCACTCTCTCACTCACCGATTCACCCACTCTCTCTCTCTCTCTCACCGATTCACCCGCTCTCTCTCTCTCTCACTCACCGATTCACTCTCTCTCTCTCTCTCTCACTCACCGATTTACCCACTCTCTCTCTCTCACTGACCGATTCACCCACTCTCTCTCTCTCTCTCTCTCTCTCTCACTCACCGATTCACTCTCTCACTCACCGATTTACCCACTCTCTCTCTCTCACTGACCGATTCACCCACTCTCTCTCTCTCTCTCTCACTCACCGATTCACTCTCTCACTCACCGATTCACCCACTCTCTCTCTCTCTCACCGATTCACCCACTCTCTCTCTCACTGACCGATTCACCCACTCTCTCTCTCACTCACCGATTCACCTCTCTCTCTCACTGACCGATTCATCCACTCTCTCTCTCACTCACCGATTCACCCACTCTCTCTCTCACTCACCGATTCACCTCTCTCTCTCACTGACCGATTCATCCACTCTCTCTCTCACTGACCGATTCACCCACTCTCTCTCACTCTCTCTCTCTCTCACTCACCGATTCACCCATTCTCTCTCTCTCTCACTGACCGATTCACCCACTCTCTCTCTCACCGATTCACTCTCTCTCTCTCTCACTCACCGATTCACCCACTCTCTCTCTCACCGATTCACTCTCTCTCTCTCTCACTCACCGATTCACCCATTCTCTCTCTCTCTCTCTCTCTCTCTCTCTCTCTCTCTCTCACTGACCGATTCACCCACTCTCTCTCTCACCGATTCACTCTCTCTCTCTCTCACTCACCGATTCACCCACTCTCTCTCTCACTGACCGATTCACCCACTCACCGATTCACCCACTCTCTCTCCTCACTCACCGATTCACCCACTCTCTCTCCTCACTCACCGATTCACCCACTCTCTCTCTCACTCACCGATTCACTCTCTCTCTCTCTCACTGACCGATTCACCCACTCACCGATTCACCCACTCTCTCTCTCTCTCTCTCACTCACCGATTCACCCACTCTCTCTCTCTCTCACCCACCGATTCACCCACTCTCTCTCTCTCTCACTCACCGATTCACCCACTCTCTCTCTCACCGATTCACCCACTCTCACACTCACTGACCGATTCACCCACTCTCTCTCTCACTGACCGATTCATCCACTCTCTCTCTCTCTCTCTCACCGATTCACTCTCTCTCTCTCTCTCACTGACCGATTCACCCACTCACCGATTCACCCACTCTCTCTCTCTCTCACTCACCGATTCACCCACTCTCTCTCTCTCTCACTCACCGATTCACCCACTCTCTCTCTCTCTCACTGACCGATTCATCCACTCTCTCTCTCACTGACCGATTCATCCACTCTCTCTCTCTCTCTCACCGATTCACCCACTCTCTCTCTCTCACCGATTCACCCACTCTCTCTCTCTCACCGATTCACCCACTCTCTCTCTCTCTCTCTCTCACTCACCGATTCACCCACTCTCTCTCTCACCGATTCACCCACTCTCTCTCTCACTCACCGATTCACCCACTCTCTCTCTCACCGATTCACCCACTCTCTCTCTCACACTCACCGATTCACCCACTCTCTCTCACACTCACCGATTCACCCACTCTCTCTCTCACTCACCGATTCACCCTCTCTCTCACTCACCGATTCACCCACTCTCTCTCTCTCACTCACCGATTCACCCACTCTCTCTCTCTCTCTCTCTCTCACTCACCGATTCACCCACTCTCTCTCTCTCACTCACCGATTCACCCACTCTCTCTCTCTCTCACCGATTCACCCGCTCTCTCTCTCTCTCTCTCACCGATTCACCCGCTCTCTCTCTCTCTCTCACTCACCGATTCACCCGCTCTCTCTCTCACTCACCGATTCACCCGCTCTCTCACCGATTCACCCGCTCTCTCACCGATTCACCCGCTCTCTCACTCTCTCACCGATTCACCCGCTCTCTCTCTCACTCACCGATTCACCCGCTCTCTCACCGATTCACCCGCTCTCTCACCGATTCACCCGCTCTCTCACTCTCTCACCGATTCACCCGCTCTCTCTCACTCACTCACCGATTCACCCACTCTCTCACTCACTCACCGATTCACCCACTCTCTCTCTCACCGATTCACCCACTCTCTCACTCACTCACCGATTCACCCACTCTCTCACTCACTCACCGATTCACCCACTCTCTCTCTCACCGATTCACCCACTCTCTCTCTCACTCACCGATTCACCCACTCTCTCTCTCACTCACCGATTCACCCACTCTCTCACTGACTCACCGATTCACCCACTCTCTCTCTCACCGATTCACCCGCTCTCACTCACCGATTCACCCGCTCTCTCACTCACTCACCGATTCACCCGCTCTCTCTCTCACCGATTCACCCACTCTCTCACTCACTCACCGATTCACCCACTCTCTCTCACCGATTCACCCACTCTCTCACTCACCGATTCACCCACTCTCTCTCTCACCGATTCACCCACTCTGTCACTCACTCACCGATTCACCCACTCTCTCTCTCACCGATTCACCCACTCTGTCACTCACTCACCGATTCACCCACTCTCTCTCTCACCGATTCACCCACTCTCTCACTCACCGATTCACCCGCTCTCTCACTCACTCACCGATTCACCCACTCTCTCTCTCACCGATTCACCCACTCTCTCACTCACCGATTCACCCACTCTCTCTCTCACCGATTCACCCACTCTCTCTCTCACCGATTCACCCACTCTCTCTCTCACCGATTCACCCACTCTCACTCACCGATTCACCCGCTCTCTCTCTCACTCACCGTTTCACCCACTCTCTCTCACCGATTCACCCACTCTCTCTCTCTCTCTCTCACCGATTCACCCACTCTCTCACTCACCGATTCACCCACTCTCTCTCTCACCGATTCACCCACTCTCTCTCTCACCGATTCACCCACTCTCTCTCTCACACCGATTCACCCGCTCTCTCTCTCACACTCACCGATTCACCCACTCTCTCTCACACACTCACCGATTCACCCACTCTCTCACTCACTCACCGATTCACCCACTCTCTCACTCACTCACCGATTCACCCACTCTCTCACTCACTCACCGATTCACCCACTCTCTCTCTCACTCACCGATTCACCCGCTCTCTCACTCACTCACCGATTCACCCGCTCTCTCTCTCACCGATTCACCCGCTCTCTCTCTCACCGATTCACCCGCTCTCTCACTCACCGATTCACCAGCTCTCTCACTCACTCACCGATTCACCCGCTCTCTCTCTCACCGATTCACCCACTCTCTCACTCACCGATTCACCCACTCTCTCACCGATAAACCCACTCTCTCTCTCACCCTCACCGATTCACCCACTCTCTCACTCACCGATTCACCCACTCTCTCTCTCACCGATTCACCCACTCTCTCACTCACCGATTCACCCACTCTCTCTCTCACCGATTCACCCACTCTGTCACTCACTCACCGATTCACCCACTCTCTCTCTCACCGATTCACCCACTCTCTCACTCACCGATTCACCCGCTCTCTCACTCACTCACCGATTCACCCGCTCTCTCTCTCACCGATTCACCCACTCTCTCACTCACCGATTCACCCACTCTCTCACTCGCCGATTCACCCACTCTCTCTCTCGCCGATTCACCCACTCTCTCTCTCGCCGATTCACCCACTCTCTCACTCACCGATTCACCCACTCTCACTCACCGATTCACCCGCTCTCTCTCTCACTCACCGATTCACCCACTCTCTCTCACCGATTCACCCACTCTCTCTCTCTCTCTCACCGATTCACCCACTCTCTCACTCACCGATTCACCCACTCTCTCTCTCACCGATTCACCCACTCTCTCTCTCACCGATTCACCCACTCTCTCTCTCACCGATTCACCCACTCTCTCTCTCACCGATTCACCCACTCTCTCTCACCGATTCACCCACTCTCTCTCTCTCTCTCTCACCGATTCACCCGCTCTCTCTCTCTCACCGATTCACCCACTCTCTCTCTCTCACTCACCGATTCACCCACTCTCTCTCTCTCACCGATTCACCCACTCGCTCTCTCTCACTCACCGATTCACCCGCTCTCTCTCTCTCACCGATTCACCCGCTCTCTCTCTCTCACCGATTCACCCACTCTCTCTCACTCACCGATTCACCCACTCTCTCTCACTCACCGATTCACCCACTCTCTCTCTCACCGATTCACCCACTCTCTCACTCACCGATTCACCCGCTCTCTCTCTCACTCACCGATTCACCCGCTCTCTCTCACTCACCGATTCACCCGCTCTCTCTCTCACTCACCGATTCACCCGCTCTCTCTCTCACTCACCGATTCACCCGCTCTCTCTCACTCACCGATTCACCCGCTCTCTCTCTCACTCACCGATTCACCCGCTCTCTCTCTCACTCACCGATTCACCCGCTCTCTCTCTCACTCACCGATTCACCCGCTCTCTCTCTCTCTCACCGATTCACCCGCTCTCTCTCTCACTCACCGATTCACCCGCTCTCTCTCTCTCTCACCGATTCACCCGCTCTCTCTCTCTCTCACCGATTCACCCGCTCTCTCTCTCTCTCACCGATTCACCCGCTCTCTCTCTCTCACCGATTCACCCGCTCTCTCTCTCACTCACCGATTCACCCGCTCTCTCTCTCACTCACCGATTCACCCACTCTCTCTCTCTCACCGATTCACCCACTCTCTCACTCACCGATTCACCCACTCTCTCACTCACCGATTCACCCACTCTCTCTCTCTCTCACTCACCGATTCACCCACTCTCTCTCACCGATTCACCCACTCTCTCTCTCTCACTCACCGATTCACCCGCTCTCTCACCGATTCACCCACTCTCTCTCTCTCTCACCGATTCACCCACTCTCTCTCTCACCGATTCACCCACTCTCTCTCTCTCACTCACCGATTCACCCACTCTCTCTCTCACCGATTCACCCACTCTCTCACTCACCGATTCACCCACTCTCTCACTCACCGATTCACCCACTCTCTCTCTCTCTCACTCACCGATTCACCCACTCTCTCTCTCTCACCGATTCACCCACTCTCTCTCTCTCACTCACCGATTCACCCGCTCTCTCACCGATTCACCCACTCTCTCTCTCTCTCACCGATTCACCCACTCTCTCTCTCACCGATTCACCCACTCTCTCTCTCTCACTCACCGATTCACCCACTCTCTCTCTCTCTCACCGATTCACCCGCTCTCTCTCTCTCACTCACCGATTCACCCACTCTCTCTCTCACCGATTCACCCGCTCTCTCACTCACCGATTCACCCGCTCTCTCTCTCACCGATTCACCCACTCTCTCTCTCTCTCTCTCATTCACTGATTCACCCGCTCTCTCTCTCTCTCACACCGATTCACCCGCTCTCTCTCTCTCACCGATTCACCCACTCTCTCTCTCACCGATTCACCCGCTCTCTCTCTCACTCACCGATTCACCCGCTCTCTCTCTCACTCACCGATTCACCCGCTCTCTCTCTCACTCACCGATTCACCCACTCTCTCTCTCACTCACCGATTCACCCACTCTCTCTCTCTCACCGATTCACCCACTCTCTCTCTCTCACCGATTCACCCACTCTCTCTCTCACTCACCGATTCACCCGCTCTCTCTCTCACTCACCGATTCACCCGCTCTCTCTCTCACTCACCGATTCACCCACTCTCTCTCACTCACCGATTCACCCACTCTCTCTCTCACTCACCGATTCACCCGCTCTCTCTCTCACTCACCGATTCACCCGCTCTCTCTCTCACTCACCGATTCACCCGCTCTCTCTCTCACCGATTCACCCACTCTCTCTCTCACCGATTGACCCGCTCTCTCTCTCTCACCGATTCACCCACTCTCTCTCTCACCGATTCACCCACTCTCTCTCTCACCGATTCACCCACTCTCTCTCTCACCGATTCACCCGCTCTCTCTCTCACCGATTCACCCGCTCTCTCACTCTCACTCACCGATTCACCCGCTCTCTCTCTCTCTCTCACCGATTCACCCGCTCTCTGTCTCACCGATTCACCCGCTCTCTGTCTCACCGATTCACCCGCTCTCTCACTCTCACCGATTCACCCGCTCTCTCTCTCTCTCACCGATTCACCCACTCTCTCTCTCTCACCGATTCGCCCGCTCTCTCTCTCTCACTCACCGATTCACCCGCTCTCTCTCTCTCTCTCTCTCACCGATTCACCCACTCTCTCTCTCTCACCGATTCACCCACTCTCTCTCTCTCTCTCTCTCTCACTCACCAATTCACCCGCTCTCTCACTCACTCACCGATTCACCCGCTCTCTCACTCACTCACCGATTCACCCGCTCTCTCACTCACTCACCGATTCACCCACCCACCCACACACACTCACTCACCGATTCACCCACCCACCCACACACACTCACTCACCGATTCACCCACCCACCCACACACACACACACACACACACACACCTGCGATCTTGATGTTCAGGTTGTGGTCCAGCAGCAGGTTTTCTGCTTTCAGGTCTCTGTGGACGATGTTCCTGCAGTGGCAGAAATAAACCGCCGCTACGATCTGCTTGAACTTCCGCCGAGCGTCTTTCTCCGCCATCCGTCCATGAGCCACCAGATGATCTAAGAAACACATATATTCACGTCTATGCTCAAAAAGGCGGGTGAAAGTTCATGAACAGGACGGGTTACAGAAATCAACGAATGAATCTCATCATGTTGTTTTGCTCAGCTGATTCAAAGGTTTGGAATCAAACGATGGATTCACTCACCGAAGATCTCTCCTCCGCTGGCGTACTCGGTCACCAGATAGATCAATCGCTCCGTCTCCATCACCTGCCAAACACACACACACACACACACACACACACACACACTGAGTGCCAATCGCATTCAAACGTGTGCAAACCAACAGAAGACTTAACCAATCAGATGCGAGCATGAGGAGGGAGGCAGACCTGGTACAGACGGATGATGTGAGGGTGTCGCAGCATCTTCATGATCTGAACCTCCCGAAAGATCTTCTTCAGATTCTCGTCGTCCAGCTGCGTCTTATCAACGATCTTTATCGCAACCTGAGACACACAGATCAGCATCTTTAGTGTATTATCAACATAAACAAGTTTTCACCCAGTAACAGTTCATTAGCATAAATACAGGCTGTTTACGGTTGCCAAGCGACATAATGATCAAAGAGCATCTATTAAAGAAAGACTGGCGCATAATTAATATAAAACCCAACTGATGTGCAGATACACGCGCACTGAAAAACATTAGCGTAGAAATAATGAAATAGTACTTTATTGTGTGTGTGTGTGTGTTTTACAACAACTTCGGATGTGTCCCATCAGACCTGATTGTGTTTTGTGTGAGAGATAGACAGTAAATCAGATGGAGCAGCAGTTCCAGTAACAGTGTGTGTGTGTGTGTGTATTTAAAGCATCGCTTCTATTAATATCTCTGGATCCGCTCCTGCTACAGTGACGCAATCAGACTCCAGCTGACCCTGTGCGGACAACATCTGGACACACACACACACACACACACTCACGCAGAAGCATGTGCACGGAAAGGAAGCACAGCAACATGATTCAGCATGCAGCACACAGGGATTATTGCCATGGAAGCAGTGTGTGTTGTGCTGAGTAAGCGACTGTATCCACACACACCAAACACATGAAAGACTGACACACACACACACACACACAGCTGCAGACGCTCGGAGCATCTCTGACATCAGCGTGTGTGACAGTCTGCGCTGCAGGAGGATGAGACGCTGAAACGAACCGCTGCGGACGGACAAGACACTCAACACACACAGACTCAACACACACACAGACTAACACACACTCAACACAGACTAACACACTCACACACAGACTAACACACACACAGACTAACACACACAACACAGACTAACACACAGACTAACACACAGACTAACACACAGACTAACACACAGACTAACACACAGACTAACACACAGACTAACACACACTCAACACACACACACAACACACAGACTAACACACACAACACACAGACTAACACACACTCAACACACACTCAACACACACAGACTCAAAACAGACTCAACACACAGACTCAACACACAGACTCAACACACAGACTCAACACACAGACTCAACACACAGACTCAACACACAGACTCAACACACAGACTCAACACACTCACACTCAAAACAGACTAACACACAAACTAACGCAGACTCAACACGCAGACTCAACAAAGACTAACAGACTCAACATAGACTAACACACACACTCAACACAGACTAACACACAGACTCAACACACAGACTCAACACACAGACTCAACACACAGACTCAACACACAGACTCAACACACAGACTCAACACACAGACTCAACACACAGACTCAACACACTCACACTCAAAACAGACTAACACACAAACTAACGCAGACTCAACACGCAGACTCAACATAGACTAACACACACACTCAACACAGACTAACACACAGACTCAACACACAGACTCAACACACAGACTCAACACACACACTCAACACACACACTCAACACACACACTCAACACACACACTCAACACACACACTCAACACACACACAGACTAACACTCAACACACAGACTCAAAACAGACTAACACACAAACTAACACAGACTCAACACACAGACTCAACACACAGACTAACAGACTAACACAGACTCAACACACACACTCAACACAGACTAACACACACTCAACACACACAGACTAACACACACAGACTCAACGCAGACTAACGCAGACTAACGAAGACTCACCACACACACACAGACTCAACACACACACTCAACACACACACTCAACACAGAGACTCAAAACAGACTAACACAGACTCAACACACAGACTAACACACAGACTAACACACAGACTAACACACAGACTAACACACAGACTAACACACACACACACTCAACACACACACACACTCAACACACACACACTCAACACACACACACTCAACACACACACACTCAACACACACACACTCAACACACACACTCAACACACACACTCAACACACACACTCAAAACAGACTAACACACAAACTAACGCAGACTCAACACACAGACTCAACACACAGACTAACGCAGACTCAACAGACGAACACAGACTAACACAGACTAACACACACTCTAACACACAGACTAACACACGCAGACTAACACACACAGACTAACACACGCAGACTAACGCAGACTCAACACACACACACACACTCAACACACAGACTCAAAACAGACTAACACACAAACTAACGCAGACTCACGCAGACTAACACACAGACTCAACACACACACTAACGCAGACTCAACACAGACTAACACAGACTAACACAGACTAACACAGACTAACACAGACTAACACAGACTAACACAGACTCAACACAGACTCAACACAGACTCAACACAGAACACACAACACACACAGACTCAACACACACAGACTCAACACACACAGACTCAACACACACAGACTCAACACACACAGACTCAACACACACAGACTCAACACACAGACTCAAAACAGACTAACACAGACTAACACACACAGAACAGACTCAACACACAGACTCAACACAGACTCAAAACAGACTAAACACAGACTCAACACAGACTAACACAGACTCAACACAGACTCAACACAGACTCAACACAGACTCAACACAGACTAACACAGACTCAACACAGACTCAACACAGACTCAACACAGACTCAACACAGAACACACAACACACACAGACTCAACACACACAGACTCAACACACACAGACTCAACACACACAGACTCAACACACACAGACTCAACACACACAGACTCAACACACACAGACTCAACACACACAGACTCAACACACACAGACTCAACACACACAGACTCAACACACAGACTCAACACAGACTCAACACACACAGAACACACACAGAACAGACTCAACACACAGACTCAAAACAGACTAAACACACAGACTAAACACACAGACTAACACACAGACTCAACACACACAGACTCAACACACACAGACTCAACACACACAGACTCAACACACACAGACTCAACACAGACTCAACACAGACTCAACACAGACTCAACACAGACTCAACACAGACTCAACACAGACTCAACACACACAGAACACACACAGAACAGACTCAACACACAGACTCAACACAGACTCAAAACAGACTAAACACACAGACTAAACACACAGACTAACACACAGACTAACACACGCAGACTCAACACACACGCAGACTCAACACACGCAGACTCAACACACGCAGACTCAACACACACGCACTCAACACACGCAGACTAACACACACACGCACTCAACACACGCAGACTAACACACACACGCACTCAACACAGACTAACACACTAACACACTAACACACAGACTAACACACTAACACACTAACACACAGACTAACACACTAACACACTAACACACTAACACACAGACTAACACACTAACACACTAACACACAGACTAACACACTAACACACTAACACACAGACTAACACACTAACACACAGACTAACACACTAACACACTAACACACAGACTAACACACTAACACACTAACACACAGACTAACACACTAACACACTAACACACAGACTAACACACTAACACACTAACACACAGACTAACACACTAACACACTAACACACAGACTAACACACACACACTCAAAACAGACTAACACACACACACTCAAAACAGACTAACACACACACACTCAAAACAGACTAACACACACACACTCAAAACAGACTAACACACACACACTCAAAACAGACTAACACACACACACTCAAAACAGACTAACACACACACACACTCAAAACAGACTAACACACACACACTCAAAACAGACTAACACACACACACTCAAAACAGACTAACACACACACACTCAAAACAGACTAACACACACACACTCAAAACAGACTAACACACACACACTCAAAACAGACTAACACACACACACTCAAAACAGACTAACACACACACTCCCTCACACACTCCCTCACACACTCCCTCACACACTCCCTCACACACTCCCTCACACACTCCCTCACACACTCCCTCACACACTCCCTCACACACTCCCTCACACACTCCCTCACACACTCCCTCACACACTCCCTCACACACTCGTGTTCGAACAGCAGAATCAATGATTCTCTCACAGACGCCGCCGCTGATTCTCATTCTTGTAATGTATAATACATGAAAAACACAATATATTTGATTGGGGTGTGAATCGTCACTGGTCTCACGATTCAGTTCAATTACGAATATCATGTCAGCGTTTCGATTTGATATCATGATGCATCACGACTAATCCTGTATGAATGTAATGAGAATAAACAGCATTAGGAATCATGAGAATCACAAACACAAATGTAAATTACAGTAATGAGAATGAGATTTGTTCTGCATTACGCTAATGACATATTGGAGGAAAATGCATAAACTGTCGTGAGTGTAACTGAATATAATTTCATATATTTTTTTTTTCTTTTGCACTGAAATATGAGCTGCTCATGTTCACACCGATAAAGTGCTCGACTGACGAGTGAGAATCATCCAGTGTTTCATGATAAAAATCATGACGAAAGCACAAACTATAACTGAGCATCGTCCACACGAACAGCTGAGAAAGCATGACATCACTCGAACAAACACAGCACCTGCTCTCTGACATCAGACACGGAGAGAGAGACAGAGAGGCATTCAGATGAGAGCAAGTCTTAGCATGTTAATTGGCTTATGAAGCTGAGCGCCTGAACATGTCTCTGCTGAACACACACAAACACTGAGCGCTAGAAGAGACGCTCACACTATCAGAACGAATCTGACGCTTATCCGAAGACACGCAACACCAGGTCACTTCAGGGTAATGTGACATTTACGGCAGGTTGATGCCGATCTGAAATCACATCTCAGATCTGTAGGACTGGGCACCGACACAAATTCATTCACACGCTTTCGATATCATTTGGATATACAGGTTCATTTCTATCACAGTAAAAAATCTCTCTGAACTGAACCGGTAAACTACCGGAACCTCGTCAGTCGCTGCGTTACTGTAATATTACAATTAACATTTGATTTGTGTACAAACATTTAACATCATACTTTTTAAGTTTCTACTCCAATTGGTATTTAAATTGTGGCCGTCATAAACCCATCATGAAAACGAGTCTTTATTCAAACTTGCATTAAATATTGAAGAACAGGTAGAGTAAAAAAATAACGACTATGTAATATGTTAATCAAAACACTCTTGTATTGACGTCTTTCAGCAGTTGAAACGCTGATTGATGGATCACGAGACATGATTGATTTCAGTTGTTCTGTATCGTTCCACATTCCTTCTGATGTTCATCATGTTTATTTGCTGCTGTAACTAGAAGTGAAGAGATGATCGGCTCTACAGCGATCTGACACATTAATCAATTTATCTGTAAACCTAAGGGCAGAATACGGTCAGTGCTTGAGGATCTCACGTTTACTTGCTACCGAGAGTCTCAAACACCATCAGCAGCTGCCGATTCTCAGGCATTAGCATCTATCGCAGGACTCTGGAGGAACCTGTGCATCAGAACACAAATCAGCCTGATTGAGACTGTCATTTCCTGAAAGATCTTTCTATTTTGTGTGCAATATGCACCGGCTGCTTCATGAAGCCTTAGTGGACACGCATGTGTGAGACTAACACAAGATCAACACAAGACACCTAGGCCCAACACCTCAAGCCATGTGCAACTTCCTCGACCAGTCGAAACAACCGTGCAAGTTCATCATATCTTCTTCAGTCAACGCAGAAGAAATCGATTGCAACTTCAACACCATCGGACCGAACTATCAAGAATTTCTCCTGTGACTGTACATCGGACACTCTTCAACCAATCAGGCAAATGCAAGTAATGTACGATATACAAAATCGCTGTGTAGTTAGTTAAAGCTGTAAACCCCTTTGCTCAGACAAAGGAGCTTGTAGTCACTGATGGTTCTCCCAGGTGTTTTCCATAGCTTCATTCCTCTGTTCTGACCCGGTTCTTCAACCACTTCCACTTTCCATTCTACCCCATGTTTGTATGATTGTGTGTGTGCGCGTTTATGTTAGTTTAGTTGTGTTCGTGATTTAGTTAATAAAACTTGTGCACAATACATATCTGGTTCTGACTCCCTGCCTGCTAAGGAAGAATTATTTTTCTGTGGCCATGAAAAATACCCTTCTCTTAGAATTAATTAATAATCAATACTGAGTGTTCACAGGATGAACTGATTGATTGATTGTAATGTTAATATAGCTACATCAAGTTAATCTCATTAACTGATTAAAATATTCATAATTAATCCTAATGAGTTACGAATTATTAATATTTCCCCTTTGAGCTAACTCGCTACAAGATCAGCGATCAACAAGAATAATACGAGATCAACACAGGATGATCACGAGATGAACATGAGATCAATGCAAGATTAGCACGGGATCAACGCAAGACTAATGGGCAATTCCAGCGTTATGGACGTGACATTTGCAGTCAAAACTTGAAATATAAATTCTTATAGAATGCATTTAATACCAATATATTGAACAGTTTTTTTATATATTCATAGTCCCTTAATAAAGGTGCCCAGACATTAAAAAAAATTCAGTCTACACACGCGTTTTATATTTTAGATGAGGGAAATATACGCGTTACGGATGTGACAAAAAAAGTCTCTAAGTTTTAGGTGATAACACATTTACTATGAATTCTGTGAATTACACTGCGTAAACCAAAAGTCATAATACCCACTGAATGAAGAGGGGTTGGCTCTCCACAGAGCATAAAATATTCATTTTATTTTATTTTATTTTATTTTTCGTATTCGCATTAATGGGGAAAAAAAATCAGTGTTACGGGCGTGACAGATCTCCGTTACGGACGTGACCGGTCTGAAAGTGGCACTAAAGACTGCTTTAAAACTTTAACAGAGACCTCGAGTGGTCATTTAAACCACCAAATATTGACATCTGCGACACCAGTGTGGTAAGATTGCACAATCAATCAACTTTATTATACTAAATCGCTGTATTTCAAATGGTTATGAATTATTCATGTTGACAAGCGCGTGCGTTGTTCAAGACTCAATTTAGAGACCATGATTTTCCTTCTAACACAACTGCTTGCTAAAATTCATAAAGAAATATTAATGTTCATTATATAGGAGTTCAAATCGCAGGTTTTGCCCACAGTCAGGTGACCCGATTGACACTATTGTCTGTAGGTGTGAGACGCACTCGCAATCATGTCAGTTTTATGTTTTGTCTAAATGATCGCACGGTTTTTGGCTCAAAGTACAAGTCGTGAGTCAAAATTTGCATTTTGTTATAAAATCGACTGAACTTAAAAGTTGAGACCTTTTTCTGTATTAAAACTAACAAAGCACAAAGATTATTGCGATTTTTGGATATGCACGGATATACGGTACGCCTGAAACAGATCACAGTAGGCTAATAATCATATGCATATGATTTAATATGAAGCGTCCGTAACGGTCACGTCCGTAATGCATTTTTATGGTTGTTCAGAGCAAAGTAGTAAGATGAATTGTCGATCCTAATAAGCATAGACATAATTTAGCTTTGTATATAAAGTTTCAAGTTATTTGTGTTTATAATTGTTATATTATATAAACTTAACCTTTAAAATGTTATGGACGTGACACAGCACTGAAGCGCCATGACCTCTTAATTATAGCCCTTATAAAGTCAACAGGAAGTGCTGTTATGACAAAATCGCTTTATTTCTCAGGCATGCCTCCATCTTTCTGCAAAATGCTTACTGTTAAAATAAAGTTTAAAAAGGGGGGTCTTTGATCCCTCTTTTGAAAGCATGAAATATCGTTGGTTGAAAATGTAATTTAGCATTGTTGCTCATCTCATATGTGGTGGATAAGGCAATTTTCTTAATTTCTGTTACAGCACATTAATACAGTATATTACAGACCTAAATGGACAACTTAAAAAGGGTTTTGTTCTTTTGGTAAAAACTTTATTTTTTCATGGTAAGGATGACCTTTGCATGGAATTGCCCTAATACAAGATCAACACAAGATTAGCACGGGATAAACATAAGACTAATACGAGATCAACACAAGACTAATACAAGATCAACAAAGGATCAACACAAGATGATCACGAGATAAACGAGGTCAATGCAAGATTAGCACGGGATCAACGCAAGACTAATACGAGATCAACAAGACTAATACCAGATGATTACAATATGAACATGAGAGATCAACACAAGACTAATACGAGATTAATGCAAGATTAGCATGGGATCAACGCAAGACTATTAGGAGATCAACATGAGATCAATGCAAGACTAATACGAGACGAGCATGAGATGAACACAAGACTATCAACACTTGGGGACACTTAAATTTCAACTATATTACTGATCTGCCCGCATTGACACTATATGATAATTGAAATGAGCTGATGACATCACCGTTTTCACCAGAGCGGCTGTACAGCCGAATCAAATTCTGTTGCATTATTTTCCTGTTACCACTGTGAAGCTGCTTTGAAACAATTGGCATTGTAAAAAGCGCTATATAAATAAAGGTGATTTGAGATGAACGCAAGACTAATACGAGATGAACATGAGATGAACCTTTATTGTTAATGATATGATTACAGATCATAACCTAGATGTGCTGTGTTTGACAGAAACCTGGCTAAAACCTGACGATTACATTACTTTAAATGAGTCCACCCCCCAAGATTATTGTTATAAACACGAGCCGCGTCTGAAAGGTAAAGGGGGAGGTGTTGCTGTAATTTATAATACCATCTTCGGTATTACTCAGAAGTCTAGTTTCAAATATAATTCCTTTGAAGTTTTGGTGCTTTATGTAACGTTATGTAGTGAAATTGATAAATCCCGTTTGACATTTGTGCTGGCTACTGTATACAGGCCACCAGGGCACCATACAGACTTTACCAGAGAATTTGCTGATTTTCTATCAGAGTTAGTACTGGCTGCAGATAAAGTCCTAATTGTTGGTGATTTTAATATCCATGTAGACAATGAAAAAGACGCATTGGGATTGGCATTTAGAGACATTCTAAACTCTATTGGAGTAAGGCAACACGTGTCAGGACCCACTCATCGCCGTAATCATACGTTAGACCTAATACTGTCACATGGAATAAATGTTGATACCATTGAAATTCTGCAGCAGAGCGATGACATCTCAGATCATTACCTAGTATCATGTACACTTAATTTAGCAAAGGCTGCAAAGCCGTCCCCTCACTTCAAATATGGCAGGACTATCACTGCTGCGACTAAAGATTGCTTTGTAAATAATCTTCCTCATCAGTTTCATCTCCTCAGCATCCCAGATAGCCTAGAGGAACTCGATGTTGCAACAGAAACTATTGACTCTCTCTTATCCAGCACTTTAGACACAGTTGCTCCCCGGCGCTTAAAGAAGATTAAAGAAAATAGTCCAACGCCGTGGTACAACGAGCACACCCGGGCCCTTAAAACAGCAGCCAGAAAAATGGAGCGCAGCTGGAAGAAAACAAAACTAGAAGTTTTTCGCAGTTCGTGGAAAGAGAGCATGATTGCATACAGGAAGGCCCTAAAGACTGCTAGATCTGCTTATTTCTCGACTCTCTTAGAAGAAAACAAACACAACCCTAGGTATTTATTCGATACAGTGGCTAAATTAACCAAAGATAAAGCTTCACCTTCTGATGTTTGTAAACAGCACAGCAGTAATGACTTTATGAACTTCTTTACTTGTAAGATTGATAATATTAGGAAAAAAATTATAACCATGCAGCCGTCTACTACAGTATCACATCAGACAGTGCATTGTAGTGTCACTGAGGAAAAATTCCACTCATTCACTGCTATAGGAGAAGAAGAATTGGCTAAACTCATTAATTCATCTAAACCAACAACATGTATGCTCGACCCTATACCGACTAAACTACTAAAAGAGATGCTTCCAGAGGTCATAGATCCTCTTCTTAATATAATTAATTCATCCTTGACATTAGGATATGTACCGAAAACTTTTAAGTTGGCTATTATTAAACCACTTATTAAAAAACCGCAACTTGATCCTACAAAATTAGTCAATTACAGGCCAATCTCAAATCTACCCTTTCTGTCAAAAATACTAGAAAAGGCAGTGTCCTCACAATTATGCTCCTTTTTAGAAAGAAATGGTATCTGTGAGGATTTCTAGTCAGGATTTAGACCGTATCATAGTACTGAGACTGCTCTCATTAGAGTTACAAATGATTTACTCTTATCATCCGATCGCGGTTGTATCTCTCTGTTAGTGTTACTCGATCTTAGCGCTGCATTCGATACTATCGACCACAACATTCTTTTGAATAGACTCGAAAATTATGTTGGCATTAGTGGAACTTCATTGGCATGGTTTAAATCATACTTATCTGACCGTTATCAGTTTGTAGCAGTAAATGAAGAGATGTCACACCGAACACAAGTTCAGTATGGAGTACCGCAGGGCTCAGTGCTAGGACCGTTGCTTTTCACCCTGTACATGCTACCACTGGGAGATATTATTAGGAAGCATGGCGTTAATTTTCATTGTTATGCTGACGATACTCAGCTCTATATTTCTTCACGCCCTGACGAAATTTACCAATTCACAAGATTAACAGAATGCATAGCTGATATAAAAAATTGGATGACTAGTAATTTCCTGCAACTTAATTCAGAAAAAACTGAATTTTTAATCATTGGACAAAAAAGCTCCACAAGTAGTAACCCAGAATACTGTCTAACACTCGATGGCTGCTCTGTCAAGTCCTCGTCGTCAGTTAGGAACCTGGGTGTGCTCTTTGATACCAATCTCTTATTTGAAAGCCACGTTTCTAACATCTGTAAAACTGCATTCTACCATCTTAAAAATATATCTAAATTACGGCACATGCTTTCAATGCAAAATGCTGAACAGTTAGTTCATGCGTTCATGACCTCAAGGCTAGATTATTGTAATGCTCTACTGGGTGGTTGCCCTGCTCGCTTAATAAATAAACTGCAGCTGGTCCAAAACGCAGCAGCTAGAGTTCTTACTAGAACCAGGAAGTATGACCATATTAGCCCGGTTCTGGCAACACTGCATTGGCTCCCTATTAAACATCGTATACATTTTAAAATCTTGCTGATTACTTACAAAGCACTAAATGGTTTAGCTCCCCAGGACTTGAGCGAGCTCTTAACGCATTATACTCCATCACGTCTATTGCGACCTCAAAATTCTGGCCAGTTGATAATACCTAGAATGTCAAAATCAACTGCAGGCGGTCGATCCTTTTCCTATTTAGCACCTAAACTCTGGAACAGTCTTCCTAGCATTGTTCGGGAAGCAGACACACTCTGTCAATTTAAATCTAGACTAAAAACACATCTCTTTACTATGGCACACACATAAAACATTTTTAATTTCTATTATTCAAATCAGTTAAATGATTGTTTTAGGCTGCATTAACTAGGTCAGCCGGAACCGGGAATACTTCCAATAACACCTGATGTACTCGTTACATCATAAGAAGAATTGCATCTACGCTAATGTTAGTCTCTCTGTTTATCCCGAGGTTTACTGCAGTCGGCCGGATCCGGGCCGTATCCGGACCAGATGGTGGACCTTAGCCTGGACATGACGACCATATCCCTGAAGTGTCTGTAGAGACCGTGTCAATTAAACTCCCCACTGTAAATGCCGCATCCTCATTAAACATCCTCATTTAACGACATCCTCATTAAACCCGACATCCTCATTAAACCCGTCCCCGGCGTGACGACTCCAATCTTTCGAATAATCCAACGGATATCTATTGATCTAATATGACTTCTGACCTGTAATGTTGCCAGAATCATAATCATACACTATTTGTTCGTCGGCACCCCGACTGAGCCTGGTTTCTCCCAAGGTTTTTTTCTCCATTCTGGCCCTGAAGGAGTTTTGGTTCCTTGCCACTGTCGCCTTTGGCTTTTGGCTTGCTCAGTTGGGGACACCTAAATTTCAACTATATTACTGATCTGCCCGCATTGACACTATATGATAATTGAAATGAGCTAGATGACATCACCGCTTTCACCAGAGCGGCTGTACAGCCGAATCAAATTCCGTTGCATTATTTTCCTGTTACCACTGTGAAGCTGCTTTGAAACAATTGCCATTGTAAAAGCACTATATAAATAAAGGTGATTTGATTTGATGAACGCAAGACTAATACGAGATGAACACAAGAGATCAACAAGACTAATACGAGATGAACAAGACTAATACGAGATGAACACGAGACTAATACGAGATGAACACAAGATGAACACAAGACTAATACGAGATGAACACGAGATGAACACAAGACTAATACGAGATGAACACGAGATGAACACGAGATGAACAAGACTAATACGAGATGAACACGAGATCAACACACGACTAATACGAGATGAACGCAAGACTAATACGAGATGAACACACGACTAATACAAGATGAACATGAGATGAACACAAGACTAATACGAGATGAACACAAGAGATCAACACAAGACTAATACGAGATGAACGCAAGACTAATACGAGATGAACACAAGACTAATACGAGATGAACACGAGATGAACAAGACTAATACGAGATCAACACAAGACTAATACGTGATGAACACAAAACTAATACGAGATCAACACAAGACTTATACGAGATCAACACAAGACTAATACGTGATGAACACGAGATGAACAAGACTAATACGAGATCAACATGAGATGAACACAAGACTAATACGAGATGAACACGAGATGAACAAGACTAATACGAGATCAACACAAGACTAATACGTGATGAACACAAAACTAATACGAGATCAACACAAGACTTATACGAGATCAACACAAGACTAATACGTGATGAACACGAGATGAACACGAGATGAACACAAGACTAATACGAGATCAACATGAGATGAACACAAGACTAATACGAGATGAACACAAGAGATCAAGAGATCAACACAAGACTAATACGAGATGAACACGAGATGAACACAAGACTAATACGAGATGAACATGAGATCAACACACGACTAATACGAGATGAACGCAAGACTAATACGAGATGAACGCAAGACTAATACGAGATGAACACAAGAGATCAACAAGACTAATACGAGATGAACACAAGACTAATACGAGATGAACACAAGACTAATACGAGATGAACACGAGATGAACACGACTAATACAAGATCAACACAAGAGATCAACACAAGACTAATACGAGATCAACACAAGAGATCAACACAAGACTAATACGAGATGAACGCAAGACTAATATGAGATCAACACAAGACTAATACGAGATCAACATGAGATGAACACAAGACTAATACGAGATCAACACAAGAGATGAACACAAGACTAATAAGAGATGAACACGAGATGAACACAAGACTAATACGAGATCAACATGAGATGAACACAAGACTAATACGAGATGAACAAGAGCTCAACACAAGACTAATACGAGATGAACAAGAGCTCAACACAAGACTAATAAGAGATGAACACGAGATGAACACAAGACTAATACGAGATCAACATGAGATGAACACAAGACTAATACGAGATGAACACAAGAGCTCAACACAAGACTAATAAGAGATGAACACGAGATGAACACAAGACTAATACGAGATCAACATGAGATGAACACAAGACTAATACGAGATGAACACAAGAGCTCAACACAAGACTAATAAGAGATGAACACGAGATGAACACAAGACTAATAAGAGATGAACACGAGATGAACACAAGACTAATAAGAGATGAACACGAGATGAACACAAGACTAATACGAGATCAACATGAGATGAACACAAGACTAATAAGAGATGAACACGAGATGAACAAGACTAATACGAGATCAACATGAGATGAACAAGACTAATACGAGATGAACACAAGAGATCAACACAAGACTAATACGAGATGAACGCAAGACTAATATGAGATCAACACAAGACTAATACGTGATGAACACGAGATGAACACGAGATGAACAAGACTAATACGAGATCAACATGAGATGAACACAAGACTAATACGAGATGAACACAAGAGCTCAACACAAGACTAATAAGAGATGAACACGAGATGAACACAAGACTAATACGAGATCAACACAAGACTAATACGAGATGAACACGAGAGATTAACACAAGACTAATACGAGATGAATGCAAGACTAATACGATATCAACACAAGACTAATATAAGATCAGCACAAGAGATCAACACAAGACTAATACGAGATGAACACAAGACTAACACGAGATGAACACAAGATGAACAAGACTAATACGAGATCAACACAAGACTAATACGAGATCAACAAGACTAATACGAGATGAACACAAGAGATCAACACACGACTAATACGAGATGAACATGAGATGAACAAAACTAATACGAGATCAACACAAGAGATCAACACGACTAATACGAGATCAACACGAGAAGAACACAAGACTAATACGAGATGAACAAGACTAATACGAGATCAACACAAGACTAATACGAGATGAACACGAGAGATCAACAAGACTAATACGAGATCAACACAAGAGATCAACACGACTAATACGAGATCAACACGAGAAGAACACAAGACTAATACGAGATGAACAAGACTAATACGAGATCAACACAAGACTAATACGAGATGAACACGAGAGATCAACAAGACTAATACGAGATGAACACGAGAGATCAACAAGACTAATACGAGATGAACACGAGAGATCAACAAGACTAATACGAGATGAACACGAGAGATCAACACGACTAATACGAGATGAACACGAGAGATCAACACACGACTAATACGAGATCAACACAAGACTAATACAAGATCAACACAAGACTAATACAAGATCAACACAAGAGATCAACTCAAGACTAATACGAGATGAACGCAAGACTAATACGAGATGAACGCAAGACTAATACGAGATGAACACGAGAGATCAACACACGACTAATACGAGATCAACACACGACTAATACGAGATCAACACAAGAGATCAACTCAAGACTAATACGAGATGAACACAAGACTAATACGAGATGAACACAAGAAATCAACACAAGACTAATACGAGATGAACACAAGAAATCAACACAAGACTAATACGAGATCAACACAAGACTAATACGAGATCAACACAAGACTAATACGAGATCAACACAAGACTAATACAAGATCAACACAAGAGATCAACTCAAGACTAATACGAGATGAACACAAGACTAATACGAGATGAACACAATAGCTCAACACAAGACTAATAAGAGATGAACACGAGATGAACAAGACTAATACGAGATCAACACGAGACTAATACGATATCAACACAAGACTAATATAAGATCAGCACAAGAGATCAACACGACTAATACAAAGTCAACGCAAGACTAATACGAGATGAACACGAGACTAATACGAGATGAACATGAGATGAACACAAAACTAATACGAGATGAACACAAGACTAATACAAGATCAACAAGAGATCAACACACGACTAATACGAGATCAACACAAGAGATCAACTCAAGACTAATACGAGATCAACACGACTAATACAAAATCAACGCAATACTAATACGAGATGAACACGAGATCAACACAAGACTAATCCTGTCTGCCTCCTGTTTGTCCTGCTGTGCTCGCGTGTGCTTTGCTTGCTTTTGAATCTCTATTTGATATTCCGTTGTTTAAACTGCTAAATATAACTTACCCATCACCATATACAGTGGGGAGAACAAGTATTTGATACACTGCCGATTTTGCAGGTTTTCCTTCTTACAAAGCAAGTAGAGGTCTGTAATTTTTATTATAGGTACACTTCAACTGTGAGAGACGGAATCTAAAACAAAAATCCAGAAAATCACATTGTATGATTTTTAAATAATTAATTTGCATTTTATTGCATGACATAAGTATTTGATCACCTATCAACCAGTAAAAATTCCGGCTCTCACAGACCTGTTCGTTTTTCTTTAAGAAGCCCTCCTGTTCTCCACTCATTACCTGTATTAACTGCACCTGTTTGAACTCGTTACCTGTATAAAAGACACCTGTCCGCACACTCAATCAAACAGACTCCAACCTCTCCACAATGACCAAGACCAGAGAGCTGTGTAAGGACATCAGGGATTAAATTGTAGACCTGCACAAGGTTGGGATGGGCTACAGGACAATAGGCAAGCAGCTTGGTGAGAAGGCAACAACTGTTGGCGCAATTATTAGAAAATGGAAGAAGTTCAAGATGACGGTCAGTCTCCCTCGGTCTGGGGCACCATGCAAGATCTCACCTCGTGGGGCATCAATGATCATGAGGAAGGTGAGGGATCAGCCCAGAACTACACGGCAGGACCTGGTCAATGACCTGAAAAGAGCTGGGACCACAGTCTCAAAGAAAACCATTAGTAACACACTACGCCGTCATGGATTAAAATCCTGCAGCGCACGCAAGGTCCCCCTGCTCAAGCCAGCGCATGTCCAGGCCCGTCTGAAGTTTGCCAATGACCATCTGGATGATCTAGAGGAGGAATGGGAGAAGACAAAAATAGAGCTTTTTGGTCTAAACTCCACTCGCCGTGTTTGGAGGAAGAAGAAGGATGAGTACAACCCCAAGAACACCATCCCAACCGTGAAGCATGGAGGTGGAAACATCATTCTTTGGGGATGCTTTTCTGCAAAGGGAACAGGACGACTGCACCGTATTGAGGGGAGGATGGATGGGGCCATGGAGTGGCCTAGCCAGTCTCCAGACCTGAACCCAATAGAAAATCTTTGGAGGGAGCTGAAAGTCCGTATTGCCCAGCGACAGCCCCGAAACCTGAAGGATCTGGAGAAGGTCTGTATGGAGGAGTGGGCCAAAATCCCTGCTGCAGTGTGTGCAAACCTGGTCAAGAACTACAGGAAACGTATGATCTCTGTTAATTGCAAACAAAGGTTTCTGTACCAAATATTAAGTTCTGCTTTTCTGATGTATCAAATACTTATGTCATGCAATAAAATGCAAATTAATTACTTAAAAATCATACAATGTGATTTTCTGGATTTTTGTTTTAGATTCCGTCACTCAAATTACAGACTTCTACATGCTTTGTAAGTGGGCAAACCTGCAAAATCGGCAGTGTATCAAATACTTGTTCTCCCCACTGTATTGTCTAATATTGCCTACCACATTAAATCTGACATCGCTAGCTTTTAATCTAAATCACTATCACGTGTTAGCATTTCGCTAGCCTGTTAGCTTGTCATCTCTGCATCCGGGTCTCCTGTCTCCTGTTTTCTGAGTTCATTAAACAACTGTGGTGAGTTGGAATAGTCAATAGAGTCCATCAAACAACAGTGGTGAGATAGTCAGGCTGACGGAGAAGATTTCAGAATTAGAGACACGCATCCAGACTTTATCTGAGAGTAGTGAGAATGTAAGAGCTTTAGACACTGATTTGGATGCGAATAGCTTAGTGAACTCTGTACATTGTTCGGTTCCGGCTGTAGAGCCCGTGCAGCAGGGCAACTGGGTGACGGTGAGACGGCATAGTCGCGGATCAAAAAACCGTTCCAATTAGAACATCAAACAGGTTCTCTCCACTCAGTGATGCACCCACTGAGAATCCTGTTGAAAGTGCCCTAGTTATTGGCGATTCTATTACACGGAACGTGAAAATAGAGACACCAGCCACCATAGTCACATTTACCGGGAGCCAGAGCGCCTGACATCAAAGCAAATTTAAAAGTGCTGGCTAATGCTAATCGTAAATTCTCTAGGATTATTATTCACGTCGGCACAAATGATGTTCGACTTCGCCAGTCGGAGATCACCAAAATTAACATTAAAGAGGTGTGTAAACTCGCAAGTACGATGGCAGATGACGGTTTTTGCTCTGGTCCCCTCCCCGTTAGAAGGAGTGATGAGATACTTAGCAGACTATCATCACTCAATGGTTGGTTGTCTAAGTGGTGTCCGCAAAATAACATAGGGTTCATAGAGAATTGGAAAAGCTTCTGGGGCAGACCTGACCTGTTAAAAAAAGATGGCATCCTTCCTGGGATGGTGTCTGACATTTTTGCTGGCTACTGTATACAGGCCACCAGGGCACCATACAGACTTTACCAAAGAATTTGCTGATTTTCTATCAGAGTTAGTACTGGCTGCAGATAAAGTCCTAATTGTTGGTGATTTTAATATCCATGTAGACAATGAAAAAGACGCATTGGGATTGGCATTTAGAGACATTCTAAACTCTATTGGAGTAAGGCAACACGTGTCAGGACCCACTCATCGCCGTAATCATACAAACCCGATTCCAAAAAAAGTTGTGAATAAAAAAGGAATGCAATAATTTACAAATCTCATAAACTTATATTTTATTCACAATAGAATATAGATAACATATCAAATGTTGAAAGTGAGACATTTTGAAATGTCATGCCAAATATTGGCTGATTTTGGATTTCATGAGAGCTACACATTCCAAAAAAGTTGGGACAGGTAGCAATAAGAGGCCGGAAAAGTTAAATGTACATATAAGGAACAGCTGGCAACATGATTGGGTATAAAAAGAGCCTCTCAGAGTGGCAGTGTCTCTCAGAAGTCAAGATGGGCAGAGGATCACCAATTCCCCCAATGCTGCGGCGAAAAATAGTGGAGCAATATCAGAAAGGAGTTTCTCAGAGAAAAATTGCAAAGAGTTTGAAGTTATCATCATCTACAGTGCATAATATCATCCAAAGATTCAGAGAATTTGGAACAATCTCTGTGCATAAGGGTCAAGGCCAGAAAACCATACTGGATGCCCGTGATCTTCGGGCCCTTAGACGGCACTGCATCACATACAGGAATGCTACTGTAATGGAAATCACAACATGGGCTCAGGAATACTTCCAGAAAACATTGTCGGTGAACACAATCCACCGTGCCATTCGCCGTTGCCGGCTAAAACTCATTTAAAATGGACTGTGGCAAAGTGGAAAACTGTTCTGTGGTCAGACGAATCAAAATTTGAAGTTCTTTTTGGAAAACTGGGACGCCATGTCATCCGGACTAAAGAGGACAAGGACAACCCAAGTTGTTATCAGCGCTCAGTTCAGAAGCCTGCATCTCTGATGGTATGGGGTTGCATGAGTGCGTGTGGCATGGGCAGCTTACACATCTGGAAAGGCACCATCAGTGCTGAAAGGTATATCCAAGTTCTAGAACAACATATGCTCCCATCCAGACGTTGTCTCTTTCAAGGAAGACCTTGCATTTTCCAACATGACAATGCCAGACCACATACTGCATCAATTACAACATCATGGCTGTGTAGAAGAAGGATCCGGGTACTGAAATGGCCAGTCTGCAGTCCAGATCTTTCACCCATAGAAAACATTTGGCGCATCATAAAGAGGAAGATGCAACAAAGAAGACCTAAGACAGTTGAGCAACTAGAAGCCTGTATTAGACAAGAATGGGACAACATTCCTATTCCTAAACTTGAGCAACTTGTCTCCTCAGTCCCCAGACGTTTGCAGACTGTTATAAAAAGAAGAGGGGATGCCACACAGTGGTAAACATGGCCTTGTCCCAACTTTTTTGAGATGTGTTGATGCCATGAAATTTAAAATCAACTTATTTTTCCCTTAAAATGATACATTTTCTCAGTTTAAACATTTGATATGTCATCTATGTTGTATTCTGAATAAAATATTGAAATTTGAAACTTCCACATCATTGCAACTTCCACACCGGCGCTTAAAGAAGATTAAAGAAAATAGTCCAATGCCGTGGTACAACGAGCACACCCGGGCCCTTAAAACAGCAGCCAGAAAAATGGAGCGCAGCTGGAAGAAAACAAAACTGGAGGTTTTTCGCATTTCGTGGAAAGAGAGCATGATTGCATACAGAAAGGCCGTAAAAACTGCTAGATCTGCTTATTTCTCGACTCTCTTAGAAAACAACCATAACCCTAGGTATTTATTTGATACAGTGGCTAAATTAACCAAAAATAAAGCTTCAACTTCTGACGTTTGTAAACAGCAATGACTTTATGAACTTCTTTACGTGTGAGATTGATAATATTAGGAAAAAAATCATAACCATGCAGCCGTCTACTACAGTATCACATCAGACAGTGCATTGTAGTGTCACTGAGGAAAAATTACATTCATTCACTGCTATAGGAGAAGAAGAATTGGCTAAACTCGTTAAATCATCAAAATCAACAACATGTTTGCTCGACCCCATACCGACTAAACTACTAAAAGAGATGCTTCCAGAGGTCATAGATCCTCTCCTTAATATCATTAATTCATCCTTGACATTAGGATATGTACCGAAAACTTTTAAGTTGGCTATTATTAAACCACTTATTAAAAAACCGCAACTTGATCCTACAAAATTAGTCAATTACAGGCCAATCTCAAATCTACCCTTTCTGTCAAAAATACTAGAAAAGGCAGTGTCCTCACAATTATGCTCCTTTTTAGAAAGAAATGGTATCTGTGAGGATTTCCAGTCAGGATTTAGACCATATCATAGTACTGAGACTGCTCTCATTAGAGTTACAAATGATTTACTCTTATCATCCGATCGCGGTTGTATCTCTCTGTTAGTGTTACTCGATCTTAGCGCTGCATTCAATACTATTGACCACAACATTCTTTTGAATAGACTCGAAAATTATGTTGGCATTAGTGGAATTTCATTGGCATGGTTTAAATCATACTTATCTGACCGTTATCAGTTTGTAGCAGTAAATGAAGAGATGTCACACCGAACACAAGTTCAGTATGGAGTACCGCAGGGCTCAGTGCTAGGACCGTTGCTTTTCACCCTGTACATGCTACCACTGGGAGATATTATTAGGAAGCATGGCGTTAATTTTCATTGTTATGCTGACGATACTCAGCTCTATATTTCTTCACGCCCTGACGAAACTTACCAATTCACAAGATTAACAGAATGCATAGCTGATATAAAAAAATTGGATGACTAGTAATTTCCTGCAACTTAATTCAGAAAAAAATGCATTTTTAATCATTGGACAAAAAAACTCCACAAGTAGTAACCCAGAATACTGTCTAACACTCGATGGCTGCTCTGTCAAGTCCTCGTCGTCAGTTAGGAACCTGGGTGTGCTCTTTGATACCAATCTCTCATTTGAAAGCCACGTTTCTAGCATCTGTAAAACTGCATTCTACCATCTTAAAAATATATCTAAATTACGGCACATGCTTTCAATGCAAAATGCTGAACACATCGTATTAGTAAAAAATGTCTGTTCACAAGACTAATATGAGATGAACACAAGACTAACACGAGATGAACACGAGATGAACAAGACTAATACGAGATGAACACAAGAGATGAACACAAGACTAATACGAGATGAACACAACAGAAGAACACAAGACTAATACGAGATCAACACAAGAGATCAACACAAGACTAATATGAGATCAAAACAAGACTAATACGAGATGAACAAGACTAATACGAGATGAACACAAGAGATGAACACACGACTAATACGAGATCAACACAAGAGATCAACACAAGACTAATATGAGATCAACACAAGACTAATATGAGATCAAAACAAGACTAATACGAGATGAACACAAGACTAATACGAGATGAACACAAGAGATGAACACACGACTAATACGAGATGAACACACGACATGAACACAAGACTAATACGAGATGAACACAAGAGATCAACACAAGACTAATACGAGATGAACACAAGAGATGAACACACGACTAATACGAGATGAACACACGACATGAACACAAGACTAATACGAGATGAACACAAGAGATCAACACAAGACTAATACGAGATGAACACGAGACTAATACGAGATGAACACAAGACTAATACGAGATCAACACAAGACTAATATGAGATGAACACAAGACTAATACGAGATGAACACAAGACTAATACGAGATGAACACAAGACTAATACGAGATGAACACAAGACTAATACGAGATGAACACAAGAGATGAACACAAGACTAATACGAGATGAACACGAGACTAATACGAGATGAACACAAGACTAATACGAGATCAACACAAGAGATCAACACAAGACTAATATGAGATCAACACAAGACTAATACGAGATCAACACAAGACTAATACGAGATGAACACAAGACTAATACGAGATGAACACAAGAGATCAACACGAGACTAATACGAGATGAACACGAGACTAATACGAGATGAACACGAGACTAATACGAGATGAACACGAGACTAATACGAGATGAACACAAGAGATCAACACAAGACTAATACGAGATGAACACAAGACTAATACGAGATGAACACAAGACTAATACGAGATGAACACAAGAGATCAACACAAGACTAATACGAGATGAACACAAGAGATCAACACAAGACTAATACGAGATGAACACGAGACTAATACGAGATCAACACAAGACTAATACGAGATCAACACAAGAGATCAACTCAAGACTAATACGAGATGAACACAAGAGATCAACACAAGACTAATACGAGATGAACACAAGACTAATACGAGATGAACACAAGAGATCAACACAAGACTAATACGAGATGAACACGAGACTAATACGAGATCAACACGAGACTAATACGAGATCAACACAAGACTAATACGAGATGAACACAAGAGATCAACACAAGACTAATACGAGATGAAGAGGGTGGGTGAGACTTTAAACAGCGCTATATTCAGATCGTCTCCGGTGTTTATAATGGTGTACTTGCTGATATCATTCAGAAACAGCACTAAACAGTCACTAAAGTTTAATAGTTTGTGGTCAGTCAGTTTTTTTTTTCATTTTATTCAGCAAAGATGCATTAAACTGATCAAAAGTGACAGAAAAGACAATTATAAAAAGATCTCAAATAAATGCCTTTCTTTTGAACTTTCTGTTCATAAAAGAATCCTGAAAAATAAAATAAATCAGTTTCCTCCAAAATCTGAACTGTTTTCATCACTGATAATAATCATAAATGTGTGTTGAGCATCAAATCCTCATATTAGAATGATTTCTGAACACTGAACGCTGTGAACAAATACATCATGACACAAATACAGATGAAGCTCCTGACAGTGAACGGAGAGCAAACGTCACGTGTCACACGCATGACAGCGGTCATATCTCACGGGCCGCGAGCTTTAATCACAGCACCTGTCCGTGATCTACCCCAGCGCTGAGATCACACAGAGTGAGAGAATACACACGCAAACATCACAGCGACCGCATAAACACACACAACACGCATGAATCACGTGACCCTAACCATCAGATATCAGCGGAGGATCGATTTCTGACACTTCAGTATATGCTCACATTAAACAATACATACAGCGTCAATCTCACCGTCTCAACACAAGCTGTGTGTGTCAGTGTGTGTGTGTGCGCTGATGAGCAGATGAAGGACAGGTGACTCCGTCAGTGTTAAAGCAGTTAAGATGAGTTAAAACTGGGGGAATCCTCACACTAACCTGCAGTGATCCGGGGCAAACCAGGACACACACTCACACACACTCACTCTCACACACACACACTCTCACACACACTCACTCACTCTCACACACACTCACTCACTCTCACACACACTCACTCACTCACTCTCACACACACTCACTCACTCACTCTCACACACACTCACTCACTCACTCTCACACACACTCACTCACTCTCACACACACTCACTCACTCTCACACACACACACTCACTCTCACACACACACACTCACTCTCACACACACTCACTCTCACACACACACTCTCTCACACACACTCACTCTCACACACACTCACTCTCACACACACTCACTCACTCACTCTCACTCACTCTCACACACACTCACTCACTCTCCACACTCTCACTCACTCTCCACACTCTCTCTCACACACTCACACTCTCTCTCACACACACTCTCTCTCTCACACACACTCTCTCTCTCTCACACACACTCTCTCTCTCTCACACACACTCTCTCTCTCACACACACTCTCTCTCTCACACACACTCTCTCTCTCACACACACTCTCTCTCTCACACACACTCTCTCTCTCACACACACTCTCTCTCTCACACACACTCTCTCTCTCACACACACTCTCTCTCTCACACACACACTCTCTCTCACACACACACACTCTCACACACACACAAACACTCTCTCACACACACACACAAACACTCTCTCACACACACACAAACACTCTCACTCACACACACACACACACTCTCACACACAAACACTCTCTCTCACACACACACACACACACACACACAAACACTCTCTCACACACACACACACACACACACACACACACACACACACAAACACTCTCACACACACAAACACTCTCACACACACAAACACTCTCACACACACAAACACTCTCACACACACACACACACACACACACACACACACGAGTGAAGCGCACAGCTGCCCACATGACACCTACACTGTGCAAACACACAGATGAACAAAGATCAACACTAAACACACAAACGTGTGTGATGATGATGCCTGAACTCGCTTCTTATGAACACATCCAATACAATATCAACATCAAGATTCAGAAGTGCTGAGAATCATCAGAAGACACACACACACACACACACACACACACACACACACACACACACACACACACGGTCTCATCCATTACATCTCTCTCTCTCTCTTCTCCACTGCTGCAATAAGAACACATGGATTACTGTTAATCAACCCACATTTACTCATATACCACACACAACAATTCACACACACTCTCAAATACCACACACAACAATTCACACACACTCTCAAATACCACACACAACAATTCACACACACACTCTCATATCCCACACACAACAATTCAGACACACACACTCTCATATACCACATACACACACACTATCCACACAATACACACACACACACACACACTCATATACCACACACACACACACACACACAATCACACAGTCCACATATACGCAATCTACACACCTCAATACACACATATACAACCCATACGCAACACACACACACATATATATATCTACACACGATCCACACACAATTTTCACAGACGCGCGAACGCGCGTGAGGAGCGAGCGCAGGCCGCATCACTGTGTGT
>JBAPCB010000049.1:112500-122500 GCA_039654105.1 Coreius guichenoti | reverse complement strand
GTGTGAGAGCGAGAGTGAGTGTGTGTGTGTGAGAGCGAGAAAGTGTGAGTGTGTGTGTGTGTGAGAGCGAGAAAGAGAGTGTGTGAGTGTGTGTGTGTGTGAGAGCGAGAGAGAATGTGTGTGTGAGTGTGTGTGTGTGTGAGAGCGAGAAAGAGTGTGTGTGTGTGAGAGCGAGAGAGAGTGCGTGTGTGTGTGAGAGCGAGAAAGAGAGTGTGTGAGTGAGTGTGTGTGTGTGTGTGTGTGTGTGTGATAGCACTAAATTGCCGGTGCATTGTCTGATTTATCATTAATGTGATTTGATGTCTTTCTGGTTAAAATGCAATCAATAAGTGTGTGTAATGTGATTTCTTGTGTTACTGCCGGGTTCAAAATCAATGCAGCATTGTCTCAAAAATGCCCAAAATTAATATAAACGCCCACAAAATTCTGAGATTTCGTTTTTTTATATAACATAGAATATAATTAAGCAATATCACAAGAGCAAGAGAGCTGTTTTCATGAATATAAGCGTGATTGCAATGATATTGATTTATACAAACGTTCAATAAACGAAGTTAATATTAAATGACAAAAATGTCTTTGCTAATTCGGCAACGTTTCGTTAATAAATGAATCAGCTGCTTTGAACAAATCGGTTGAATAAATGATTCCGTGACTGTTAAATAATGTACTATCAGTTTAAGTCACCTAATTTATTTTATATAGCGCTTTATATAACACAGATTAATGTAAGTGTGTATGTAAACAAACTCCTGTCATCTGCGTCAGCGCGGCCTGTCACGTGCCATCATTCTGCGCTGCCATTGGCTGATCAACGGTGTAAACCCGCCCTCAGAAGATCCATCCCGACAGCAGCTGTTTTGACAACATGTTAAATAAACGTTGAATTGTGTGTATTATGAACTCTGTGTATGATGTACTTTGTGTAAATAATTGTGAAAGTGTGTGGAGTTGGCGTGTGTGTCACATGACGCGTGCGCGATGACATCACGGCGACGCGGCGTCACTCAGAGCCGTTGGTCAGTGTATCAACACAACAGCGCGAGAGCGAGCGGACCGCATTTACCTCAGTTTTACACCAGACTGTCTATTATAGTGAACACTGTGATGCGTTTGTGTTAAAAACACCATCAGGAGCTCAGCGTGAGGCACGGTGAGTCTGTACATTCACCCGCACAGCGTCTGTCTGTTGATCTACCGCTTATTAGTGCTCTTATTCATATGTGCTGACTAGATATGTGTGTGTTTCTGTCATGGTATTGATAACACACAGTTAATTCTCTATAAACGGTCGGGATATTGCGTCACGCTGTGTTTGTTAACGTGTTTACAGTGAATAAATACACTATTTGTGTTCAATCACCTCAGTGTTCATGTGTTATTTGAGCTGTGAAGTATCCGGTGGAACGAGTTTCCTAGTTGGATGAACGTGTAGTGACGTCACCGATCAGTGTAAACAGCGTTAAGTATGTTCAGATGAAGTATGTAGTGCAGGTGAAGTATGGCACAGATGAAGTATGGCTCAGATGAAGTATGATCAGATGAAGTATGGCTCAGATGGAGTATGGCTCAGATGAAGTATGGCTCAGATGAAGTATGCTCAGATGAAGTATGGCACAGATGAAGTATGGCTCAGATGAACTATGCTCAGATGAAGTATGGCTCAGATGAAGTATGGCTCAGATGTATGCTCAGATGAAGTATGGCTCAGTTGAAGTATGGCTCAGATGAAGTATGCTCAGATGAAGTATGCTCAGATGAAGTATGGCACAGATGAAGTATGGCTCAGATGAAGTATGGCTCAGATGTATGCTCAGATGAAGTATGGCTCAGTTGAAGTATGGCTCAGATGAAGTATGGCACAGATGAAGTATGGTCAGATGAAGTATGGCACAGATGAAGTATGGCACAGATGAAGTATGCTCAGATGAAGTATGGCTCAGATGAAGTATGGTCAGATGAAGTATGGCACAGATGAAGTATGGCACAGATGAAGTATGACACAGATAAAGTATGGCTCAGATGAAGTATGGCTCAGATGAAGTATGGCACAGATGAAGTATGCTCAGATGAAGTATGGCACAGATGAAGTATGGCACAGATGAAGTATGGCACAGATGAAGTATGGCACAGATGAAGTATGCTCAGATGAAGTATGGCTCAGATGAAGTATGGCTCAGATGAAGTATGGCTCAGATGAAGTATGGCTCAGATGAAGTATGGCTCAGATGAAGTATGGCTCAGATGAAGTATGGCTCAGATGAAGTATGGCTCAGATGAAGTATGGCTCAGGTGAAGTATGGCTCAGGTGAAGTATGGCTCAGGTGAAGTATGGCTCAGATGAAGTATGGCTCAGGTGAAGTATGGCTCAGGTGAAGTATGGCTCAGGTGAAGTATGGCTCAGGTGAAGTATGGCTCAGATGAAGTATGGCTCAGATGAAGTATGGCTCAGATGAAGTATGGCTCAGATGAAGTATGGCTCAGATGAAGTATGGCTCAGATGAAGTATGACACCTGTGGTGAATCTGCCTCTGGTTCTGCTCTAGGTCTCGGGCCGATGACGGATCCAGTATGCTGGAGTCCTGCTGCGTTTGGGGATGTCTGGTCCTGATGCTGCTGTGCTGGAGTCCGGCGGCGGCGAGCGGCACCAATGTGGTCATCCAGAGAGACGCCCAGTTCGACGTGACGTATGATGACACGGTCACCAGCGACAACCAGACCATCTACTCCTACAACCACACAGTCTCCAGAAACAAGGCAGGGGTCCATCAGCGCCGGCGGCCGCTCCGCTGCACACTGAGCACTCGCTGTAACACACACACTCTCTCTCTCTCTCTCTCAGACGGAGGGCGTGCGCGTGTCGGTGGAGCTGCTGTCCGAGAGCGCCGCCAGCCCGGTTCTGTTCGTGGTCCGGCAGAAACAGGCGGTTCTGTCCTTTCAGGTTCCCCTCATCCTCAGAGGCCTGTGAGTACAGCCGTTGCCTAGCAACACGCCATCCCATAATGCAAGTGCACCTGAGCATTGAACCCGTTGTGAAATATGAGTGTTATTCCTGGCTATGGGTAATGAACATTTGAACCAGTGAATCAGATAAAGGCCATATTGTGATATATATTAACTGGCGCTCCACTGCTCGAGTCAGATGATAATCACATGTCAAAGATTAATTTGGACTCAGATATGATGATATGTTCGCTCATGTGTGAACTTTGATCTCTCAGTTCCTCATGAACTTCTGTGTTTGCACACGCAGCTGAAGTCATAAACTGACTGATATACACGACTCAGTGTCTCATTCCTGCTTCAGTTCAACTGATAAACATGACGGAGAAGGCTCAACATCTGAAGAAAAATAAAATTTCACATGTTAGGAGTGTGTGTACTCATTTTAAGAATGTCATTAATCATTTCTACATCTTTTTCCCCATGAAAATGTCCTTCTGGGTAACGGTAATGAATTTTGAAATGAATTACATTTCTGCTGTTGTTGTACTGATATCCGTAATCGGAGCGCAGCAAACAATCAGAAAACTACATTTTAATCACAATTAATATAAAAATGTGTGATTTCATATAGACGTGGGCTCATCTTTGGCTGATGGTAACTCAAAATTCAGCTAGAAAAGGTTTAAAAATGTTTTCTAATAAAGTAAATAAGACGTGTTTTATCATGAACACAACAAAACACACAGTTGTGTAATCTAACACACACATATAACACGCCGTGTCTTTGTTAGACGGAATATTTTTCAGCATTACCATAACCATCCTCATATACACTTTTCAAAATAATATATTCATTTCAAGATGTGACATTAACACGACAGTAATTTAAACATAGCCTTTGTAGAAATATAAAGCAAAACATTAAATGTGCAAAAACGAACAGTGAATGGCTAGTATTTTCCAGTCCCGCACATCCCTCATAATAAACACTAGATTATTATTAAAATATCAGCATTAAGAGACGCTCACTGGCCTTTGCTCATGTCTTGGGTCCTTCAGGGCCTTCTTTAACATACAATATTGTGTCACATGACATACCAAATGCATTATGGTCCAGAATGACATTAGAGAAATCATAATTTGGAGACACAAATGTCAATAATCTTAGTATTATCAGGCGTCACTGAAAACATCAGTACAATTATGCACAAGCAGATTTTAAATACTTTTATTCATATTTTTTTTACATTTTTGTATTCAGATTTTTACCCGGAATGACATTTGGGTTTTAAAGAGTAATTAAGAGGGGGAAGTCGAGTCATTTAATGAAGTGCATTTAAAAATGCATATATTTCTAATATGTGACCCTGGACCACAAAACATAAGGTCATAAGGGTCAATTTTCTGAAATTGAAGCTGAATAAATGTGTTAGGATAGGACAATATTTGAAAAATCTGGAATCTGAGGGTGCAAAAAAGTCTAAATATTGAGAAAATCTCCTTTAAAGTTGTCCAAATGAAGTCCTTAGCAATCCATATTACTACTAATAATACATTTCTGATATATTTACGGTAGGAATATCTTCATGGAACATGATCTTAATATCCTAATGATTTTTGACATAAAATGTATAACTTTGACCCACACAATGTATTGTTGGCTCTTGCCACAGATAGACCCGTGAGATCAGGACTGGTGTTGAGCTCCGGGTCACACACTGTGAATATGCTTTGGACAGCAGAATTGAGCCGTTATCAGTAATACAGTAACCATTCAAACATTGATCAGCCTTTATATCAGTGCCATCCGGAGATGAACACTAATGTTGAAATACAGTTATTGTGATTTTTAATAGGTGCTAACATGACTAAATAGTGTTATTCTGTAATTCTTTAGCAATATATATTGAACTCAGTGTTATCATGTTGAAGTGGCCTTCTTCTTCTCTGGCTAGTGTGTGTTCTTGAGCTGTGTGTGTGTGTGCAGGTATCAGAGGAAGTACCAGTACACACAGCTGGGCCGGACGCTGTGTCAGCCGCCCACCAAGGCCGTGGCAGAGACGCAGTTCTTCTACGTGGACGTGTCGACGCTCTCCAGCGCAGGGATCCACTATCAGCTGCGCGTCAGCCGCGTCGACAGCTTCACACTGCAGTGAGTTCAGTCACACACACTCACACAACAGCTGAGTGTCCATCGTATGGCATCGCATTATATATTTCCATCACATCCAAATCATCAGTAATAAACTGTAAGTTGCTCAATCGGGCTCTTTTCCCTCCATCAAAAATGAGTATCGCACAGCTGATTCGTTCACACGGCTGATTTGTTCACACAGTTGATTCATTCACACGGCTGATTCGTTCTCACGGCTGATTCGTTCTCACGGCTGATTCATTCTCACGGCTGATCTGTTCACACAGTTGATTTCTTCACAAGGTTGATTCAAGATTCGTTCACACAGCTGATTCATTCACACGGCTGATTTGTTCACACGGCTGATTTGTTCACAAGGTTGATTCAAGATTCGTTCACACAGCTGATTGGTTCACAAGGTTGATTTGTTCACACGGCTGATTCGTTCTCACGGCTGATTCGTTCACACGGCTGATTCGTTCACACGGCTGATTCGTTCTCACGGCTGATTCGTTCTCACGGCTGATTCGTTCTCACGGCTGATTCGTTCTCACGGCTGATTCGTTCTCACGGCTGATTCGTTCTCACGGCTGATTCCTTCACAAGGCTGATTCGTTCACACAGTTGATTCGTTCACACGGCTGATTCGTTCACAAGGCTGATTTGTTCAGGTATGGCCAGTTGTTTATGAATGAGTTATTAAATCTTTCACTCAACTGATTCGTTCAAAACGTCAAATCTTTGTTTGGAACTATTTTCGCTGCTGAAACAGAACAAAAACTAAAATATAAGTGACATTAATATTAACTACTTGTTTATTGGGCTGTCGTATGAATCATTGTGATGTAATGAAGCTCACAAACGGTAGCTTGATGTTTCGTACTCCGCTACAGGAATGTCATGCTCTGCTTTTGTCTTTATGTCTACAGGACAGACAAGAAATTCAGCTTCAACGCCACGCCGTCCCAACCACAGGTTCTCACACACACTCACACCCACACACTCACACTCACACACACACACACACACACACACACACACACACACACTCACTCACTGTGTTCATTATAGATAGAACTGATTCACTGATCTCAGTCCTGCAGCGTCAGTGTGTGTGTGAGGGAGAGCAAACGGGTGTGTGTGTTTGACATCCTGCTTCTGTAGGATCTGGATCAGTGTCCATGAGAGAAGCATCGGGCTACACACACACACACACACACATCACTGAAGGGAGAGTTCACACAGGAATCACAGCATTATATGGCCAAAAACACACACAATCTTCTTTTGTGTCCCTCCTTCCTAAAGAAAGTCATACAGGTTTGGAGCGACTCGAGGGACAGGAAATGCTTGTTGATCACAGGACAGTTAAACTATGACCAGCAGGGGTCAGCACATGACACACACACACACATTACTGAAAACACACGCATTGCCAATGTCAAAGATTGAACAGTCCTCACACAACTGCAGTTTCAACATGTCAGCGTAATGACTCTGTGTGTGTGTGTGTGTGTGTGTGTGTGTGCAGTTCTTCAAGTATGTGTTTCCTGACGGTGTGGACACAGTGATCGTGAAGGTGAACTCACAGAAGAACTTCCCCTGCTCCGTCATGTCCATACAGGACATCCAGGTGAGACACACACACATACACACACACACACAGATGTCAGTCAGATGAGTTTGTGCTCAGATCTGTGTGTGTGTGTCTCTCGGTCTGTCTAGTGTCCGGTTTACGATCTGGATAATAATGTGGCGTTTATTGGAATGTATCAGACTATGACAACCACAGCCGCCATCACAGTGCAGGTAACACACACACACACACTCATACACACACACACACACACTCATATACACACACACACACACACTCATATACAAATCAAATCAAAATCAAGTCACCTTTATTTATATAGCGCTTTTTACAATGCCGATTGTATCAAAGCAGCTTCACAGTGTTAACAGGAAAATAATGCAACGGAATTTGATTCGGCTGTACAGCCGCTCTGGAGAAAGCGGTGATGTCATCAGCTCATTTCAATTATCATATAGTGTCAATGTGGGCAGATCAGTAATATAGTTGAAATTTAAGTGTCCCCAACTGAGCAAGCCAAAAGCCAAAGGCGACGGTGGCAAGGAACCAAAACTCCATCAGGGCCAGAATGGAGAAAAAAACCTTGGGAGAAACCAGGCTCAGTCGGGGTGCCAGTTCTCCTCTGGCCGACGAACAAATAGTGTATGATTATGATTCTGGCAACATTACAGGTCAGAAGTCATATTAGATCAATAGATATTCATAGGATTATTCGAAAGATTGGAGTCGTCACGCCGGGGACGGGTTTAATGAGGATGTCGTGTCGATGCGGCATTTACAGGGGGGAGTTTAATTGACACGGTCTCTACAGACACTTCAGGGATATGGTCGTCATGTCCAGGCTAAGGTCCACCATCTGGTCCGGATACGGCCCGGATCCGGCCGACTGCAGTAAACCTCGGGATAAACAGAGAGACTAACATTAGCGTAGATGCCATTCTTCTTATGATGTAACGAGTACATCAGGTGTTATGGGAAGTGTTCCCGGTTCCGGCTGACCTAGTTAATGCAGCCTAAAACAATCATTTAACTGATTTGAATAATAGAAATTAAAAATGTTTTATGTGTATGCCATAGTAAAGAGATGTGTTTTTAGTCTAGATTTAAACTGACAGAGTGTGTCTGCTTCCCGAACAATGCTAGGAAGACTGTTCCAGAGTTTAGGTGCTAAATAGGAAAAGGATCGACCGCCTGCAGTTGATTTTGATATTCGAGGTATTATCAACTGGCCAGAATTTTGAGACCGCAATAGACGTGATGGAGTATAATGCGTTAAGAGCCCGCTCAAGTACTGGGGAGCTAAACCATTTAGTGCTTTGTAAGTAATCAGCAAGATTTTAAAATGTATACGATGTTTAATAGGGAGCCAGTGCAGTGTTGCCAGAACCGGGCTAATATGGTCATACTTCCTGGTTCTAGTAAGAACTCTAGCTGCTGCGTTTTGGACCAGCTGCAGTTTATTTATTAAGTGAGCAGGGCAACCACCCAGTAGAGCATTACAATAATCTAGCCTTGAGGTCATGAACGCATGAACTAACTGTTCAGCATTTTGCATTGAAAGCATGTGCTGTAATTTAGATATATTTTTAAGATGGTAGAATGCAGTTTTACAGATGTTAGAAACGTGGCTTTCAAATGAGAGATTGGTATCAAAGAGCACACCCAGGTTCCTAACTGACGACGAGGACTTGACAGAGCAGCCATCGAGTGTTAGACAGTATTCTAGGTTACTACTTGTGGAGTTTTTTTGTCCAATGATTAAAAATTCAGTTTTTTCTGAATTAAGTTGCAGGAAATTACTAGTCATCCAATTTTTTATATCAGCTATGCATTCTGTTAATCTTGTGAATTGGTAAGTTTCGTCAGGGCGTGAAGAAATATAGAGCTGAGTATCGTCAGCATAACAATGAAAATTAACGCCATGCTTCCTAATAATATCTCCCAGTGGTAGCATGTACAGGGTGAAAAGCAACGGTCCTAGCACTGAGCCCTGCGGTACTCCATACTGAACTTGTGTTCGGTGTGACATCTCTTCATTTACTGCTACAAACTGATAACGGTCAGATAAGTATGATTTAAACCATGCCAATGAAGTTCCACTAATGCCAACATAATTTTCGAGTCTATTCAAAAGAATGTTGTGGTCGATAGTATCGAATGCAGAGCTAAGATCGAGTAACACTAACAGAGAGATACAACCACGATCGGATGATAAGAGTAAATCATTTGTAACTCTAATGAGAGCAGTCTCAGTACTATGATACGGTCTAAATCCTGACTGGAAATCCTCACAGATACCATTTCTTTCTAAAAAGGAGCATAGTTGTGAGGACACTGCCTTTTCTAGTATTTTTGACAGAAAGGGTAGATTTGAGATTGGCCTGTAATTGACTAATTTTGTAGGATCAAGTTGCAGTTTTTTAATAAGTGGTTTAATAATAGCCAACTTAAAAGTTTTCGGTACATATCCTAATGTCAGGGATGAATTAATGATATTAAGGAGAGGATCTATGACCTCTGGAAGCATCTCTTTTAGTAGTTTAGTCGGTATGGGGTCGACCATACATGTTGTTGATTTTGATGATTTAACGAGTTTAGCCAGTTCTTCTTCTCCTATAGCAGTGAATGAATGTAATTTTTCCTCAGTGACACTACAATGCACTGTCTGATGTGATACTGTAGTAGACGGCTGCATGGTTATGATTTTTTTCCTAATATTATAAATCTTACAAGTAAAGAAGTTCATAAAGTCATTACTGCTGTGCTGTTTACAAACATCAGAAGGTGAAACTTTATCTTTGGTTAATTTAGCCACTGTATCGAATAAATACCTAGGGTTGTGTTTGTTTTCTTCTAAGAGAGTCGAGAAATAAGCAGATCTAGCATTTTTTAGGGCCTTTCTGTATGCAATCCTGCTCTCTTTCCACAAAATGCGAAAAACTTCCAGCTTTGTTTTCTTCCAGCTGCGCTCCATTTTTCTGGCTGCTGTTTTAAGGGCCCGGGTGTGCTCGTTGTACCACGGCGTTGGAGTATTTTCTTTAATCTTCTTTAAGCGCCGGGGAGCAACTGTGTCTAAAGTGCTGGATAAGAGAGAGTCAATAGTTTCTGTTGCAACATCGAGTTCCTCTAGGCTATCTGGGATGCTGAGGAGATGAAACTGATGAGGAAGATTATTTACAAAGCAATCTTTAGTCGCAGCAGTGATAGTCCTGCCATATTTGAAGCGAGGGGACGGCTTTGCAGCCTTTGCTAAATTAAGTGTACATGATACTAGGTAATGATCTGAGATGTCATCGCTCTGCTGCAGAATTTCAATGGTATCA
>JBAPCB010000049.1:10000-102500 GCA_039654105.1 Coreius guichenoti | reverse complement strand
GTCTTCTGATGGACAGATATGAGCCCCTGGATTAGCCAATCACAGAGCAGCACCAGGGGGGTCCACCAATGAGAGGCCTCACTGCCTGAATATCCTGCCAGTCAGAGACTGTGGTGTGGGAGGAGCCTCGTACAGGAACTAATACTGATAGGACAGTGAATGTGCCAGTCAAACTGCCAGAGCTCCTCCCCTCATGCTAATCGCTTCAGACCTGCCAATCTCCACGCAGTCTTGTAACGGTCGAGTGTTTGTGTTTCTTTGCGTTCGTTTCCGTCTGTGGCCTTCTGTGTCTGTGGACCGTGTGATTCTGACTGTAAATTCGAGCCAAGCTGCTTCACTGATCTCATTATGATTCTGATTCTGAGAAAATCAACTTTGCACTGTCTGAAAAATTACAGATCATGTTTTTACAGAGTACAAATGGAATGATTACTGAATAAAGACTTTTTACGGTTGTTTTCAGGCGTGCACATCTGGCTTTTTACTTCATGATGACGGTGGTCAGGAAACCTAACAACACAACTCTTAATGTCTAAACCAATCAAACAAAAACACATTTGCAAGAGTTAAAGGGGATGAAAATTGTCATCACTTCACTTAAATTTGAGGTTCTATGTATCAGAAGTCGCGCGGGCGTCAGAAATGGAACAGGATCACTGATTATAATAGATTCTGCTTTTGTCTGGTGTGGACACGGTGTAAGGTTAAATTAGTTAACATTAATGTATTAAGTATAACAATGAACATTTTTAAGATTAATTTATACCATTCAGGCATAACATTATGAGCACTGACAGGTGAAGTGAATAACACTGATTATCTCTTCATCAGGGCACCTGTTAGTGGGTGGGATATATTAGGCAGCAAGTGAACATTTTGTCCTCAAAGTTGATGTGTTAGAAGCAGGAAAAATGGGCAAGCGTAAGGATTTGAGCGAGTTTGACAAGGGCCAAATTGTGATGGCTAGACGACTGGGTCAGAGCATCTCCAAAACTGCAGCTCTTGTGGGGTGTTCCCGGTCTGCAGTGGTCAGTATCTATCAAAAGTGCTCCAAGGAAGGAACAGTGGTGAACCGGCGACAGGGTCATGGGCGGCCAAGGCTCATTGATGCACGTGGGGAGCGAAGGCTGGCCCGTGTGGTCCGATCAAACAGACGAGCTACTGGAGCTCAAATTGCTCAAGAAGTTAATGCTGGTTCTGATAGAAAGGTGTCAGAATACACAGAGCATCGCAGTTTGTTGCGTATGGGGCGGCATAGCCGCAGACCAGTCAGGGTGCCCATGCTGACCCCTGTCCACCGCCGAAAGCACCAACAGTGGCACGTGAGCATCAGAACTGGACCACGGAGCAATGGAAGAAGGTGGCCTGGTCTGATGAATCACGTTTTCTTTTACAAACCCGATTCCAAAAAAGTTGGGACACTGTACAAATTGTGAATAAAAAAGGAATGCAATAATTTACAAATCTCATAAACTTATATTTTATTCACAATAGAATATAGATAACATATCAAATGTTGAAAGTGAGACATTTTGAAATGTCATGTCAAATATTGGCTCATTTTGGATTTCATGAGAGATACACATTCCAAAAAAGTTGGGACAGGTAGCAATAAGAGGCCGGAAAAGTTAAATGTACATATAAGGAACAGCTGGAGGACCAATTTGCAACTTATTAGGTCAATTGGCAACATGATTGGGTATAAAAAGAGCCTCTCAGAGTGGCAGTGTCTCTCAGAAGTCAAGATGGGCAGAGGATCACCAATTCCCCCAATGCTGCGGCGAAAAATAGTGGAGCAATATCAGAAAGGAGTTTCTCAGAGAAAAATTGCAAAGAGTTTGAAGTTATCATCATCTACAGTGCATAATATCATCCAAAGATTCAGAGAATCTGGAACAATCTCTGTGCGTAAGGGTCAAGGCCGGAAAACCATACTGGAGGGTTATGGCCTTAGACGGCACTGCATCACATACAGGAATGCTACTGTAATGGAAATCACAACATGGGCTCAGGAATACTTCCAGAAAACATTGTCGGTGAACACAATCCACCGTGCCATTCGCCGTTGCCGGCTAAAACTCAATAGGTCAAAAAAGAAGCCATATCTAAACATGATCCAGAAGCGCAGGCGTTTTCTCTGGGCCAAGGCTCATTTAAAATGGACTGTGGCAAAGTGGAAAACTGTTCTGTGGTCAGACGAATCAAAATTTGAAGTTCTTTTTGGAAAACTGGGACGCCATGTCATCCGGACTAAAGAGGACAAGGACAACCCAAGTTGTTATCAGCGCTCAGTTCAGAAGCCTGCATCTCTGATGGTATGGGGTTGCATGAGTGCGTGTGGCATGGGCAGCTTACACATCTGGAAAGGCACCATCAATGCTGAAAGGTATATCCAAGTTCTAGAACAACATATGCTCCCATCCAGACGTCGTCTCTTTCAGGGAAGACCTTGCATTTTCCAACATGACAATGCCAGACCACATACTGCATCAATTACAACATCATGGCTGCGTAGAAGGATCCGGGTACTGAAATGGCCAGCCTGCAGTCCAGATCTTTCACCCATAGAAAACATTTGGCGCATCATAAAGAGGAAGATGCGACAAAGAAGACCTAAGACAGTTGAGCAACTAGAAGCCTGTATTAGACAAGAATGGGACAACATTCCTATTCCTAAACTTGAGCAACTTGTCTCCTCAGTCCCCAGACGTTTGCAGACTGTTATAAAAAGAAGAGGGGATGCCACACAGTGGTAAACATGGCCTTGTCCCAACTTTTTTGAGATGTGTTGATGCCATGAAATTTAAAATCAACTTATTTTTCCCTTAAAATGATACATTTTCTCAGTTTAAACATTTGATATGTCATCTATGTTGTATTCTGAATAAAATATTGAAATTTGAAACTTCCACATCATTGCATTCTGTTTTTATTCACAATTTGTACAGTGTCCCAACTTTTTTGGAATCGGGTTTGTACATCACGTGGATGGCCGGGTGCGTGTGCGTGGCTTACCTGGGGAACACATGGCACCAGGATGCACTATGGGAAGAAGGCAAGCCGGCGGAGGCAGTGTGATGCTTTGGGCAATGTTCTGCTGGGAAACCTTGGGTCCTGCCATCCATGTGGATGTTACTTTGACACGTACCACCTACCTAAGCATTGTTGCAGACCATGTACACCCTTTCATGGAAACGGTATTCCCTGGTGGCTGTGGCTCTTTCAGCAGGATAATGCTCCTGCCACAAAGCAAAAATGGTTCAGGAATGGTTTGAGGAGCACAACAACGAGTTTGAGGTGTTGACTTGGCCTCCAAATTCCCCAGATCTCAATCCAATTGAGCATCTGTGGGATGTGCTGAACAAACAAGTCCGATCCATGGAGGCCCCACCTCGCAACTTACAGGACTTAAAGGATCTGCTGCTAACATCTTGGTGCCAGATACCACAGCACACCTTCAGGGGTCTAGTGGAGTCCATGCCTCGACGGGTCGGGGGACCAACACAATATTAGGATAATGTTATGCCTGATCGGTGTATAACTATATGGTTAATAGTCACTAGTCTCCAGAATTATAATTATTGTTTATTATGAATGTTTTTGGCCTTGTAAGGAAAGCTAATCGCTGAAGTGGCCACACTTTGTTTGTTTGGTTAATTAAGTGCATCATCCAGATTTTTTTAACCTTTTCTTTTTGGAAGAGTACATTACGTAATCAGATTACTTGATGTCACGAGTAAAGTAACACATTAAAAGTAACGTACATTACGTAATCAGATTACTTGTTTGATGTAACTGCAAATTACATTCTAATAACACAAATACATTTATTTACAGCTAAAAGGGTTACTGCAGAGGAAGTATTTTCAAGAACAACAGCCAATAGAGGGCGCTAGGGCGCCACCCCCCTTATTTCCGTCCTTGTTAGCGGAGACTTCGGTTCGAATCCCGCTCGGAGAGGGTCGAGTAGGACCGGTTACATATGTGCGCTCTGATAGCTTTCTCCACGAGCACATTTCAGTACGCTAGCATGTGTGTGCGTGTTTTATTTAGGAGTTTGCGAGGGTCAAGGGTGTTTATGTACATATGGGCATCATCAAACACTCCTCAATCTGACAGAGGAACTGTTCACTGATGATCTCGAGTCGTCTTCAGATGGCCAAATTCAGCACATTCAGAATGTATATTTAATTTGTATATTACCGTGTTTAATAATTCTGAATGGATATGTATATATATTTATGCTGTAAGGTTAAGGCGGCTGGTATTGCTAATATACATATATATAATATTAATATACAGGCCTATACTGTATATATATATATATATACACACACACACACACAAATGTAACATTTATTTTTCCTCAGTTTTTGCTGTTGCACTGCATGCATAAATTGTGAACTATGAAAATGAAAAAGTGTTTTTAATTTACCTTAAAAAAATGCTTGCTGAAAATACAGTTTTGTGAGAATCATCCTCAAACTTAATCCTTAATTTGGTAACACAGTTATCTTTATTTAAAATATGTTTCAAACCTTCAAAATATGTTCTGGCTTAATATGTTTTTTCTTAAACACAGCCCTACCTAGAAAATGTTGCATCAGCCGCCACTGCTCGGCATAAACATCTCTATGAAGGAGAGCATATTAAAACGCGGATAAATCAACGCATCAAGTGTGGCTTTCATTGTCAATTGCGCTCGCTCCTGTTGTGTCCTCAAGCTGGCAACCCGCGCGAGCGTCGAGTCTGAGGAGGAGCGGGCGCGGAACAACGATCTCCAATATTTTGAATTTGGACTGCAGTACCTATTTCAACCACTAGGTGTCATACCGCACCTTTAACCCATGCAGTTGCCTTATATTACCCAGGATTTTCTTAGCGCACGTAAGCACTGTAAAATAAAGTGCAGCCTTTCCTCACAATCTAAAATCTGTCCTTGGAAGATTTAACAATGATATGACTCTTTAGATGTTACAACATTTTTTACCTGCAAGAGTCTCCTAGGAATGGATGGGTATGACCGCAGCACCTTGGCATTTCTGACTGGCCATCGGCCATCTTGGAGAAGAAAAAATTCCACATACATTGGCTTGCCACTTGGTGGCAGTGTATAGGATGATGTACTAGAGCTCACTGTAGAGGATGATCTGCAACGATGCCATCAAAACCCATGCATGCGCGAGAAAATGGCTTTTTGAATACTGACGTGAAAGGGTTAACTCATGCACACCGTCTAGCGCGTGCTTATTGAAAACAATGGAAAAGTAGCGCAGTCAGTGGAATGGCAAAATGGACTTTTCAGTGTAAACACACTACTCACACTATTTATACTACAAAATGGCATATATAATGTAGTAAATAGGTACGGGAATTGGACGCACCTTAAGTACTCCTCAGCTCACCATAGTTATAGTCTGGCCAATCAGCGAGGACTACTGGTAAATTAATTAATATTCATAAGCCAAAGCTGTAGGACAGGAGTTGCGTGATCCAAATGCAATTAAAGGATTGAGCTGAGTCATTATCCCACAAACAACAGGTGTGTTCGACCTGACGCGGCGCTGCGCATGACATCAAAGCACCGCGAGAGCGATCCGAACGCGTCAGGATCCGCCAGATCTCGCGGTGCTTTGATGTCGAACACGCCTAACAACTGCTCAGGTGCTCAGGTGTGAGAGGAGGAGGAGGAGCTCTGGATGAAGGATAAATACTGCTGTCATCATCGCCATCAGATCACCACGAGAACGGCTTCATCATGGACTTAGATCTGGACTCAGGTAAACATCAGGAAACATCCCAATGCTGCTTGTTTTCAAATGGTTGATTTGTAAGTGAAACTGTGTGTGTGTGTGTGTCACCAGCTGTTGGAGGAGATGAGGTGAAGAAGCAGGAGGGGAAAGAGGTGGAGGGAATCTTTGGGTTTGGAAAGAAGGATAACGATAAAGACAAAGAGTGCAAGGACAAGGACAAGGTAAGAAGAGTTATTACAGAAACACCCACACGTGTGGCACTTCTCATCCCAATATTACACTGGTTTTACTCAAAACTATCAGATTACAGAAGTAAAACGGCTTGTGAATGGTATTTTGTGTCAAGCTCAACCCGGAAGATTCCTTTCAAGAGCCCTCGAGGGTTATTACATGTTATTATAACCGCATTACACTGTTTTATCTGGGTTTTTACAGAGTGATTGCAAAGAAAAGGACAAAGAAAAGGACAAGTGCAAAGATAAAGACAAGTGTAAAGACAAAGACAAGGACAAGTGCAAAGACAAGGACAAGAAGAAGGATAAAGAGCACAAAAAGGGTCACGGACACGGTCATGGACACGGACACGGGCACGGTCACGGTCGAGGACGCCGGTCATCGTCTTCAAGTGATGAGGTAACTAACGTGAGCTTTTGCTTTGCTGTTCACACACCTGTTGAATTCTATATACATGCAATAAAGTGGCGATACCATTTCCACTCGTCATATTCATCATATTTCAATGCTCGTCACTCTCTCATGAAACGCTGTAAACGCTGAAAACACCCGGTAAAGTGGAGTGATGTGGACGCACCCCTGTAATGCAGACCAACCGGTTTCCGTGTTGAAGAAAGTGGAAAATATGCCTGAGAGATTCACCAGGGACCAAATGCATAGATTCACAAGCACATTATCCACATCTGTACTCAAGCCACCGGTTAGTGTTATAATAATAATAATACTTTAATATTCTCTGTTTGTAGGACTGAAGACTGATGATGCAAGCTGGACCGGGGCTAGTTGTCACATGGGAAGATGTCCTCATTGCACAAATGTGTGTTTTGTGTGTTGGTTTCAAATAGCATTTGTCTATTAGAACAATATTTTGTCTAAAAACTCAATTCCAGTACTGCTGTATTTTTATATATCGCTGCAATGTTTTCTGAGCATCTTAAAAAATGTTCTGTTACTTTTTACAATATATTATATTGTTGAAAATGGATTGATTCTATGTATGTAGGTAGTATGTCATATTACAAATGTTTGTTTTCTCATTGTGACGCATCTCATATAATGTGACAACATGCCCCGCTGAAGTTCACCATGTCTTTTTTTTTTTTGCAGTAAAGGTTTTTAACAGTAAAAAAGTGACTTTTCAAAATAAACTCACCATGAGAATTGTTCACCCTGGACTTCTTTTGTCTTGTAAAATGTTGTATTATTTCATATTCATAATATGATTGAATGTTATTTTTGCTTTATAACACTTATAAATCTTTTGATAATGCTGAGGGAAAGTTTACATGGAGTATAAATTCTCAATACACACAGATGCATTAACCCACACCTCAACACATAAAGCTAGTTTAATGTTACATGATTTCTGCTCATGTCAGAATATGATTAAGGGAACAGATGCTTCCGTGAACGCATCAAAGGATTCTTTCATTGGCGGATTTGAATGTGGTATTGATGCACAGGTAACGTTTGGATTGGGAGTGAGTTATTTTCCATTATTCGCATGAATAGTGTCAGTTAGCCCAGCTGACAGAGAGATAATGACCCTGGGCATCATCAGGGCTGGGCTGGTAAAACAGGATCCTCTCGTACGGTTGTAAATTATAAAGATGCACTATCTAGGGCGGGTATTTCATTCTTCAGGGTCTCTTCAGACTCCAGGAAAGTCTTGCTGAGATTCCCGTCCCACACAGCATTCCAACAGTCACTTATTATCACACGTTTTGAGACACACCCGCACGAGTTTGCCAAATAACTGCACTATATTCAGACACACAGAGAGATGGGCTCTGTGATATTAACCCTCTGGTGCTGTCCGGTCATATTGACTGAAAAATTTTACATTTCGTTTTTTTGGAATTTTTTACTTTATCGGAATGGTACGAAACTTGGTAAAGCTTTTGGCACTTGCTGTGTGAACACACAAAAAAATCATGGACATGATTCGAAAAGGTTAAACGGTCCTAAAAGAAACAGTCACACTTGTATTGTTCACGCATTGGAAATGAATGAGAGACAAATTTCCTCTAGTGGAAGCGTTTGGTACCGCAGCCCAAACTAAATCTCACTGAAAGCTCATTTCTGGAACAACCTCAAATTTGGAACACAACATGTTTAGATTTATGGCTTTGATTTTCTCACAGTTTTAGAGTGAAACATGTTTTGGAAAATATATATTTCATATCAAATTTTTTGTGCGGTTTTCATAATAAGAAATCTGTCGTGTCTTTAAAAAGAGACCACACTTCAGTCTGTGCTTCAAAGATTCATGATTTACCAGTTTAAGTTTAATTTTTTTTAGATCTATATGCTCAAAAAGTGATTAATGGGTAATAAATGGATCATAACTATTCCATAAATATAATTTAGTACCATAAAATCCCATACAAATACAACTATACAATATCAAACTAAAATATAGTACATTAATTTCATTCAAATAAAAAAATAGCTCATTTTGACTGACACGTGAGCAGCCCCAGAGGGTTAAAGTATTCAATGACCAACACAGTTCTGATCAGTAATCAATCTTAGGATGAGATCACCATCAGATCATCTCCAGAATCTTGCTTGGTTTTCTTTGCCTTCCAGACACACAGTTACAGCAGCCACAGAAAAACTAACGTCAAAAAGCCAAGAGCCCAACTAAAGCTGTCACGATCACCAGCTGGAGTGCCCTTGGTATCCAGCAGAGGGCACTCTGGTATATATATATATATATATATATATATATATATAACATATCCGTGTTGATATGGCAATGGACTAGGGAGGAGTGCCCTCTGGTGGATATCAAGGGCACTCCAGCTGGTGATCGTGACAAGCAAACACTAATCACCATAATGGTGACTTCAAACCAAATGGTCTATCTTTCTCTTAACGCTCCTGTGAATGACTTTCACAGGTCCTTCTGCCTGCTGTGCTCGCGTGTGCTTTGCTTGCATTTGAATCTTTATTTAATATCATTCCCTGTTGTTTAAACTGCTGAATATAATTTACCCATCACCATATATTGTCTAATATTGCCTACCACATTAAATCACTATCACGCGTTAGCATTTCGCTAGCCTGTTAGCTTGCCATCTCTGCACTCGGGTCTCTTGTTTTCTGAGTTCATTAAACAACTGTGGTGAGTTGGATTAGTAAATAGACTCCATCAAACAACTGTGGTAAGTTGGATTAATCAACAAATACGGTAAGCCATGTCTTCTTCTCCTGTTACTGTCACTTGCACTGCATGTTTCATGTTTAGTATATCTTTCTCCGTTGGCGAACAGGGCTTCACATGTGATAAATGTAAGGAGATAGTCAGGCTGACGGAAAAGATTTCAGAATTAGAGACACGCATCCAGACTTTATTTGAGAGTAGTGAGAATGTAACAGCTTTAGACACTGCTTTGGATGCGAATAGCTTAGTGAACTCTGTACATTGTTCGGTTCCGGCTGTAGAGCCCGTGCAGCAGGGCAACTGGGTGACGGTGAGACGGCATAGTCGCGGATCAAAAAACCACTCTTCCGTTCCGATTAGAACATCAAACAGGTTCTCCCCACTCAGTGATGCACCCACTGAGAATCCTGTTGAAAGTGCCCTAGTTATTGGCGATTCTATTACACGGAACGTGAAAATAGAGACACCAGCCACCATAGTCACATGTTTACCGGGAGCCAGAGCGCCTGACATCAAAGCAAATTTAAAAGTGCTGGCTAATGCTAATCGTAAATTCTCTAAGATTATTATTCACGTCGGCACAAATGATGTTTGACTTCGCCAGTCGGAGATCACCAAAATTAACATTAAAGAGGTGTGTGAACTCACAAGTACGATGGCAGATGACGTTTTTTGCTCTGGTCCCCTCCCCGTTAAAAGGAGTGATGAGATACTTAGCAGACTATCATCACTCAATGGCTGGTTGTCTAAGTGGTGTCCGCAAAATAACATAGGGTTCATAGACAATTGGAAAAGCTTTTGGGGCAGACCTGACCTGTTGAAAAAAGATGGTATTCATCCTTCCTGGGATGGTGCCGCTCTTCTCTCTAGTAATTTGGCACATAGTCTTAGAGCTAAACCTTGACTAACTGGGGCCCAGGTCAGGAAGCAGACGGACTGGCTTACCCGACCGCCTGCTAGCTGTCTCACGTCACAGAAGTCAGATAAATCCCAGCACATAGAGACTCTTTCACCTAGATATTATCACATAGAGACTGTGTCTGTTCCACGAATTAGTAAATACAAAAAACCATCAAAACCATTCAACGGTAAAAATTTAATTGATGTCCAACAAATAAATAACAGATATAATACAGATGATCAAATGATAAAGCTCGGGCTGCTGAATATTCGATCCCTTTCCTCAAAAGCGCTTATTGTTAATGATATGATTACAGATCATAACCTAGATGTGCTGTGTTTGACAGAAACCTGGCTAAAACCTGACGATTACATTACTTTAAATGAGTCCACCCCCCAAGATTATTGTTATAAACACGAGCCGCGTCTGAAAGGTAAAGGGGGAGGTGTTGCTGTAATTTATAATAAAATCTTCAGTATTACTCAGAAGTCTAGTTTCAAATATAATTCCTTTGAAGTTTTGGTGCTTTATGTAACGTTATGTAGTGAAATTGATAAATCCCGTTTGACATTTGTGCTGGCTACTGTATACAGGCCACCAGGACACCATACAGACTTTACCAGAGAATTTGCTGATCTTCTATCAGAGTTAGTACTGGCTGCAGATAAAGTCCTAATTGTTGGTGATTTTAATATCCATGTAGACAATAAAAAAGACGCATTGGGATTGGCATTTAGAGACATTCTAAACTCTATTGAAGTAAGGCAACACGTGTCAGGACCCACTCATCGCCGTAATCATACGTTAGACCTAATACTGTCACATGGAATAAATGTTGATACCATTGAAATTCTGCAGCAGAGCGATGACATCTCAGATCATTACCTAGTATCATGTACACTTAATTTAGCAAAGGCTGCAAAGCCGTCCCCTCGCTTCAAATATGGCAGGACTATCACTGCTGCGACTAAAGATTTCTTTGTAAATAATCTTCCTCATCAGTTTCATCTCCTCAGCATCCCAGATAGCCTAGAGGAACTCGATGTTGCAACAGAAACTATTGACTCTCTCTTTTCCAGCACTTTAGACACAGTTGCTCCCCGGCGCTTAAAGAAGATTAAAGAAAATAGTCCAACGCCGTGGTACAACGAGCACACCCGGGCCCTTAAAACAGCAGCCAGAAAAATGGAGCGCAGCTGGAAGAAAACAAAACTAGAAGTTTTTCGCATTTCGTGGAAAGAGAGCATGATTGCATACAGAAAGGCCCTAAAAACTGCTAGATCTGCTTATTTCTCGACTCTCTTAGAAGAAAACAAACACAACCCTAGGTATTTATTCGATACAGTGGCTAAATTAACCAAAGATAAAGCTTCACCTTCTGATGTTTGTAAACAGCACAGCAGTAATGACTTTATGAACTTCTTTACTTGTAAGATTGATAATATTAGGAAAAAATTATAACCATGCAGCCGTCTACTACAGTATCACATCAGACATTGCATTGTAGTGTCACTGAGGAAAAATTACATTCATTCACTGCTATAGGAGAAGAAGAATTGGCTAAACTCGTTAAATCATCAAAATCAACAACATGTATGCTCGACCCCATACCGACTAAACTACTAAAAGAGATGCTTCCAGAGGTCATAGATCCTCTCCTTAATATCATTAATTCATCCTTGACATTAGGATATGTACCGAAAACTTTTAAGTTGGCTATTATTAAACCACTTATTAAAAAACTGCAACTTGATCCTACAAAATTAGTCAATTACAGGCCAATCTCAAATCTACCTTTTCTGTCAAAAATACTAGAAAAGGCAGTGTCCTCACAACTATGCTCCTTTTTAGAAAGAAATGGTATCTGTGAGGATTTCCAGTCAGGATTTAGACCGTATCATAGTACTGAGACTGCTCTCATTAGAGTTACAAATGATTTACTCTTATCATCCGATCGTGGTTGTATCTCTCTGTTAGTGTTACTCGATCTTAGCGCTGCATTCGATACTATCGACCACAACATTCTTTTGAATAGACTCGAAAATTATGTTGGCATTAGTGGAACTTCATTGGCATGGTTTAAATCATACTTATCTGACCGTTATCAGTTTGTAGCAGTAAATGAAGAGATGTCACACCGATCACAAGTTCAGTATGGAGTACCGCAGGGCTCAGTGCTAGGACCGTTGCTTTTCACCCTGTACATGCTACCACTGGGAGATATTATTAGGAAGCATGGCGTTAATTTTCATTGTTATGCTGACGATACTCAGCTCTATATTTCTTCACGCCCTGACGAAATTTACCAATTCACAAGATTAACAGAATGCATAGCTGATATAAAAAATTGGATGACTAGTAATTTCCTGCAACTTAATTCAGAAAAAACTGAATTTTTAATCATTGGACAAAAAAACTCCACAAGTAGTAACCTAGAATACTGTCTAACACTCGATGGCTGCTCTGTCAAGTCCTCGTTGTCAATTAGGAACCTGGGTGTGCTCTTTGATACCAATCTCTCATTTGAAAGCCACGTTTCTAGCATCTGTAAAACTGCATTCTACCATCTTAAAAATATATCTAAATTACGGCACATGCTTTCAATGCAAAATACTGAACAGTTAGTTCATGCGTTCATGACCTCAAGGCTAGATTATTGTAATGCTCTACTGGGTGGTTGCCCTGCTCGCTTAATAAATAAACTGCAGCTGGTCCAAAACGCAGCAGCTAGAGTTCTTACTAGAACCAAGAAGTATGACCATATTAGCCCGGTTCTGGCAACACTGCATTGGCTCCCTATTAAACATTGTATACATTTTAAAATCTTGCTGATTACTTACAAAGCACTAAATGGTTTAGCTCCCCAGTACTTGAGCGAGCTCTTAACGCATTATACTCCATCACGTCTATTGCGGTCTCAAAATTCTGGCCAGTTGATAATACCTAGAATATCAAAATCAACTGCAGGCGGTCGATCCTTTTCCTATTTAGCACCTAAACTCTGGAACAGTCTTCCTAGCATTGTTTGGGAAGCAGACACACTCTGTCAGTTTAAATCTAGACTAAAAACACATCTCTTTACTATGGCATACACATAAAACATTTTTAATTTATATTATTCAAATCAGTTAAATGATTGTTTTAGGCTGCATTAACTAGGTCAGCCGGAACCGGGAACACTTCCCATAACACCTGATGTACTCGTTACATCATAAGAAGAATGGCATCTACGCTAATGTTAGTCTCTCTGTTTATCCCGAGGTTTACTGCAGTCGGGCCGTATCCAGACCAGATGGTGGACCTTAGCCTGGACATGACGACCATATCCCTGAAGTGTCTGTAGAGACCGTGTCAGTTAAACTCCCCCCTGTAAATGCCGCATCGACACGACATCCTCATTAAACCCGTCCCCGGCGTGACGACTCCAATCTTTCGAATAATCCTACGAATATCTATTGATCTAATATGACTTCTGACCTGTAATGTTGCCAGAATCATAATCATACACTATTTGTTCGTCGGCCAGAGGAGAACTGGCACCCCGACTGAGCCTGGTTTCTCCCAAGGTTTTTTTCTCCATTCTGGCCCTGAAGGAGTTTTGGTTCCTTGCCACCGTCGCCTTTGGCTTTTGGCTTGCTCAGTTGGGGACACCTAAATTTCAACTATATTACTGATCTGCCCACATTGACACTATATGATAATTGAAATGAGCTGATGACATCACTGTTTTCACCAGAGCGGCTGTACAGCCGAATCAAATTCTGTTGCATTATTTTCCTGTTACCACTGTGAAGCTGCTTTGAAACAATTGCCATTGTAAAAAGCGCTATATAAATAAAGGTGATTTGATTTGATTTGATGACTTTGAAGTCACCAGCCCTTGATATCCACCAGAGGGCACTCCTCCCTAGTCCATTGCCTTACAGCTTTGAGTAAAACATGCTTGCGAAATTAAATTTAATCAGTTTCCACACACTGTAAAAACTATTTGCATGAGAATTGTGAGTATATTAAACTCAGCTAATTTGTGTTTGACCAAACATGTTTTTTAACATGCACCCTTAAGTAATATCAACACAACTTTCCTCATAAACTCAACTCAAATACAAACCCAACTCAACTGAGCGAAAGTAACTCACCTGAATACACATTGGTGTGTATAAATGAAATTAATGAAAAGTGGCAATTCCTTATGTATTATTCAATATATTGTAATATATTAATGCAATATATTATTTTTCAGCAAACATTAAACAATTTAATATATTGATCAAAAATATATGGAAATATATTTTCTTTGCGTAAGGGTAAACTAATCAAACCTGCCGCAAAAAACAAAACTCTTTCATTGAATGAAAAACAAGATATAAGATAAAACAAAATGTCCAGTCGCTCACAGATTTCACTTTTTATTCACTGTTGGTGTCTGCAGCCGTTGTGTTTCTGCACTTACACACACTAATGCTGAACCAGATGGAAACAGGTGGGACACACATTTACCAAAATATAGCATGGTAATAAAAAAGTTGCTCAGTTGGTTGGTGTTTTAATCTTGGCTATTTACATGGTGAGTAACAAGCTGAAATATAACAAAAAATAATTTCAAAAACCTTTATAAAGTTTTAAAGGGGTCATGACATGGATTTTTTATTATTTTAATATGTTCCTTGAATAATGTTAATAAAGTTTTTTGCACAGAAAAACTATCATTTTTAACCCTCATTCTTGACTCTGTGTTAAATGATCAGTTTTTAAGGCGCGACTCCTTTAAGGCTTGTCAGTAAACACCCACTGTTATGATTGACTAACGTCACTGCAGAGGAAACAGTATCAATGCACACTCACTATTGAAAACATGATCCAACCGTCATTCACAGACGAAGCATAATGAAATCATTCACTGATGGTTTGTGATGTGGCTGCGGTCGCTGCTTCATCTGTCAACACCAACTCTCCATTACACTGTGCCTCAGTCAAATGCTCCGAACAAACATATAATCCTCTGACGCGTGGAGAAATAAACATGGATGGTTTATTTCTCATGTCATGACCCCTTTAAAAGTTTGCTTTGGATGAAAACTCTCAAATAGTTCAGGGTTAAAAACGTAATTCAAAAGCAAACAATTATACATTCAATATAAACACATACATTCAGCACCAATAAATCTCTTCAGAAAAACTCAATATTTTACTGTTTATGTCTGAATAAAAAGAAAAAATGACGTCATGATGGTGAAAACATGCTTATCGGGTAAGAAATGTGTGTGACTAGTGTGTGTTGACAACAAAATATATCAATTTTCATTAAAAAGTGCAATTTTCCCCCCAATATTGTTATTATTGAATGTTGTTTACTTATTTTTCTGTCTGTCATGTTACAATTAAATGCACTGCTGTGCAACTAGAGCGTTTAAAAATGCATTAGTCAAAATGTTATTCACACAAGGGTTTTTGTTCTCTTGTTTTAAAGCACAAAAGTTTAAAAAGACAAATTGCATGTCCTTATATAACAGCAGAAAAACCTAAACGGATCCGTCTGACTGATGCTCTGAAGTGATTTGGCAAACATTTTAAACAAAAAATGGTGTTTATATGGAGAGGGACGCCAATTTAATGCCAATAATATTCAAAGAAAAGTTGGAATATCAGAAAAAGTGTCAAAAAAAAAAATATTTTTTTCAGTCCATTTCTGCAACAAAACACACACATTTCCATTGACTTCTATTGTTTTTACACACAACTAATTATAAATACTACAGACTAACCTGAACAGAAACACTTTACACTTTTAGAAATAAAACCGTTTTTACCACTGAGGACGTCCCAGGAAACGAGAATAGAAAGAGGGTGGATCTCTGAGACTCATGAATCCCACCAATGAAAAGAGGCCAGCGTCTCTACAAAGCGACTGAACATTTGTGCGTTTGCCCTCTCGTTCACCTGTAACCGGTCGGAGGAGGTCTAGTGTTCTAGCTGGCCTGATGGTCCAGTAGTTTGTGGAGTTCGGCGGTGTCGATCCTGGCTCCTCTGACGCCTCGGTCTCTGAAACTGGCCAGAATGGGCCGTAGCCTCGCGCCGTCCGCCGGCAGGAAGCCTTCGATGGCTTTACGCAGCTGCAACATATGAGAAGAGCCCGTTAATGGACGCTCTGGTTCATGTTCAAGCTCATATCAAATCCTGTTGTGGCTTATCATCAGCTCTGTTCAATTCATGCTTTCTGATGAAAAACAAATATATGGAAATCAAAGCGAGCGTTTGGTCTTTATTTTTTTAGATAATTCAATCAGCAGTTTATTTGTTTTCTAAACAACTAAAAAGTAAATGTTCCCTTTCAGTCGGTCATGTTCGACGTACGTCGGACGTAACCGACGAATTGTGATCACTTCTGGAAGCCCCTATCAGCTTCGAGTGTATAGAGAACGGGCCAATGGCCATTGGCGTGCGAGATTTGCATTTCGCGCTCTGCCCCGCACCGCGGGTATAAATAGGAAGCGGATGCAGCGCACATTTGTCATTTACTTGGGAGCCGAACGGCGTTGATGAAGCACTGTTCCTGTCTAGAGAAAGCAGAGAGAGAGAGAGAGAACGAGAGAAACACCTTGTGCTGGGAGAGAAGGCACATTCAGCGCGACCGCGTTCTCATTGTCTCTTCAAAGAGCAAAACTGCTGTTTTCACAGCACTGTTTGTTGGTTCGGTGAGGGCATTCCACAGTGAGAGCAGACACAGGCTGCACTACATTCCTGTGCCTGCCGCGGTTGTCCCTGGGTGCTTCAGCACTGAAAGAGCGTTTCCTCTAAAAGAGCAACACGGGTGTGACACTGCGTCTTTTTCAAGATGTCATTCCACCCATGCGTTTCTGGATGCGGTCGTTCCCTGTCGCCAGCTGACGGTCACAATCGTTGTCAGCGTCCTGCCCCGGTGCCTTTCTTCCCAGAGGTGCATGAGGAGCTCACAAGGTCGTGGACGGCACCTTTTTCTGCCAGAAACCAGCCGAGTGGCTCCTCCCTCCTCACTACCCTCGATGGCGGGCCAGCCAAAGGGTACGTGGGGATCCCGCCGGTAGTCGCGATGCAACTGTGTCCGGCATCCGCTTCCACCTGGCGCGGTGACCCACGCCACCCATCCAAGGCCTGTAAGTTCTCCTCCAGTCTGACTGGGAAGGCTTACAATGCCATGGTGCTGCTCCAGGTGCACCAGGCCCAGGCACTCATGGACATGCACGAGGGTAGGCCTGACCCAGAGCTCCTCCGGGACCTCGCTCTCGCGTTCCGTTGGTCAGGCGATGTCCACTCTTGTGGTCCAGGAGCGACATCTCTGGCTCAACCTGGCCGATATGAGGGAGACCGATAAATATCGGTTCCTGGACTCCCCCATTTCCCAGGTTGGGTTATTCGGCGACGCAGTCGAGAGCTTTGCCCAGAAGTTCTCGGCCGTCCAGAAGCAGACGGAGGCTATTAAACACATCCTGCCCCGGCGGTCAGCTGCTGCCTCCACCCAGCCGCCGGCCGCAGCCTCTCCGCCTGCTCGCCCGGGACGGGAAGGCATCCAGCCCGCTCAGGCCGCTGCCAAGCCAGGTGGCAAGCGCCATCGTAAGAGACCCTGAGACGGGCCACCCAGAGATGGAGGGGACAGCTCTTCAGGAGGTGGTGACACCACCGCTCCCTCTCCCGGAGGAGGGCCGGGAGAAAATCTTTTGTCCAAATTTGATTTCTGTTCCGCCACTGGCCTTCGTGCCAGTGGTACCCAAAACTTCACTAAAAGAGCTGTTTCCAAAATCTCTGGGTGCCAAGAGAGCGCGCTTGGCGGTGTACGACGCTCCCATGCCTTGTCACCCTCCGGTGCCTCTCTCATCGCCAGCAGGGGGTGCACACAAGAGGCCTCCTCACACCCGTGCGCCCCCTCAGCGGAAGCAGGTAAGTGCTGCATTGCACACTCAGACCCCACTTCGAGCCGCTATGCCGTCCGAGTCAGGTCACTGCACTCCGCTGCGCTGCCCCGCTGCGGGTACGTCTGTGGTGCCGTTGGTCCCGCTGGTTCGGTCGCTGGGAGCCTGGCTAGCGCTTCCCAGCCCGTCCCGCTGGCTCATCCGTACTATCAGACTCAGCTATGCGATTCAGTTCGCCCAGCGGCCCCCCAAGTTCAGGGGCGTTCACTTCACCTCTGTGTCGAAGGAGAGCGCCCCCGTGCTACGGGCGGAGATCGCAGTCCTACTGGCGAAGGACGCGATAGAGCCGGTCCCTCCAGCCGATATGAAGACAGGCTTCTACAGCCCGTACTTCATTGTACCCAAGAAAGGCGGCGGGTTACAGCCAATCTTGGACCTGCGGTTCTTGAATCGGTCCCTTCACAGGCTGCCGTTCAGAATGCTAACGCAGAAATGCATCTTCAGGTGCATCCGTCCCCAAGATTGGTTTGCAACGATCGACCTGAAGGACGAGCGTGGTGTTCGTACTTACATGTCTTGATTCTCCCTTGACACAGACCGTTCCTACGCTTTGCGTTTGAGGGACGGGCATATCAGTACAGAGTCCTACCCTTCTGGCTTTCCCTGTCGCCCCGTGTCTTCACGAAAGTCGTGGAGGCGGCCATTGCTCCCATGAGAGAGCGTGGTGTTCGCATCCTCAACTACCTCGATGACTGGCTGATCCTAGCTCAGTCGCGGGCACAGTTGTGCGAACACAGGGACATGGTGCTCAGTCACCTCAGCCTGTTGGGACTTCGGGTCAACTGGGAAAAGAGCAAACTCTGCCCCGTGTAGAGGATCTCTTTTCTCGGTATGGAGCTGGACTCGGTCAATCTGACAGTGCGACTCACAGAGGAGCGCGTCCAGTCGGTGTTGAACTGCTTGAATTCGTTCAAACGCAGGACAGCGGTACCACTGAAACATTTTCAGAGGCTCCTGGGGCATATGGCATCTGCAGCTGCGGTAACGCCGCTCGGATTGCTTCATATGAGGCCGCTTCAACACTGGCTACACGACCGAGTCCCGAGATGGGCGCGGCAGAGCGGCTCGTTCCGTGTCTCAGTAACACCGAAGTGCCGCCAAACCTTCAGCCCGTGGTCGGACCCTTCGTTTCTACGGGCAGGAGTTCCCCTAGAACAAGTGTCCAGACATGCTGTTGTCTCCACGGATGCCTCATCCACCAGCTTGGGGGCCACGTACAACGGGCTTGCAGTTTCGGGTCTGTGGACGGGGCCTCAACTGCCTCAACTGCAATGGCATATCAATTGCCTCGAGTTGTTAGCAGTTCGTCTTGCGCTCAAAGTGCCGCTACAAGGCAAGCATGTTCTGGTCCGTATGGACAATACTGCGGCCGTTGCGTACATCAACAAACAGGGTGGTCTACGCTCCCGCCGCATGTCACAACTCGCCCGCCATCTCCTCCTCTGGAGTCAGAAGCATCTGAGGTCGCATCATGCCACTCACATTCCGGGCCTGCTCAATCGTGCAGCCGACGAGCTCTCACGACAGCAAGTGCTCCCGGGAGAGTGGAGACTCCATCCCCAGGTGATCCAGCTGATCTGGAGTCGCTTTGGGACCGCACAGGTAGACCTGTTTACTGCCCCGGACACGTCCCACTGCCAGTTGTTTTATTCCCTGACCGAGGGTACCCTCGGCTTGGATGCGCTGGCACACAGCTGGCCCCAGGGTCTACGCAAATATGTTTCCCCCAGTGAGCCTTCTTGCACAGACACTGTGCAAAATCAGGGAGGACGAGGAGCAGGTCTTGTTGGTTGCGCCGTACCGGCCCAACCGGACCTGGTTCCCGGAACTAGTGCTCCTCGCGACAGCACCTCCTTGGCCCATTCCTCTGAGGAAGGACCTTCTGACTCAGAGACGGGGCACACTATTGCACCCGCGTCCAGACCTCTGGAAACTCCATGTCTGGTCCCTGGACGGGACGCGGAGGTTCTAGCTGACCTACCACAGGCTGTGGTAGACACCATCACTTCGGCTAGAGCTCCCTCTACGAGGCGCCTCTATGCGTTGAAGTGGAACCTGTTCGTCGGATGGTGTTCTTCTCGACAAGAAGACCCCCGAAGATGTTCGACCAGTTCTGTACTTTCCTTCCTGCAAGATGGGTTGGAGCGAAGGCTGTCTCCCTCCACCCTCAAAGTGTATGTTGCCACCACTGCTGCACATCACGATGTAGTTAAAGGTAAGTCCGTAGGAGAGCACGATCTGGTCGTCAGGTTCCTGAGGGGAGCGAGGAGATTAAATCCGCCTCGCTCTCACTCTATACCCTCTTGGGACTTATCTCTGGTGCTAACCGCATTGCAGAGGGCTCCCTTTGAACCTTTGCAGTCAGCTGTGTTAAAAATTCTGTCTTGGAAGACAGTACTCCTGACTGCATTGGCTTCCATCAAGAGGGTAGGGGACCTGCAGGCATTTTCGGTCGACGAATCGTGCCTGGAATTCGGGCTGGCTAACTCTCATGTAATCCTGAGACCCCGGCCTGGATATGTGCCCAAGGTTCCCACCACTCCCTTCCGGGACCAGGTGGTGAACCTGCAAGCGCTGCCCTCGGAGGAGGCAGACCCAGCCCTGGCTTTTCTCTGTCCCGTCCGCGATCTGCGGGCTTACGTGGACAGAACGTGAAGCTTCAGAACCTCAGAACAGCTCTTCATCTGTTACAAAGGCCAGCAGAAGGGAAAGGCTGTCTCCAAGCAGAGGATGGCCCACTGGATAGTGGATGCCATCGCCTTGGCGTATGAGACCCAAGGCGTGCCCGCGCTCGGGTTGAGGGCCCACTCCACTAGGAGTGTTGCCTCTTCCTGGGCGTTGGCACACGGCGCCTCGCTGACAGATATATGTAGAGCTGCGGGCTGGGCAACACCTAACACGTTCGCTAGATTTTATAGCCTCCGTGTAGAGCCGGTTTCTTCCCGTGTGCTCGCTTCAAATAGCCAGTAACACCGAAGTGCCCATTCTAGTGTCGGCTTGCTGCGCCATTCCCCTCCTCATGGACCGGATACGTGTGCATATATTCTCCAGTAGAGTTCCCCAGATTGGCGAACCCTGTCGAGTTCCTCCGCAACCCGCGGCAGTCAGACGTGGCGGAGCATCCGACGCCAGGTCTAACACTTGTATGCATTGTTGAAACTTGTGTTAGGCTGGGCATCCATATGTTGTGACCCCTACGGCGGTCCCATATGTGTATTCTTCCACGGTGCGGCTCCCTACGGTGAGCCTGTGTCTTTCTCTTGGCAGAGCTCGCTCTGCCGTCTCTGTGTGGTGTTGTCCCCCGCCTGCAATGGCCGGGGCCACCCCTGGGACTCCGTATGTTGTACTGCCCACGGCCAGTCGATACGTGTATATTCCACATGATACCTCCCTACGGGTAGGATGTGGCTTCCGCAGCGGCCCCCCTGGACACGCTTTCCCAGCGTTATCCAATACTCTGCTGAGTGGGTCTTGCGGAACAGCAGCAGTGACTCTCCCTGCGTGAGTTTCCCGCCCCAAACAGACAAGGGGTCTGAGGGGCTTTTCGCTGGGCGCTGGAAGTGGTAGTATGCCGTTTTCCATAGGGATCCCAATTCGTCGGTTACGTCCGACGTACGCTGAAGGAGGGAACGGAGACGTACGTCCCGTCGCCACGGTTGCTGTACCATCACTGCATGGCCGAGTCACGAGTTTGGCTCCTCAGTGAAAAACAAATGTGCGCTGCATCCGCTTCCTATTTATACCCGCGGTTCGGGGCGGAGCGCAAGATGCAAATCTCGCACGCCAATGGCCATTGGCTCGTTCTCTATACACTCGAAGCTGATAGGGGCTCCCAGAAGTGATCCCAATTCGTCGGTTACGTCCGATGTACGTCTCCGTTCCCTCCTTCAGGGAACGAGAGTTACATACGTAACCGAGACGTTTGTGTTTTCTTTGAATTCTCTTTGCATTCTATTAAGTTATGAAAAAAATAAATGTTCTTTGAACGTTCAAAACATTCCGTTTTTTTAAAAAACCTTTTTGGTTATGTGAACTTTAAAGAAACATTCTATTGTATCATTCTTCAAACATTATGGGAACGTTACATTTGAGGACAGGTGAGGACATCTGAACACTGACACACAGTCAGTGTTCTCTGAACGTTACTCTTGAATGTTCTCTGAACGTTACTCTTGAATGTTCTCTGAACGTTACTCTTGAATGTTCTCTGAACGTTACTCTTGAATGTTCTCTGAATGTTACTTTAGAATGTTCTCTGAGCGTTACTCTTGAATGTTCTCCGAACGTTACTTTTGAATGTTCTCCGAGCGTTACTTTTGAATGTTCTCTGAACGTTACTTTAGAATGTTCTCTGAGCGTTACTCTTGAATGTTCTCCGAACGTTACTTTTGAATGTTCTCCGAGCGTTACTTTTGAATGTTCTCTGAACGTTACTTTTGAATGCTCTCCGAACGTTACTTTTGAATGTTCTCTGAATGTTACTTTTGAATGTTCTCTGAATGTTACTTTTAAAAAAAGGTAAAAATAAACAGCGTTTTTGTGCGTTTTGAGAACATTATTAAAGACCATATAACTTTGAATGAACGTTCTATTAATGTTACTGGAAGTACGTTTGTTCATAACTTTGAGAGAACCTTGCCAGAACGTTCTCTGTTAGCTGGGAAGATTCCACGGATGTTGAAGGTTCTTCACTAAACCATTAACCAGTGAAGAACCTCATTGTAGATGATGTTCAGCTGTTTTCAGCTTGAACGGTTTTGTGTCATTTTTGTGCGACTGCTGAACTCTCACCTCTTTCAGTGAAACAACACCAATAAGTCGTCCGATACTGGTGACGTAACCGTAATCCAGATTCAGCACAGAAAACATGGTGTGAGTCTGTCAGAGAGAGAATGAGATGGGAATATCAGAGCAAATCACATTTTTTTCCTCTTTTTAAATATACTTGATGTTTAAAGTTACATACTGTAACATTAACAATGCATTTCCTGACAATAAACTGCAAAAACAATAATGACATCACAAATTTGTACCCAAACTAAAGCTAAATAAACAGCACACACAGTCTGACCTTGTGCAGGGAAGTGCCTTCCACCAGCTGGAAGGGGGCGGGGTCAATCTTGCAGTTGTTGAAGTTCACCTGCTCATCAAGCTGTTGCTCCTCCAACTCCTCAATCTGCATTCAGAGCCAGAGATACTGTATGTGAGTGTGTGTGTGAATGTGTGTATGAGTGTGGGTGTGTGTCAGTGTTCAGATGTCCTCACCTCCTGAAGTATCGTATCATCTTCTGCGTCTGGGTAGTCCTGGAGAGAGAAGGAGACACACACACACGTCTGGTTCACTATCTTTGTGGGGACTGTCCATAGACATAATGGTTTTTACACTGTACAAACTGTATATTCTCTCCCCTTACACTAACCCTACCCCTAAACCTGCCCATCACACAAACCTTTCTGCATTTTTACATTTTCAAAAAAAAACTCATTCTGTGTGATTTATAAGCTTGTTTCCTCATGGGGGCCTCAATTTATGTCCCCACAGTGACACGAGTCCCCATGAGTGCATTCAGGGTGAAGTCCCCACCGGGATAGAAAAACATGAAAACACACACACACATACACACACCCTGTCTAAAGCAGCATTAATGTGTGGGCTGGAGGTCTCACCTGCAATGCATCAATGTCAGGCTGAGAACAGAACAGCTTCTTCAAACTGATGCCAGAATCATAAGGATCTGAGAGAGAGAAAACAAGAGAAAGTATCTGAATACGTTGTTTGTATGTCCTCTACGTGTATGTCACAGTCATGTGTAGTTTTCACTGTCTTGTTTAGTTTTAGTTTTCATTGTCTTTGTCAACAGGTGTGTTCGACTTGAAGCGACTCTGCACAGACCGATCGGTGTACGACCTCAAAGTACCGCGAGAGCGATTATAGAGCAGACGGCTCCTTATGCTTTCGAATTGTTCTCATGGTACTTTGATGTCATACACTGATCGCTCTGCAAAGTGCCGCTTTAAGTCGAACACACCTATTGTCTTAGTTCTAGTCGCTCATTTGTTACCATAGTCCCTAATTGTCCTCACCTGTTCCTAGTTCTTTTGATTACCTTCCTCATGTATTTAAAAGCCCTCTGTTCCTTTAGTTCATTGTGACAGAATGAGAGGATTGACCTTAAAGGATTTAAACAGCGACATGCCCGCAGCTGTTCTCCTCCTCCTGCTGGGGCTAGGGAGATCGCTCCCTCGAGGATCACATGAGAGACTTTCTCAATCTGGCTGAGCGAACAGTCAAAGGCACCGTCTATCCCGTTGAGAAAGACCTCGCCAGCCCCACTCCAGACCCAGACCCAATCCCATCCAGTTCCAAGTCATCGCTGGTTAAGCCCAGTACCAAATATACTTTGTTGTGAATGGTCCTGCCCAGCGTCCCTCTCCCTCCTCCACTGCCAAAGCCATCCGGTTCTTCGGCCTCGTCTCAGCTGTCTCCCTTCAGCCCCTCAGCTCCTCCAGAGGTTCTACTCTGCTGCACGGATCCACCAGGGGCTTTGCAGTCATTATCTTTACCATGGCTAGTGGATCCCACCAGTTCCACCTCAACCCTCCAAGTCCCAGTCTCCACCTCGGCCCTCCGACCCATCGGCTTCACCTTGGTCCATTGTCGCTCTGGCTACGCCAGGCTTTCTTCCCTCCGGTTCCACCATGGTCCTCACTCCCACCGTCTCTGCCCCGGTCTGCCAAGCCCACGACTCCACCTTGGTCACGGCCACCTGCAGCATCACCATGGTCTTCCAGGCCTTCGGTGTCACCCTGGCTCTTCGTCTCCACCTCAGTCAGTCACCTCCCTGGTTCCGCATGGCCCCTCTACTAACCTGCCACCATGGCTTCTCCCTCCATTGGTTCCACCATGTATCTTCAACGTGTCATGGCTCTGCGTCATCCTCCTGCTCCTACTGTCTACACCCTGGCTCCTTCCACCTTAATCTGCGCCCTGGTTCTTCTGTCGCCATCTTGTCTTCCTCTGCCTGCTCCTCGTCCTACTCCATAGCCCACCACTGACTCGGAGCCGAGACCGTCATTATAACAGAGCTGGAGCGGTCGCCAGAGGCTAATGTCATTGTGGAGCCGGAATGAATTGGAGTCCCTCTCCCTCCTTCACTGCCAAAGCCATCCAGTTCTTGAATTGGAGTCCCTAATTAGTCCTCACCTGTTCCTAGTTCTTTTGATTACCTTCCTCATGTAGGTATAAAAAATTGGATGACTAGTAATTTCCTGCAACTTAATTCAGAAAAAAATGAATTTTTAATCATTGGACAAAAAAACTCCACAAGTAGTAACCTAGAATACTGTCTAACACTTGATGGCTGCTCTGTCAAGTCCTCATCGTCAGTTAGGAACCTGGGTGTGCTCTTTGATACCAATCTTTCATTTGAAACCCACGTTTCTAGCATCTGTAAAACTGCATTCTACCATCTTAAAAATATAAAACAGTGTGCAGCTGGAAGAAAACAAAACTAGAAGTTTTTCGCATTTCGTGGAAAGAGAGCATGATTGCATACAGAAAGGCCCTAAAAACTGCTAGATCTGCTTATTTCTCGACTCTCTTAGAAGAAAACAAACACAACCCTAGGTATTTATTCGATACAGTGGCTAAATTAACCAAAGATAAAGCTTCACCTTCTGATGTTTGTAAACAGCACAGCAGTAATGACTTTATGAACTTCTTTACCTGTAAGATTGATAATATTAGGAAAAAAATTATATCCATGCAGCTGTCTACTACAGTATCACATCAGACAGTGCATTGTAGTGTCACTGAGGAAAAATTACATTCATTCACTGCTATAGGAGAAGAAGATTTGGCTAAACTCGTTAAATCATCAAAATCAACAACATGTATGCTCGACCCCATACCGACTAAACTACTAAAAGAGATGCTTCCAGAGGTCATAGATCCTCTTCTTAATATCATTAATTCATCCTTGACATTAGGATATGTACCGAAAACTTTTAAGTTGGCTATTATTAAACCACTTATTAAAAAACCGCAACTTGATCCTACAAAATTAGTCAATTACAGGCCAATCTCAAATCTACCCTTTCTGTCAAAAATACTAGAAAAGGCAGTGTCCTCACAATTATGCTCCTTTTTAGAAAGAAATGGTATCTGTGAGGATTTCCAGTCAGGATTTAGACCGTATCATAGTACTAAGACTGCTCTCATTAGAGTTACAAAATGATTTACTCTTATCATCCGATCGTGGTTGTATCTCTCTGTTAGTGTTACTCGATCTTAGCGCTGCATTCGATACTATCGACCACAACATTCTTTTGAATAGACTCGAAAATTATGTTGGCATTAGTGGAATTTCATTGGCATGGTTTATTAAGTCCTGTCAAGTCCTCGTCGTCAGTTAGGAACCTGGGTGTGCTCTTTGATACCAATCTCTCATTTGAAAGCCACGTTTCTAGCATCTGTAAAACTGCATTCTACCATCTTAAAAATATATCTAAATTACGGCGCATGCTTTCAATGCAAAATGCTGAACAGTTAGTTCATGCGTTCATGACCTCAAGGCTAGATTATTGTAATGCTCTACTGGGTGGTTGCCCTGCCCGCTTAATAAATAAACTGCAGCTGGTCCAAAACGCAGCAGCTAGAGTTCTTACTAGAACCAGGAAGTATGACCATATTAGCCCGGTTCTTTCAACACTGCATTGGCTCCCTATTAAACATCGTATACATTTTAAAATCTTGCTGATTACTTACAAAGCACTAAATGGTTTAGCGCCCCAGTACTTGAGCGAGCTCTTAACGCATTATACTCCATCACGTTTATTGCGGTCTCAAAATTCTGGCCAGTTGATAATACCTAGAATATCAAAATCAACTGCAGGCGGTCGGTCCTTTTCCTATTTAGCACCTAAACTCTGGAACAGTCTTCCTAGTATTGTTCGGGAAGCAGACACACTCTGTCAGTTTAAATCTAGACTAAAAACACATCTCTTTACTATGGCATACACATAAAACATTTTTAATTTCTGTTATTCAAATCAGTTAAATGATTGTTTTAGGCTGCATTAACTAGGTCAGCCGGAACCGGGAACACTTCCCATAACACCTGATGTACTCGTTACATCATAAGAAGAATGGCATCTACGCTAATGTTAGTCTCTCTGTTTATCCCGAGGTTTACTGCAGTCGGCCGGATCCGGGCCGTATCCAGACCAGATGGTGGACCTTAGCCTGGACATGATGACCATATCCCTGAAGTGTCTGTAGAGACAATAGTGTCAATTAAACTCCCCCCTGTAAATGCCGCATCGACAAGACATCCTAATTAAACCCGTCCCCGGCGTGACAACTCCAATCTTTCGAATAATCCTACGAATATCTATTTATCTAATATGACTTCTGACCTGTAATGTTGCCAGAATCATAATCATACACTATTTGTTCGTCGGCCAGAGGAGAACTGGCACCCCGACTGAGCCTGGTTTCTCCCAAGGTTTTTTTTCTCCATTCTGGCCCTGAAGGAGTTTTGGTTCCTTGCCACCGTCGCCTTTGGCTTTTGGCTTGCTCAGTTGGGGACACCTAAATTTCAATTATATTACTGATCCGCCCGCATTGACACTATATGATAATTGAAATGAGCTGGATGACATCACCGTTTTCTCCAGAGCGGCTGTACAGCCGAATCAAATTCCGTTGCATTATTTTCCTGTTACCACTGTGAAGCTGCTTTGAAACAATTGCCATTGTAAAAAGCGCTATATAAATAAAGGTGATTTGATTTGATTTTGGTTTAAATCATACTTATCTGACCGTTATCAGTTTGTAGCAGTAAATGAAGAGATGTCACACCGAACACAAGTTCAGTATGGAGTACCGCAGGGACTAGTAATTTCCTGCAACTTAATTCAGAAAAAAATTAATTTTTAATCATTGGACAAAAAAACTCCACAAGTAGTAACCTAGAATACTGTCTAACACTCGATGGCTGCTCTGTCAAGTCCTCGTCGTCAGTTAGGAACCTGGGTGTGCTCTTTGATACCAATCTCTCATTTGAAAGCCACGTTTCTAGCATCTGTAAAACTGCATTCTACCATCTTAAAAATATATCTAAATTACGGCACATGCTTTCAATGCAAAATGCTGAACAGTTAGTTCATGCGTTCATGACCTCAAGGCTAGATTATTGTAATACTCTACTGGGTGGTTGACCTGCACGCTTAATAAACAAACTCCAGCTGGTCCAAAACGCAGCAGCTAGAGTTCTTACTAGAACCAGGAAGCATGACCATATTAGCCCGGTTCTGTCAACACTGCACTGGCTCCCTATTAAACATCATATAAATTTTTAAATCTTGCTAATTACTTACAAAGCACTAAATGGTTTAGCGCCCCAGTACTTGAGCGAGCTCTTAACGCATTATACTCCATCACGTCTATTGCGGTCTCAAAATTCTGGCCAGTTGATAATACCTAGAATATCAAAATCAACTGCAGGCGGTCGATCCTTTTCCTATTTAGCACCTAAACTCTGGAACAGTCTTCCTAGCATTGTTCGGGAAGCAGACACACTCTGTCAGTTTAAATCTAGACTAATAACACATCTCTTTACTATGGCATACACATAAAACATTATCAGTTTCTATTATTCAAATCAGTTAAATATATTGATAGGCTGCATTAACTAGGTCAGCCGGAACCGGGAACACTTCCCATAACACCTGATGTACTCGTTACATCATAAGAAGAATGGCATCTACGCTAATGTTAGTCTCTGTTTATCCCGAGGTTTACTGCAGTCAGCCGGAACCGGGCCGTATCCAGATCAGATGGTGGACCTTAGCCTGGACATGACCAACGCATCCCTGAAGTGTCTGCAGAGACCGTCTCAATTAAACTCCCCCCTGTAAATGCCGCATCGACACGACATCCTCATTAAACCCATCTCCGGCGTGACGACTCCAATCTTTCGAATAATCTTGCGAATATCTTTTGATCTAATATGACTTCTGACCTGTAATGTTGCCAGAATCATAATCATACACTGTTTGTTCGTCGGCCAGAGGAGAACTGGCACCCCGACTGAGCCTGGTTTCTCCCAAGGTTTTTTTCTCCATTCTGGCCCTGAAGGAGTTTTGGTTCCTTGCCACCGTCGCCTTTGTCTTTTGGCTTGCTCAGTTGGGGACACTAAAATTTCAATTATATTACTGATCTGCCCGCATTGACACTATATGATAATTGAAATTAGCTGGATGACATCACCGTTTTCTCCAGAGCGGCTGTACAGCCGAATCAAATTCTATTGCATTATTTTCCTGTTAACACTGTGAAGCTGCTTTGATACAATCGGCATTGTAAAAAGTGCAATATAAATAAATGTGACTTGACTTGACTTCTTTGGCCTTGTCTCCGCTGTCTCCCATCAGCCCCTCCAGAGGTTCTGCTCTGCTGCACGGATCCGCCAGGGGCTTTCCAGTCATCAGCTCTGCTTTGGCTAGTGGATCCCACAGTTCCACCTCAACCCCTCAACCTGGACTTCACCTCGGCCCTCCGACCCATTGGCTCTACCTTGGCTCCGCCGGGCTCCTCCTTCCCTCCGGGTTCGCAATGGTCTTCACTCCTACCGTCTTCACCTCGGTTTGCCAAGCCCACAAATCCACCTCGGTCACACCCTCCTTCAGCATCACCGTGGTCTTCCAGGCCTTCAGTGTCACCCTGGCTCTTCGGCTCCACCTCCACCTTCTCCATCTCAGTCAGTCGTCTCCCTGGTTCCACCTGGCCTCTCTACCAAGGCTCCTCCCTCCATCGCTTCCACCGTGGATCTTCAACCTGTCAAGGGTCTGGGTCATCCTCCTGCTCCTGCTCCCACGCTCCCTCCCTCCTCAGCCTGGACTGTGAAGTAGTGTGAGGACGCACTTTCCGGGGAGAGGGAGTAATGTCAAGGTCATGTGTAGTTTTCACTGTCTTGTTTAGTTTCCAGTCTTAAGTTTTCACTGTCTTAGTTCTAGTTGTTCATTTGTTACCATAGTCCCTAATTAGTCTTCACCTGTTCCTAGTTCTGTTGATTACCTTCATCATGTATTTAAGCCCTCTATTCCGTCAGTTCATTGTGACAGTATGTATGTGCTGTTGATGGGAAAGTGCATACTTTGGAGTAAAATATTTTATCAAAAAGAATGTATGAAGCTAGAATAAAATGTTTTTGACATTACTTGTAATCTCTTCTTCATCTACAGCCGACTTCTTCAGTGCAGGTTTAAGAGGTTTATGGGAGGCCGGATTAGCTGAGGTGGATGGAGACTCTTCTGTGGACGTCTACAACACACACAAGTTTTTAGTTTTGGTTCTGTGTAAAGTAAATGCTGCATCAGAAAACAAGCGCATTCTGTTGTTCAGATTCAGTTCAGACTGAATTAAAATGCAGGAAATTGTAGAAAATTAAAATAAGGAATTCTGAACAGAACTGCCTTGAAAGCACTGCAGCAACAGCTGTTCTTATTATAACAGACAAGCGTTCACTGTCTGACCTGGAAGTGAACCCTGTAGCTGGAAGGCATGCCGGGAACAAGTCCTTCTCTCTGGTCCTGTGCTCGCTGCTTTAGGAGCGCCTGCAACTGAGCGCGCTCGACAGAACCCAGCAAGAGCATCGACTCTGAGAGACACACGAGGAAATCAAACAGAAGGATCAGGACAGGCAACGTTACTCTTGAATGTTCTCTGAACATTACTCTTGAATGTTCTCTGAGCGTTACTTTTGAATGTTCTCTGAACGTTACTCTTGATTGTTCTCTGAACGTTACTTTTGAATGTTCTCTTAGCGTTACTCTTGAATGTTCTCTGAGCGTTACTCTTGAATGTTCTCTGAACATTACTCTTGATTGTTCTCTGAACGTTACTTTTGAATGTTCTCTGAACATTACTCTTGATTGTTCTCTGAGCGTTACTCTTGAATGTTCTCTGAGCGTTACTCTTGAATGTTCTCTGAACGTTACTCTTGAATGTTCTCTGAACATTACTCTTGAATGTTCTCTGACCGTTACTCTTGAATGTTCTCTGAGCGTTACTCTTGAATGTTCTCTGAACATTACTCTTGATTGTTCTCTGAACGTTACTCTTGAATGTTCTCTTAGCGTTACTCTTGTATGTTCTCTGAACGTTACTCTTGAATGTTCTCTGAACATTACTCTTGAATGTTCTCTGAGCGTTACTCTTGAATGTTCTCTGAACATTACTCTTGATTGTTCTCTGAGCGTTACTCTTGAATGTTCTCTGAGCGTTACTCTTGAATGTTCTCTGAACATTACTCTTGATTGTTCTCTGAACGTTACTCTTGAGTGTTCTCTGAACGTTACTCTTGAATGTTCTCTGAACATTACTCTTGAATGTTCTCTGAGCGTTACTCTTGAATGTTCTCTGAACATTACTCTTGATTGTTCTCTGAACGTTACTCTTGAGTGTTCTCTGAACGTTACTCTTGAATGTTCTCTGAGCGTTACTCTTGAATGTTCTCTGAACATTACTCTTGATTGTTCTCTGAGCGTTACTCTTGAATGTTCTCTGAGCGTTACTCTTGAATGTTCTCTGAACATTACTCTTGATTGTTCTCTGAACGTTACTCTTGAATGTTCTCTTAGCGTTACTCTTGTATGTTCTCTGAACATTACTCTTGATTGTTCTCTGAACGTTACTCTTGAGTGTTCTCTGAACGTTACTCTTGAATGTTCTCTGAACATTACTCTTGAATGTTCTCTGAGCGTTACTCTTGAATGTTCTCTGAACATTACTCTTGATTGTTCTCTGAACGTTACTTTTGAATGTTCTCCGAACGTTACTTTTGAATGTTCTCTGAGCGTTACTTAACGCTCTCTGAACGTTACTTTTGAATGTTCTCTGAGCGTTACTTTTGAATGTTCTCTGAGCGTTACTTAACGCTCTCTGAACGTTACTTTTGAATGTTCTCTGAACGTTACTCTTGAATGTTCTCTGAGCGTTACTCTTGAATGTTCTCTGAACGTTACTCTTGAATGTTCTCTGAGCGTTACTCTTGAATGTTCTCTGAGCGTTACTCTTGAATGTTCTCTGAACGTTATTCTTGAATGTTCTCTGAACGTTCTGAAACAAGTATTAACTTTTAAAAAACGTTAGACGAACTTTCAATTAAAATGTCAGGAAAAAACATTCCATGAACGATGTATAAATAATGTTTTTGTGCTAACGTTTTGAGAACATTATTAAAGACCAGATAACTTTGAACGAATATTCTATTAATGTTACTGGAAGAACGTTTATTCATAACTTTTAGAGAACCTTGCCAGAACGTTCCCCGTCAGCTGGGGTTCACAGCTCATGAATATTAATTAGGTTATGCATCTGGACAGTCCCTAGCAATGTCATACATACATTTATTAATGATAACACAACAGTCAGTAAGAGATGTGTGTGTACCTGCAGACTTCACCACCGGCAGCATTTTCAGACTTCCCGAGCGTAGGATCCTGTATATGTCTCTGTAGGTGGAGTTCAGTGTGACGTAACGAACATCTCTTTCCATAAAGTCCTCCACATGAATATTATGCTTCCTACCGACAGAGAAAGAGGGAATTGTTAACATTTGATGCACAACAGAAAAAAAACAAAGCTCTTAAAATGATGCACAGGATGGGAAACAGAAAGAGTAAGAGAACAGACTCACTCGCGGTGTCCCCATCTGAGCAAGGGCAGGTACGGCAGCTTCTTAATGCGGATAACCGTGTCGTAGATGGACGGCTGGAGACTCTGAGAGACCATGTTGGCCAGAATCACCGAGATCAAGATTGGCAGAGTGTAACTGATCTGACCCGTCAACTCCATCATGATCACGCCAGTCGACATGGTGTGAGTGACTGCTGCCGTCAGAGCGGCCGCTCCTGCTCACGACAGAGACAGTCATTACTGACAACCGCACACAAAGCAGTGCCAATGGAGATCAGGCGTAATGCCTAGTGTCTCACCCACGACAGCGTACGCTCCGGGCACGATGTGGAATATGTGTCCTTCCGTGTTAATTCCCTCTGGAAACAAAGTGGCCATACCTTCACCAACCAAACGGCCGAACGCAGCACCTGAAACACTTATGATTATCAGTGTTGAAAACAGTTGTGCTGCTTATGATTATGTGTCAACTGGCCCTAAAAAGGTGGAAATGCTCCAACAAAAGAATGATAATTTTTTAGATAAACACACAAACACATACCAATGACGAAAATGGGAACGAAGGAACCACACGGTATAGGAAGGGTTATGGAGAGCGCAGACATCCAGAACTACACAAGAGACAACAGGAACACCATTACAGCACAACACACACACACGTTCACAAATATCCAGGGTTCTGAGTAAAGAAGAGGTTTAGTCGCTGTAGTTTGGGGACAAAACTGTTCCCATCCAAAATTGGAATATGGCATAAAACATTTGTTATTAACGCAGTGTTTCCATCCCACGTGTTCAAGAGAACAAAATATCAGTAATAAACTGTGAGTTGCTCAATCGGGCTCTTTAATTCCCTCCATCAAATCAAATCACCTTTATTTATATAGCGCTTTTTACAATGCCAATTGTTGCTCAGTTGGGGACACTTAAATTTCAACTATATTACTGATCTGCCCGCATTGACACTATATGATAATTGAAATGAGCTGATGACATCACCGTTTTCACCAGAGCGGCTGTACAGCCGAATCAAATTCTGTTGCATTATTTTCCTGTTACCACTGTGAAGCTGCTTTGATACAATTGCCATTGTAAAAGCGCTATATAAATAAAGGTGATTTGACTTGACACACTCACATACACTCACACATACACATGCACACACACTCACACACACCGTAGTTTATTCGCACGTCTTATCAGATAAAACTATGATCCGCCTCATTTGAGTGTATGCGCTTTTAGAGAATGTATGCGCATCTTGGCGTTTCCATCCAGAGTTTATTATGTGATATCCCAATATTTGCATGGAAACAGGTGGATGTTTATTTACCTTCATAACGGCGAAGATGGTGAGGATGATGAAGACGTTCGCCTGCGGATGTTTCCAGGCCGCTAAGTGATCGTCATTATCAAAGTCTGCTATGATGCCATGATTTGACCAGGTGCGATTGTCAAAAAATGAAATCAAGGAATCCCTTTGTGTGAGCTATAAAGAGGAAATGATGTCAAAAACAGGAAATGGTTCTATATAAATGTATATGTGTGTGAGTGTGTGTGTGTGAGTGAGTGAGTGTGTTTGTATGTATGTGTGTGTGTCTGTGTGTGAGTGTGTGTGTGAGAATGTGAGAGTGTGAGTGAGTGAGTGTGTGTTTGTGTGTGTGTGTGTGCGTGTGTGAGTGTTTGTGTGTGTGTAGGTGTGTGTGTGTGTGTGTGTGTGTGTTACCTTTCCTGCCATGAACTGCCCAAAGCCCGGAGGGAAAGTGAGCGTTGAAATCAGCACAGAAACCAAAGCAGAATATAAGAAAACACTAGACAGAAAACACATGATTACACACACACTCACACACACACGTTTGCATGGCTATAAAAGAGAGGACACATCATAGACTTCTATTGTTTCTACAGTTAGTTTATAAAGGTAATTATATTATAATCCAGTATTATTTTCATTGTTGAAATAAACTCGAGCACTGAACTGTTTATGCATCACTCACTTCTTCATGAGGAAGCTGTTCATGGCTTTCTGCTTCTTCACAAACAGAGTAATCTTTCCATACAGATACACAAAGAAGGCTCCGCCGAAGCCACACACTATCCTGCAGGAAATCAATAAGAAAACAGAACATAAGAACTCATCCAAAATAGTAATAAAAGCTGTAATAGTGTCTCCATGATGGTCAAATAACACTGACCCCATGGCAGCGAAGGCTGGAAGCTCCTGCAGGTCAAAAGGAAAGTCCAGCCTGTACTTTGTTGCATAAAGAGCCATGAGCGTCTCTGAGAGAGAGAGAGAGGGAGAGAGAGACAGAGAGAGAGAGAGAGAGAGAGAGAGAGAGAGAGAGAGAGAGACAGAGAGAGAGAGAGAGACAGAGAGAGAGAGACAGAGAGAGAGAGACAGAGAGAGAGAGAGAGAGAGAGAGAGAGAGAGAGAGACAGAGAGAGAGAGACAGAGAGAGAGAGAGAGAGAGAGAGAGAGAGAGAGAGAGAGAGAGAGAGAGAGAGAATAACTCAACTCACCATCTATTATCCTGCTAAATGCATGCAGTTTTGTTTTTTAACCGCTAGAGGGCAAAACGTTACATAGTGTACCTTTAAATATTTATTTCTGCTTTAATTATAATAGGACAGTAAGCAGACAGGAAGCGAAGTGGGAGAGAGAGAGGGGGACGGGATCGGGAAAGGTCCGCGAGCCGGGACTCGAACTCGGATCGCACTTCCCACGAGGCTATCGGCGCCGACCATAGTGTACCTTTGATATATATTACATGCATTTTCTGCACAAACACGCACCTTCCTCTCTGTTCCACACTGGCAGAAGCCTGAAGACCAGGGCACCTAACGTAGAAGACAGAAATCCACGCCAGTAGTTTCGTGAGACATAAAACATCGAGGTGACCTCCATGCTGAATAACACACCTGAAACACACACAAACTGGTTTCCATGTTTTATGGGGACTCTCCATAGACGTAATGGTTTTTATACTGTACAAACTGTATATTCTCATTACATTAACCCTACCCATCACACACACATAGACTCACACACATACACACTAACCCTACCCCTAAACCGACCCATCACACCAAACTTTCTGCATTTTTACATTTCTCAAATAAGCATAATTTAGTCTGATTTATAAGCTGTTTTCCTCATGGGGACCAAAAAATGTCCCCACAAGGTCAAAAATTACTGGTATTACTATCTTTGTGGGGACATTTGGGGACACACTCACACACACACACACACCATGGGCGGTCACTCGAGGCAGGTATGCCTGTCCTCTCCGTTGGGTCTACTTGTGGGTCTCCAGATGGCTGTAGAGGCCGATCCGTGATGCAGTGTGGGCAGGGGAGAGTGGTGACCATTGGTGGTGGTTGAGCCTTTTTTGCCTTTCTCCCTGTGAAGCTGTGGCTTTGTCTCTGCAGCACGGCGGAGGTCTACTTCATGACTCGGCTCCATACAGCAGGGTGGGGAGGGCAATGGATCTGTAGACCAGGAGTTTTGTTTGGGCTGTTAGGTCTCAGACTTCGAAGACTCTTTTCCTGAGTCTGGCTTAGGCTCCACTGGCACAACTCAGGTGATGGCTAACCTCAGAGTCTATGTCAGCTTTTGAGGAAAGAATACCTTACCTTGATAGTACGCTCCATATAGTCTGGCGGTCTACTGTGTCAAAAGCCTATAAAGGCCATGTACAAAGGCTGCCTTTGTTCACAGCATTTTTCCTGTTGTGCTGTGAATATCATGTCTGCTGTACCTCTGGATGGGTGGAAGCCACACTGTGGTTCTGGGAGCACAGACAGTGGTAGCAGTCGATTTGCAAGGACACGAGCAAGGACTTTGCCTGTTGTTAACAGGAGCGAGATGCCCCTGTAATTTTCACATTCAGCCTTGTCCCACTTATTGAATATGGTCACTATTAGAGCATCCCTGAGCTCTGAGGGAAGATCTTTCTCCCAGACCTTGAGTAGGGCATGAATGTGGTACAGGAGCTCTGATCCAACTTCCTTTAAGATCTCAACTGGGATCCAATCTGAACCAGCGGCCTTGTTGTTCTTAAGGCTCCTGATGACGTCTTGAACTTCTGTTATAGTCAGAGGTTCCCTCATGTCTTCTCAGTTGTGCTGTCCCTGTTGAGAAGTTCTTGGAAGTGCTCCTTCCATCAGGAATTATTGGACACGTTGTCCTTCAGCAGCTCCTGCCCGTCCATTATGTGCAGGGGGTTTATGCCGCGGTAGCTTGGACTATAGTCGGTCTTGGTAGAACTGAAAAAGCCTCTAGTATCACCCGAGTCTGCCAGTCTCTTTTCTGTCCACCAAGAGTTCTTTAACTCCTTCACCCGTCTCTGGACATCCCCCTTGGCTCTGGAGTGAGCCACCCTTTTGGCCTTGCAGATTACATAATTTTGCCAGGCATGAAAGGCTTCCCTTTTCTTTGAGATGAGTTGTTCTATCTCTGTGTCATTCTCATCAAACCAGCCCTGGTGTTTTCTGGACTTGTACCCAAGAATGGTTTTGCAGGTAGCAAGGATTGTAGACCTGAGGAGACTCCAGTGCCCTTCGATGTCATCAGGGTATTCTTGATGGAGGCTTTCCCCAAGAGAGGCCTGAAGTCACTGCTGGATGGCAGGTTCCTCCAGGCTGTCAAGTGTCTTGGTCGGATCTGCTTCTTTTGAGCTCTCCTCTTGAGTTTGATTGACATTGTGGAGCGGATGAGGCGATGATCTGTCCAGCTGCATCGACCATGGCCCTTGTGATGTTCACGTCACGGCGGTCTCTGGTTCATACAATGACATAGTCAATGAGATGCCACTGCTTGGAGCGGGGGGTCTCCAAGATGCCTTAAATTTGTTTTTCTGGCAAAAGAGAGTCTTAGTGATGGTGAGGTCATACTGAGCACACTTGCTGAGAAGCATAACTCCATTAGAGTTGATGTTCCCGATGCCTTCCTTTCCTACAGTGCCCTTCCAGAGGTGTTGATCCCGGCCAACCCTGGCACTGAAGTCTCCTAGGAGAATAATCTTATCTTCCCTGGAGATTCTCAGCAGTGTCTCGTCTAAGCAGGCATAGAAGGTCTCTTTTACTACCTTTTCAGAGTCTAAAGTAGGGGCATAGGCGCTCACAACTGTTGCTATCTGGTTGTTGGCAAGCACCAGATGGATGGTGATGAGATGCTCACTAATCCCCACAGGAAGTTCATTGATGTGGCTGATAACCTGGTTTCTAATGGCAAATCCAACACCATGGATCCTGGGCTCATCAGCAGCTTTTCCTTTCCAGAAGAAAGTGTAGCCACCCTTCACCTCTTTCAGCTGTCCTTCGTCTGGTTTCAGAAAGGGGCGGCATCTTCTCAGTTCTCTAGCGATGATTGCGGTTCTCCTCTCCGGTCTCTCACTGGTTGCACTATCCATCAGTGTGCACACATTCCAGGCTCCACAGTTCATAGTTCTGTGTTTCTGACCGTGAGTGGTGATCCCTCTGGACGTGGTGATCCAGTCGGGAGGTTTGAGGCAGGCTATTTCAAGGGCACCTTTTCTAGCCCCTTCCCCACGTGAGGTGATCAGAGTGGATCCTAAAGACGGCTGCTCAGTCGAGGGTGCAGCTGCCGAAGGGCTCTTTCTGCGTCGTTCCAAGAGCCCAGCGACTAAGTCTAGCTCTCATATGCCAGTTTATTACTAGGGGCTTTCAGATCTCACAATCCAGCCCTCGTCACCACTTTCTGTTTGCCATAGGACTTAAACCAGGATGTTAGGGTGGATTCCCAAAGAGGACTCCGGTGCGTGATTTTGTTTAGCATGGGGAGACTGGTGCACGGACAACCACCACACGGTCCTTGACAGATCTGGGTCAGAATCCAGTGGCTTGGAGTCCAAGATGACTGGGTGCCCTTTTCTGCTTCAGCCTTCATCCGCCTTCCCAACCGTTGTGATGCTCCCATAAGGCCAGCCACCATCCTCCGCCTATTCCACTGTTGAGCTCTTGGTTGGACCTCACACACACTCACACTCACACACACACACACATACAGTTTTCTCACCTCCAATAGGAGCAGCAAAGCAGCACCCAATCCCAACAGCGCATCCGACCGTCAGCATCTCCTTGTTTCTGGCTTCATTCTGCTCAACACACACAAGAGAACTAAATTCATGGATTTTAGTTTAACTTGTTAACCGTCAGCCCCCTTTTTGAGCGTAAATAGTTGTAGTTCATGAACGCTTTGAAATACAGAGCTAAGCTTAGTCTCTTTTTAAAGAAGACACTGAGATTATTCCAGAAGAGAAAGCACTTCCCAAAAAAATGAAAGTGTAAAAAAGTTATAGAAGTTTAAGTTTACTGTAAACTTAACTAAACTACTTAACTAACTTGGCCTCTAAAATCAGAGCCACATGTCTAACCAAGCTTTGGTTTTGACAGGATGAATGTTGAGTGTTTAAGCTTTCCAATGACACCTAATTTATGATAATTGCTTAAACATAGGTAGGGAAAAGGGATAGGGAAAAAAAGGCTTTAACACCATTTTTCACAACAAATATATTTCACAACAAAGCACAGATCTGTGTTCGGCAGATCTACTGTATTGAGTGGTATAATAATGTCTTTAAATACCTTATAAATGCCACTGAAGAGCGACATGAACTTGCAGAGAAGAGCGGCGCACATACTGCCGATGTGCACAAACGGACCCTACAACACAGAAAACACACAGGGATTGAGATGAAACAACATCACAAGATCACCCAGAAATTAACCCTCTAAAGCCTGACAGATTGAATAATAGTCAGATTTTTCAGCTTATTGAACCTTTAGACAAAATATAAAAGAAATCTAAAAGCAATGCATATGTTTTTTGTTAAGTATCATATTTGATCCATCAGGCTTTTTGTCACATCCACCAGCTGGAGTGCCCATGATCACCACCACAGGGCACTCCTTCCGTCTCCTGTGCTGGTTTCCAGGATATCCAGGTGAGTGTGTGTGTGAGTGTGTGTGTTTGTGAGCATGTGTGTGAGTGTGTGAATGAGTTAGTGAGTGAGTGTGTGTGTGTGTGAGTGAGTGAGTGTGTGACTGTATGAGTGAGTGTGTGTGTGAGTGAGTAAGTGTGTGACTGTATGAGTGAGTGTGTGTGAGTGTGTGTGTGTGTGTTTGTGAGTATGTGTGTGAGTGTGTGTGTGAGTGTGTGTGTTTGTGAGCATGTGTGTGAGTGTGTGAATGAGTTAGTGAGTGAGTGTTTGTGTGAGTGAGTGAGTGTGTGACTGTATGAGTGAGTGTGTGTGTGAGTGAGTAAGTGTGTGACTGTATGAGTGAGTGTGTGTGAGTGTGTGTGTGTGTGTGAGTGAGTGAATGTGTGTGAGTGAGAGTGTGTGTGTGTGTGTGTGTGTGAGTGAGTGAGTGAGTGTGTGACTGTATGAGTGAATGTGTGTGAGTGTGTGTGTGTGTGTTTGTGAGTATGCGTGTGAGTGTGTGTGTGAGTGTTTGAGTGTGTGAGAGTGTGTGAGTGTGTGAGAGTGTGTGAGAGTGTGTGAGTGTGTGTATGTATGAGTGAGTGAGTGTGTCTGTGTGTGTGTGAATGTGTGTGTGTGTGTGTGAGTGAGTGAGTGTGTGACTGTATGAGTGAGTGTGTGTGAGTGTGTGTGTGTGTGTGTGTGTGTGTGTGTGTGTGTGTGTGTGTGTGTGAGTTCACCTCCTTGCCCACAGGTAACTCACTCCCCAGCACACAGATGAGACTGATGACTTTGGACACTAGTGTTCTGAAGGTCAGATACTCCTGCAGCACCACTCCTCTCAGAGCCGTCTTCATCTCAGGAATACCAGACCCTACACGACAGACAGACCCACTGATGAGTTACGAAGCTATCAGAAAAGCTCATACATGGTGTTTAGCTTTAAATATAATGATGGATTGTGTGTGTGTATGTGTGTGTGTGTGTCTCACCAGCGGCCTGAGGCGATACGATGCTCGCAAATCCTGCTGCGAAACACATGAGGATCATAGAATAAGCGACCCATGCGAAATACTGCAGGAAAACATGACTGTCCGATATTTCGTAGATCCACCTGTGCGCTGCAGACCGAGAGAAATGAGATTAAAGTAATGAACATATGGGAAAGAAATATGCTTTAATATCATGACAGCAACACACACTCACCATCTGTGAGAAGCATAACGAAGACATCCATGACGAAGCTGATCACCGCCATGATGAAGCCCAGGATCATGAGGAAGACCCAGTCCGCTCCGACCAGCGACACGAAGAGCCGCTGAAAGTGTGCCAACCGCACTAGAGAGAGGAAATACATTACCCATGATGCATCAGTGCACACCTGCAGACTCCACAGACTACATTACCCATAAAGCCCAAACCAGTGCTCACGTGAGCAAAAACCTGAAGTGAGACGCTCGAGTGCTGTTGAAGCGTTGCGGGAGTGTTGCAGAAGCGTTGCTGTAATGTTGCAGAGACTCACTCACCTCCACACTGGTGACACGGACTGAGTTCAGACGGGGATCTTCGGTGACGACCCTCCCTGCGGAGACGGCCTGCATCTTTTGTGTGAATGCCTTGTTCCTACAGGACAGACAGAGATTCAGGCGTGTAAAAAACGGGAGAAACTGATCTTACAGATACAGATAAAGTACAGAGATGCCATTTTACTCACTAACTGTTCAAAAAAAGCATCCACACTTTCTAAGCTAAGTAAGTAAACCAGTATCCTGAAACCTGTCACCTGAATATTTTCATCACATGACTTTACAGTGGGTTGGCATTCAAATTTTTAGACTAATAATATTTACATATGACATATATAGCAATGGATGATTATTATAAAAACACATATAGTTCAAAGTCTGTTTCTGAAAGTCTATTTCTATTTCTTATGCATCTGTTGATCTATATATCATCATTTTATTCTTTTTAATTCTCTTTACAACTGTTTTAATTATCCTTGTTTTTATTTTTTGGTTAAGGCTATCTGGTCGGAACAGTTGAGAAAACTGGGAAGTGAGACGTACACACTCAGACGTGAGTGTGCAACACCAGGTCCTTGGATGCAGGCTGGTGTATTGCTGAAAGGGTGATAACTCCACTCCATTAAGGGGTTGGAGGTCACTAGGAAGCCGGGCTGCTACTAGTGTGTCTCACGAATCGAAAATCCCTGACTGTTCTGTTCAGGGGAGCCCCGAATTTAGTCAGGAATAGTATTTTAGCCTTTAGTTAAATATGATTATTATTTTTATTTCTTATACATGGTATTTCATATGCATATGTTGTGATTATTCTATCACTATTTTAATACATTTTCTATGTAAAGCACTGAATTACCATTGTGTATGAAATGTGCTATATAAATAAACTTGCCTTGCCTTGAAAGGGATAGTTCAACCAAAAATTACCATTTATCATTTTATTATTTTTTTACCTTGTAATTGAGTGAAAATACAAGTATTCAGTTTTAACAGAACACAAGACTGCCAAAAATAATACTTTAGTTGTGAAGTACTATTACTCAAACTGACTAATGTACATACTTCAAACTACCATTGTTACTAACTACAGTAAAACCATATAAATTAAATTAGTTTTTGTTTAGTATTTTTATGCCGACTTGTGGGCTGTGGCTTATACCAAATTACCACAGTTTTACTATTTTTTCTCAACTAAACAATATTTGCATCATTGATCATTATTTACCTGTTTATAACTGCTTTGAAACAATTACGCGCTATATAAATAAAGGTGGCTTGATTCGACTGGTGTTTTTCGCGGATCCTATGGTTGTTTTGTCAGATTTACATCACTTATGTGGAGAATTTTGTCCCTATACTGTACCTAGAGTAAACCGCTTCTGTTTCTATTGTTAATCTCTCCAGAGTTACGTTACGTACGCGTGCTTGAGGCTGTACGCTTACGCAAAGCGTGTCACGTCATCACGTCTGTGCTGAGGAGAGTCTGTCAGTCGATAAAGTAAGTTTTTTCCATGATATTTATGCTGTTGTATTGCGGATTAATCTCTCATATCGAAGAATTCAGTTAATATAATTAAATACACAATAGGGCCGAGCGATATGATGATATATTGTGGCGACGATATCAATTGTCGGTTCGTCGCGGTATTTCCACTCGGTTTTCAGTTGTTATTGACACGTTAAAGCGATAAAAAAAAAAAAAAAAAAGGTTTAATTAGAAAATAAGTGGTGGTAGGTGTTATTAAAGCACAATAAACCGCAAAAGAGAGATAACTAACGTGTTTATTTAGGTTAGGCTAGTATTAATTTTTGCTACAGCATTGAAATTGGTATCGAGAATTGTGAATTTTGTTACTTTTGGTATCGTAACAACATTATTTCCAGAAAAAACTGCATATATTATTATTGTTGTGATATAAAATTGCTTATGTTGTTGTGATATAATATTTTGGTCGTATCGCCAACCCCAGTCTTTTGTTTTGCTAATTGAAAATGCTATTGAACGAACTATTTAATACAGTCAGTGTGTTTGAAATGTTTATATTTTGTATTATTAAAATTATTGCAGTATTCATAGTCTGAGTATGGCTAAATTATAAAAATACATCTTATTTTAAATACAAAGCACATTATGTGACTGTTTGATGTACATTAATGTTATTCATTATTGACCATCTTCATTTATTTATGCCAATAATAACACAGATGTTGTATCTCTGTCGTAGTTATTAATATGAACCCCTTTACCTCAGTGACAAAACATAATAGCTTTGACAATTACATTTATTTCTAGAAGTAAAGCCAGCTTCTGTAATGGCTTTGCAAATGCTTTTGACCATTTTTGTAGCTCTGTTCTGTAATGTTGGTGTTTTAAAACCCTTCCAGAGCTGGCAATAGCAGTTTCTGCTGCTGCAATGCTATTCATCACAGTTTCTTCTTCACTTTTTCCATGCACAATATTATTTTCTGCATGAGCTCATTACACCAGCTCCTCTGTCATCTCCTTTACTCTCTGTTAAACCATGTGATAATGCAGCATGTCATCATTTTGACTTTTCGTGTCACAATTTTGATTTTTCATCTCATTATGATTTATGTCATCATTTCAACCTTTTACCTCAAAAATAAACATGACATCAAATTATAATTTCAATTTAGTATGTTATAATTATAGAATAAGACATTTTATGTCATAATTCTGACTTTATCAGTCATAATTTTAACTTTTCATCTCATAATTTTGACTTAGTACGTCATCATTTTGAATTTTCGTGTAATAAATGTGACTTAGTGTGTCATAACTTTTTGTCATGACTTTTTAAGTCAGAATTTTTACTTCATCTGATATGACTTAGTATGTAATTTCAACTTTTTTATGTCATAATTATGATTTTTTTGATGTCAGAATTTTTCTTTTTATGTCATTATGACTTTTTAATGTCATAACTGTCATAATTTCAACTTAGTATGTCTTGATTTAGACCTTTCATCTCATCATTTTAACTTTTCATCTCATTTTGACGTCATCATTTCAAATTTTTATGTAATAAATGTGACTTACTAGTATGTCATAATTTTAAGTAATAATTCTGATTTGTTTTAAGTCAACTTAGTATGTCATAATTATGACTTTATAAGTCATTATTTTAACTTTTCATCTCATAATTATGGCTTAGTATGTCATCATTCCGAATTTTCATGTAATAAATTTGACTTAGTATGTAATAATTTCAACTTTTTTATGTTGTATATTTTGACTTGTCAGAATTTCGACTTTATGATTTTTTTTAAGTCAACTTAGCATGTCAGAATTTCGACTTAGTTTGTCTTGATTTAGACCTTTCATCTCATAATTATGGCTTAGTATGTCATCATTTCAACTTTTTTTCATATTTTTTGACTTAAGTCAGAATTTTTTTTAAGTCAACTTAGTATAACAGAATTTTGACTTTTTATGTCATTTATTGTTTTTAAGTCGTAATTTCAATTTAGTATGTCATGATTTAGACCTTTCATCTCATAATTGTGGCTCAGTACTCATGCAATAAATGTGAGTTACTAGTGTCATAATTATGTTATAATATCTACTTTATATCTCATAAATATGACTTAGTAATTCATAATTTCTATTTACCAAAGCATGATTTTATGTGGCAGAAACCACCCAAACCAGATGGTGTAGTTTCAGCATCTACCAGCAGGGGCTAACGAAAACACAGAAAAACAGAAGAAACACTTACCAAATTATTCTCGTCTGTACCATCCACAGCCATGATCTCCCTCTCACACACACTTGAATAGAATTGGTCGCTCCACACACTCTCAGCACGCGCCACAAACGTGCGTCCGTAAACGTGCGGTCAGAGTTTGTGAGTTTTTATATGTGAAGGAAGTTTGTGTTCTGCTAAACATGAGAGAAACTCCGCCCACTGCGGATAAACACGAGTACCTGAGTACTCGAGTACTCAGAAATGAGAGCAGTCATCAATCATGAAAACAATTCTTCAAAACGTTTCTTTTTTAATGTTATGATTGGCTATATTTAAGTAGACGAAACGTTCACTTCACATCAATGTGCTAATCTTCAAATAGAAATTAGCTAAAATAAAGAACTGAGAAGTTTAACTTTTGCAGTAAGTTTTCACAATATAAATTAAATGAGATGATTTTCATGCTCTCATTTTCCAGCTCAGATGGTGCCAGAAGATTCAAATCTGTCCTTTTCCATGATTAGAAATCCTCATGGAATGAAATTGTTAAAGCACTGAGTTCATGAGAATTTGCTGTGACACATCAAGTGCATAAACACTTCATGGAGAAAACACACTTTTATCGCTCCGTCCAGAGTGCGGACTTTTTTAACAAATCACTGTTTATTGACAGGTAAACACAGACTGTTATTTATACTGATTTTAGCAGAAAGGTGGAAGTTGTTTGGATGGTCAACAGTCTGTGGGAGTGAAGGTACAGGTCCTCGTGTCTCAGCGAAACTGTACAGTATTACCAATTAATTATTGGGTTTTTCATCAACTTGCGAACCCCAGTTTGGGAAACCCTGATCTAGTGACGCCATTATCTGGATTACTTGAATGTAAAGCACAGGTATAAGTTAGTTATGAGTCATAGTGATTATGCAAAGGTGGGTTATTTATTGATTTTATTATTTCAAAGAATGGCCTGCTTGTGTGAAAACAGAACCAGAAACATTTCCGAGTTTCTTCTACAGTAATCTTGGAAGAATGCTGCATTGTCACTGTTATTACTTTGGGTATTCATTTAGCTCATGATGTTATTATAAAAACACACACATCAGCTGTTTTCCAGGGAAGCAAACTCACAAGAAGTGAAAAAGAAAGAAAAGCAATCACAGTTGTTTCAGGGGAATGTTTCCCATATCTTTTTTTTTTTAAAGTGGGCATTGAGATGAACAGGATTGTTACCTAATAATATTCCTCCTTTTTGATGCAAAGATGTTCAAAAGTATTGGTTAAAAACAGGCGATTTATAAAGGATCCAACGATTCAAGCCACCCAAACTGTTAATAGTGCAACTAGTCGACCTCAACTCCACTGACTGCTGTCCCCACTGTCCAGAACTAATAATGGACAACAAGTTAAACTACACTATATTCCCAAAAGTATTGGGACGTTCCTCCAAATCACTGAATTCAAGTGTTCAATCACTTCATGGCCACAGGTGTATAAATCAAGCACTAGGCATGCAGACGCTTCTACAAACATTTGTGAAAGAATGGGTCGCTCTCAGGAGCTCAGTGAACTCAAGCGTGGTACCGTGATAGGTTGCCACCTGTGCAATAAGTCCATTCCTGACATTTCCTCACTACTAAATATTCCACGCTCAACTGTTAGTGGGATTATAACAAAGTGGAAGCAATTGGGAACAACAGCAACTCAGCCACGAAGTGATAGGCCACGTAAAACCACAGAGCGGGGTCAGCGCATGCTGAGGGTCACAGTGCACAGAAGTCACCAACTTTCTGCAGAGTCAACAGCTACAGACCTCCAAACTTCTGTGGCCTTCAGATGAGCTCAAGAACAGTGTGTAGAGAGCTTCATGGAATGGGTTTCCATGGCCGAGCAGCTCATCCAAGCCTTACATCACCAAGTGCAATGCAAAGCGTGGGATGCAGTGGGGTAAAGCACGCCGCCACTGGACTCTAGAGCAGTGAGACGTGTTCTCTGGAGTGACCAATCACGCTTCTCTGTCTGGCAATCCCATGGACGAGTCTGGGTTTGGCGGTTGCCAGGAGAACAGGACTTGCCTGACCTCAAAATGCGCTTCTAGAAGAATGGTCAAAAATTCCCATAAACACACTCCTAAACCTTGTGGAAAGCCTTCCCAGAAGAGTTGAAGCTGTTAGAGCTGCAAAGGGTGGGCCAACTCCATATTAAACCCTACGGATTAAGTTCATGTGCATGTAAAGGCAGGCGTCCCAAAACTTTTGGCAATATAGTGTAGGTGAAATGTTAGGAGAGTGTGTGCTTCTATTCAGTCTATTAAATCTATTCAATACACAATAAAGGTGTATATTTATGCTGTGCACATCCAGAAATGTCTTTAAGCAATCTCTCTGTCTGCGTTTGGAATGACTGCAGTTATTCGTGTGGACACAAGAGGGCGCTTCCCAAACACTCCTGACCAAAACAAGTCTCCGTTTCCCAAAGTGTCTTATAGGAGACTCAAACAATTATGTAGCTCAATAGTGGCATAGAAGTGCTACACACCTACCAAATTTCAAATGCATGATTTGTTAGGATGCATAAAACTGAAGTACAGAAGTACTAACTGATTTAAAGTCTGTTGGCCTGTTGTTCATCTACCGAATAACCCAATGGCTTTAGTGTTATTTGGAAGATGAACAACAGACGGGAACAGCGAATGGAAAATACTAAAGTACTCTGTAAAAATTGATTAGCTGGTTTTATTTAAAGGCTGGGGGAAAATAAGAGTTAGTTTCTCTCATGTTCCCTTGAGTTTCCTCCACTTGACACAGAAGACACAAAAAATTAAGTCAGACAACTGGAACGAGGTTGAGAAAACCGATCCAATCTGGTTCCTCGATGAAAAACATTCATTTGCTGTGGAAAGACGGGCCAATGACCCGCGTATTAATCAGAGGGGAAAGTTGGGAAACAAAAGTGGGAACAGAAGGATGATGAGTAAAACCATGAGGCTGTTGCGTGTGGCGCTCCAGATCGAAATTTAGAAAAATTGCAGACGTTTGACCAGTGATGACTTCCCTCCTGGAATTATTTGGTTCAACACCCCCAAAAGTGCTTCTAGAGGATAGAGGAATGGTGTATTTCTGTAGGCCAAAACCCAGAAATTACTTGCATTTTAACACTCCCTGTTCCATCGTCCTGAAGTCAGTGGGTTAAATGCATGAAATGAGGTCTAAAGATATTTGCATTTTTAATTCTACAACATAAAATACATCAGTAAAACCCCCTTGTCTCGTCTTGAAAGAGGCAGTTGCTTTTATATCATGTCAAACAAGTAAAGTGTGTTTGTGCAGAGAGAAAAATAGACAACATGCCTCTGTTATGACAACATAAATTTTAAAACTTTGTTTATTCATCCTTAATAAATATGCAATACAAACAATATTCATAATATCCATCAAAATACTGAAAGAAAATAGCCATAAAATATTATATACCAGCAAACAGACTTACAACATCAGGTGCAAAAGAACAGAAACGGGCAGGGTTTATGTTGATGAGCATTCTAAACCCCGCCCCCATGACAAGCCCCTCCCACTGGGCGAATCTCCAATCAGATGCATCACAACAGTCCTGCTGATTGGCTGGGATCGGAGTGTCATATGTGCATTATGAAAGATTGCAATGACGGCATGTGCATATTTTGTTAAGAAGCGTTTGTGTGTATTTTTACATACATTGTATGCATTTACAGGTATGATGATGTGTAAAATGTCTGATGTTTTGCACCAAGTCAAATATGCAAACAAAATTAAAACAAACTTTCCCGTGAGAAAATCAGTCAATGGGGAAACTCAAACAACTGCAGCAGCTGAGATTGGTTCTCCTTTTCTTCTGTTGTCTGTTTTTGTCTTGATAACTTTTATCTTCACTTTCTCCCAGACTTCCTTCATACATTCTTTGTGTTCTGGACCTCTTCTCTGTTTCCGCGCATCGATTGGTTTTTGCAGTCCGCAGGCGTCCCGTTGTGCGAGTTTGAGACGACCTGATCTCAAAACAGGAGGATGGTGAGCGTTGAGGAAAGAAGGTTTCAGTGTCTCCAGCTTTTCTTTTTCTCCACCATCTTTGCCATTTCTTCTTTTTCCATGAAGTCCTCTGTAAACGAAGAGGTAAAGTGTGCTGAGTAAATTGTGCAGGGTTTAGTTTATGTCTCAATGAAAGCGTTTCGGATCAGAACGTACCTATGCATTCAGGACAGCATTTTCCTTCTCTGCGAATGGGGTTACTGCAGCTCAGCAGCGGACACTGCTTCCTCTGGCACTTCGTGACGCCATGCTGGAATGACGAGAAAGGGAGCGAGTGTTGGTTATGCTGTTAACTTACAATCAAAATGCTCTTAAATATTCTACCATGGAATAAGAGAGGTAATTGCTTTTTTCTCACAATTGCTGAGTTTACATCTCACAATTTCACATTTTTGTCGGAATTCTGAGTTTACATCTCACAATTTCACATTTTTGTTGGAATTCTGAGTTTACATCTCACAATTTCACATTTTTGTCGGAATTCTAAGTTTATATCTCGCAATTCTGACTTTTTTGTTGGAATTCTAAGTTTATATCTCACAATTTCACATTTTTGTTGGAATTCTAAGTTTATATCTCGCAATTCTGACTTTTTTGTTGGAATTCTAAGTTTATATCTCACATTTCTGACTTTTTTTTAATTCTAAGTTTATATCTCGCATTTCTGACTTTTTTGTTGGAATTCTAAGTTTATATCTCACATTTCTGACTTTTTTGTTGGAATTCTAAGTTTATATCTCACATTTCTGACTTTTTTGTTGGAATTCTAAGTTTATATCTCACATTTCTGACTTTTTTTTAATTCTAAGTTTATATCTCGCATTTCTGACTTTTTTGTTGGAATTCTAAGTTTATATCTCACATTTCTGACTTTCTCAGAATTCTAAGTATAAGTTTATATCTCGCATTTCTGACTTTTTTGTTGGAATTCTAAGTTTATATCTCACATTTCTGACTTTCTCAGAATTCTAAGTATAAGTTTATATCTCACATTTCTGACTTTTTTGTTGGAATTCTGTTTATATCTCACATTTCTGACTTTTTTGTTGGAATTCTAAGTTTATATCTCACATTTCTGACTTTTTTGTTGGAATTCTAAGTTTATATCTCACATTTCTGACTTTTTTGTTGGAATTCTAAGTTTATATCTCACATTTCTGACTTTTTTTTAATTCTAAGTTTATATCTCGCATTTCTGACTTTTTTGTTGGAATTCTAAGTTTATATCTCACATTTCTGACTTTCTCAGAATTCTAAGTATAAGTTTATATCTCACATTTCTGACTTTTTTGTTGGAATTCTAAGTTTATATCTCACATTTCTGACTTTTTTGTTGGAATTCTGTTTATATCTCACATTTCTGACTTTTTTGTTGGAATTCTAAGTTTATATCTCACATTTCTGACTTTTTTGTTGGAATTCTAAGTTTATATCTCACATTTCTGACTTTTTTTTTAATTCTAAGTTTATATCTCACATTTTTGACTTTTTTTTAATTCTAAGTTTATATCTCACATTTCTGACTTTTTTGTTGGAATTCTAAGTTTATATCTCACATTTCTGACTTTTTTTTTAATTCTAAGTTTATATCTCACATTTTTGACTTTTTTTTAATTCTAAGTTTATATCTCGCATTTCTGACATTTTTGTTGGAATTCTAAGTTTATATCTAACATTTCTGACTTTTTGTTGGAATTCTAAGTTTATATCTCATTTCTGACTTTTTTTTTTAATTCTAAGTTTATATCTCACATTTCTGACTTTTGTTGGAATTCTAAGTTTATATCTCGCATTTCTGACATTTTTGTTGGAATTCTAAGTTTATATCTAACATTTCTGACTTTTTGTTGGAATTCTAAGTTTATATCTCATTTCTGACTTTTTTTTTTAATTCTAAGTTTATATCTCACATTTCTGACTTTTTTGTTGGAATTCTAAGTTTATATCTCACATTTCTGACTTTTTTTTTAATTCTAAGTTTATATCTCACATTTTTGACTTTTTTTTAATTCTAAGTTTATATCTCGCATTTCTGACATTTTTGTTGGAATTCTAAGTTTATATCTAACATTTCTGACTTTTTGTTGGAATTCTAAGTTTATATCTCATTTCTGACTTTTTTTTTTAATTCTAAGTTTATATCTCACATTTCTGACTTTTGTTGGAATTCTAAGTTTATATCTCGCATTTCTGACATTTTTGTTGGAATTCTAAGTTTATATCTTTTTGTTGGAATTCTAGTTTGTATCTCACATTTCTGACTTTTTTTATTCTAAGTTTATATCTCACATTTCTGACTTTTTTGTTGGAATTCTAAGTTTATATCTCGCATTTCTGACATTTTTATTGGAATTCTAAGTTTATATCTCGCATTTCTGACTTTTTTATTGGAATTCTAAGTTTATATCTCGCATTTCTGACTTTTTATTGGAATTCTAAGTTTATATCTCGCATTTCTGACTTTTTATTGGAATTCTAAGTTTATATCTCACATTTCTGACTTTTTTGTTGGAATTCTAAGTTTATATCTCGCATTTCTGACATTTTTATTGGAATTCTAAGTTTATATCTCGCATTTCTGACTTTTTATTGGAATTCTAAGTTTATATCTCGCATTTCTGACATTTTTATTGGAATTCTAAGTTTATATCTCGCATTTCTGACTTTTTTGTTGGAATTCTAAGTTTATATCTCACATTTCTGACTTTTTTTTTAATTCTAAGTTTATATCTCACATTTTTGACTTTTTTTTAATTCTAAGTTTATATCTCGCATTTCTGACATTTTTGTTGGAATTCTAAGTTTATATCTCATTTCTGACTTTTTTTTTTAATTCTAAGTTTATATCTCACATTTCTGACTTTTTTGTTGGAATTCTAAGTTTATATCTCGCATTTCTGACATTTTTGTTGGAATTCTAAGTTTATATCTTTTTGTTGGAATTCTAAGTTTGTATCTCACATTTCTGACTTTTTTTATTCTAAGTTTATATCTCACATTTCTGACTTTTTTTATTCTAAGTTTATATCTCACATTTCTGACTTTTTTGTTGGAATTCTAAGTTTATATCTTGCATTTCTGACATTTTTGTTGGAATTCTAAGTTTATATCTAACATTTCTGACTTTTTATTGGAATTCTAAGTTTATATCTCGCATTTCTGACATTTTTATTGGAATTCTAAGTTTATATCTAACATTTCTGACTTTTTATTGGAATTCTAAGTTTATATCTCGCATTTCTGACTTTTTTGTTGGAATTCTAAGTTTATATCTCACATTTCTGACATTTTTGTTGGAATTCTAAGTTTACATCTAACATTTCTGACTTTTTGTTGGAATTCTAAGTTTATATCTAACATTTCTGACTTTTTGGTTGGAATTCTAAGTTTATATCTCGCATTTCCGACTTTTTTGTTGGAATTCTAAATTTATATCTCACAATTCCGACTTTTTGTTGGAATTCTAAGTTTATATCTCGCATTTCTGACTTTGTTGTTGGAATTCTAAGTTTATATCTCGCATTTCTGACATTTTTGTTGGAATTCTAAGTTTATATCTCACATTTCTGACTTTTTTGTTGGAATTCTAAGTTTATATCTAACATTTCTGACTTTTTATTGGAATTCTAAGTTTATATCTAACATTTCTGACTTTTTATTGGAATTCTAAGTTTATATCTAACATTTCTGACTTTTTATTGGAATTCTAAGTTTATATCTAACATTTCTGACTTTTTATTGGAATTCTAAATTTATATCTCGCATTTCTGACATTTTTGTTGGAATTCTAAGTTTATATCTAACATTTCTGACTTTTTATTGGAATTCTAAATTTATATCTCGCATTTCTGACTTTTTGGTTGGAATTCTAAGTTTATATCTTGCATTTCTGACTTTTTGGTTGGAATTCTAAGTTTATATCTTGCATTTCCGACTTTTTTGTTGGAATTCTAAATTTATATCTCACAATTCCGACTTTTTGTTGGAATTCTAAGTTTATATCTCGCATTTCTGACTTTTTTGTTGGAATTCTAAGTTTATATCTAACATTTCTGACTTTTTTTGTTGGAATTCTAAGTTTATATCTCGCATTTCTGACATTTTTGTTGGAATTCTAAGTTTATATCTCGCATTTCTGACTTTTTTGTTGGAATTCTAAATTTATATCTCACAATTCCGACTTTTTGTTGGAATTCTAAATTTATATCTCACAATTCCGACTTTTTGTTGGAATTCTAAATTCATATCTCACAATTCCGACTTTTTGTTGGAATTCTAAATTTATATCTCACAATTCCGACTTTTTTGTTGGAATTCTAAGTTTATATCTAATTTCTGACTTTTTTGTTGGAATTCTAAATTTATATCTCACAATTCCGACTTTTTGTTGGAATTCTAAATTTATATCTCACAATTCCGACTTTTTGTTGGAATTCTAAATTCATATCTCACATTTCTGACTTTTTTTTAATTCTAAGTTTATATCTCGCATTTCTGACTTTTTTGTTGGAATTCTAAGTTTATATCTAACATTTCTGACTTTTTTTGTTGGAATTCTAAGTTTATATCTCGCATTTCTGACATTTTTGTTGGAATTCTAAGTTTATATCTCGCATTTCTGACTTTTTTGTTGGAATTCTAAATTTATATCTCACAATTCCGACTTTTTGTTGGAATTCTAAATTTATATCTCACAATTCCGACTTTTTGTTGGAATTCTAAATTCATATCTCACAATTCCGACTTTTTGTTGGAATTCTAAATTTATATCTCACAATTCCGACTTTTTTGTTGGAATTCTAAGTTTATATCTAATTTCTGACTTTCTTGGAATTCTAAGTTTATATCTCGCATTTCTGACTTTTTTGTTGGAATTCTAAGTTTATATCTAATTTCTGACTTTTTTGTTGGAATTCTAAATTTATATCTCACAATTCCGACTTTTTGTTGGAATTCTAAATTTATATCTCACAATTCCGACTTTTTGTTGGAATTCTAAATTCATATCTCACAATTCCGACTTTTTGTTGGAATTCTAAATTTATATCTCACAATTCCGACTTTTTTGTTGGAATTCTAAGTTTATATCTAATTTCTGACTTTCTTGGAATTCTAAGTTTATATCTCGCATTTCTGACTTTTTTGTTGGAATTCTAAGTTTATATCTAATTTCTGACTTTTTTGTTGGAATTCTAAGTTTACATCTCGCAATTCTGACTTTATCTGATTTTTTTTTTTATTCCGTGGCTGAACTAAGCTTCCATATTTAAATTAGAAATAAAGGAAAACTCACATCACACCAGCAGGTGATGCACTTCATTTCGCCCACCAGCGGGACACTCGGGTGCCAGTGTTCGCTATTCTGGTAGTAGTTTTTGCCGAACTTGCAATGGCGCGTTCCGTCCGCCTGCATCATTTCGTCGTCCTCCAGAGGGGGCGTGTCTTCTGCAGGACACTCCTTACAGCAGTCTGAAGGGTTGCGTCTGATTGGCCGGCTGCAGGTAAGAGCCGGACATGTGACCTTCTCGCAGTGCACTTCTCCTGTGGAGCCCTGAGATGGACAAGACAAAGAGGTTAGCTATTAATATTCATGTCTGTCACCACATTTGGTATCTTAAATAAATAAAATAACTCTGTCGTGTGTTGTAATGTTTGTTAACTCACCTTGCAGGTGCACACGGCACACTTGATGTACCCGAACGGCGGGACGAACGGATGCCATGTTGTGCCAGGTGCGTGCATCTTCTGATCGCCTTCAAAATAACAGCCTGAAACAAGAAATTAACATCTTACTACACACTTCCAACCAGTTGTGCATTTAAAATAAGAGTTGCAGTATTTAATTTTATGCTTTAATTTAATGTAAACTCACCTTCTGGATCTTCCTCAATTTTCTCTACAGTGGTCGTCTCTTTGGTCTCCTTCTTTTCTGTTGACAGAAATCAAAAATAATGTTAACTTTATAGCACACATTACACATTACATAGCGTTCCCTGTTCCCTCATTACTCACCATCACAGATCGGGCAGCACTGGTCTTCAGGCTGGATGGTGTGAGGACACGAGAGTGCAGGACAGATCACCGGATCACAGATCACCGTCTTCTTCTGCAGGGATTAACACAGATCATACACAGAATGAGCTACGGTCACAAACAGTAGCGAGGAAACAGAAGCCACGCCCGTGTGTGTGTGTTACCTGGCAGGTGCAGGTGAAGCAGGTGTTGTACTGCGGTGTCCACTGCGACCCGTGTGCATGATGCTCTCCCTCGAAGAAGCACGTGTGCGGGTCTTTCCGCAGCTCGGCCGGGTCACGGACGAACACGAGGTCGTCGAACTCGGCCTCCTCCACCACCTCACCGCGAGAGCCGAACTCACAGCTGTTGGGAACGTGAATCTGGACAACCAACATATCGAGTGAGCCAAGGTTAGTATAGTTAACTAAAACTGTAACATTTACATTACTTCAGATAAAAGAAAACACATACAAAAACTTAACAGTATATAAATATATATTTATTAAATTAACTAATTAATTAAATTAATGTGTGTGTGTGTGAGAGAAAGAGAGTGTGTGTGTGTGAGATTGAGTGAGTGTGTGTGTGTGAGAGAGAGAGAGAGAGTGTGTGTGTGAGTGAGTGAGTGTGAGAGAGATTGTGTGTGTGTGTGTGTGTGTGTGTGAGAGTGAGTGAGTGTGCGTGTGTGAGTGTGAGAGAGAGAGATTGTGTCTGTGTGTGTGTGTGTGTGTGTGTGTGAGAGAGAGAGAGAGAAATTGTGTGTGTGTGTGTGTGTGTGTGTGTACTCACCCGTCCTCGTATTTCTCCTCTTGGATTAATTTTGGTGCTGACCTGAATATAAGCCGTGCCTTCGTCCAAATGCCTCAATAACTCGACACTAATATCTTTCAACACACCCTGAGCCTAGAAGACACACACAGAGACACTTCAAGCTGGTGTGCACACACAAATAATTGACAAGATGAGATGGACAATCTTTATGTTCAAGCAGAATTACTCATTTGAGCAAACACCAGCTTTGTTTTATAAACAGTTCCTTTAGAGAACTTCACTAAACAACAGCTCAGTTGTGTTTCTAGCACAGAGCAGCCAAAGAAAACAGGTTTGTGTTGTGCTGTAATCACGCGGTTTACATTACAGCTGGATGTTGATGCTGAAGTGATTTGTTTACCTGTTGACCGTAGAAGCCAGTCAGAAGTCTCTTGTGATTGGTGGAGTCGTCGTCCATCTCGCCGATCTCGGCCAATCCGTGCAGGTGAGCGTTGATGGCGACGTCTTCGCTCTTGCTGAGGCCGTTGACCACGATCTCGTAATGCAGATGACACTGCTCGTCCACCGAGACCCAGGCGTGTCCTGCTGCGCCCGTGCGGACCGGAGGAGACACAAACTGACCCGCCAGAGGAACCGGGAGCTCTGCAGATGAAAACATTATTAATTAGTATTTTAATAATTGCATTTTTCTGAAGCACACATCTTCAGTGTTTCTCACCGTTGCGTCGCGCGTCCAGGCCGTTGTACGGCAGCATGCGGATCTGTCCGCGGAGCTCGCTCTCCTGCTGCTCGGCCGTGGCGATGTTGATGAACAGCTCGTTCTGCAGGAGCATGTGAATGTGTCTGGCCTCCACGCGGCTGCAGCTGCCCACCGCCTGTCCGCCGCGCTCCTGCTCCGCCGCCGCAAAGTCGGCCGTGATGTCGTACAGCACACTGCGTTTACTGCGCCGCCGCGGTTTCATCTCGATCGTCACGCCGACTACCGCGCTGGTCAGACCCGCCACCAGAACCTGTCCGAGAACATCATGGCGGTCAATCGACTGAGCTGATGAAGTGATCGAGATATGAGGGAACGGAACGGACGTGTTACCTGGTAGTCGAGGGAGCCGTTGGGATGGAGGGTAAAGGCGGCCGAGCCGACGCCGCCGGTTTTCCCAGGAGTCAGAGCGGAACCGCTGGACATCACGCTTTGAAGAGCTGAAAGAGGAGCATTTCATGAAATAAGCAAAAACTCTTAAAGGGATAGTTCACTTTACAGAAATGTAAATTCTGTCCTTAATTCCTCTCCCTCATGTCGTTCCAAACCCGTCAGACCTTCATTCATCTAAAGAACACAAATTGAGATATTTCTGATGAAATCCGAGAGCTCTCTGACCCCTCCATAGACAGCAATGTAATGAACACTTTCAAGGTCCAGAAAGGAAGTAAAGACATCGTTAAAATAGTCCATGTGACTCCAGCGGTTCAGCCTTAATGTTATGAAGCGTCGAGAATACTTTAGTGCGCAAAAACAAACAAAAATAACGACTTTATTCAACAGTTTCGTTCTAGTCTGTCAGTCTCCTACGCAGTTTACATGGGTCAGCTCCATGCTCACACGCGTGCGTCACGTGATCAGCGTCGGCCAATGGTAAGCCGGCGTTCTGGTGTAGAACTCGGAAGCGCTGGACTGTATTTACTACGTCAACAGCATCAGAGTCTGACACAGACGAGAAGAGATTGTTGAATAAAGTCATTATTTGTGTTTGTTTTTTGCGCTCTAAAGTATTCTCATCTCTTCATAACATTAAGGCTGAACCACTGGAGGCTCATGGACTATTTTAACGATGTCTTTACTTCCTTTCTGGACCTTGAAAGTGTTCATTACAATGCTGTCTATGGAGGGGTCAGAGAGCTCTCGGATTTCATCAGAAATATCTTCATTTGTGTTTGAAGATGAACGAAGGTCTGACGGGTTTGGAACAACATGAGGGAGAGGAATTAATGACAGGATTATCATTTTTGGGTGAACTATCCCTTTAAAGGTACAGTAGCAGATAAGTTTGTTTTGGTGCATGAAACCTTGTGAGCCTATGATTCATCATCCTAGAGAACGAGGGAAAACTAAACCGAACGGCGAGAAGAGAGACTCGCGGCCAGAGAAACAATCAATCCCACATGAACTCACGCAGGGTCAAAGGTCAAAGAGTGATGTAATCCCGGGAGACGTGAGAGTGAAGCAGCAGGTAAATAGAGACGACTGGCGATGTAGGAGTAAACAGAGAGCGCGAGCGGGATCGTTTGGGTCTGAATTCCTCACACATAACGTCACGCTGTTAATGGTGCAGCTGGAGTCAGACAGCAGAAGGAGCGCCAGCACAGCGTGACCTTGGATGTGTGTGTGTGTGTGTGTGTGTAGACACAAGAGGCCTCACACACACTCTACCATACAGAACGACCACGAAACTGATCCTACAGCATCTGAACTCTGACATCGATCAGCATCGCTGCGCATTCCTGACCTCTTCACAATCAGAATCACAATTACGAACTCGCTGCGACGGGAAATCTGAGAAATACCCAAGATGATTTACGCATGACACAAAGATGAAGTATAACAGCCGTGGCAGTCAGACTGATGTAGTTACAGATCCTGCATGATTAACCCTCAAACACACACCTCGGGACGGCATTCACCACTAAAAGTCAGACATCAGCCCTCAATCTATTTATTATAAACAATATAACAAGAAAAAATGTATTTTCTAATTATTTTTCTGTAGAAAGTGTATTGGGTCTCTAGCGACCCAGGGAATGTAATAGTGTAAGTATATTTTCTCAATAAGTGCAGTTCAGCTTTATTCCTCAAGGTGGCGATATCTGATACACAATGACGTGATGTTTCACTCATCGGGCATAAAACAGAAGAACACACACGCATCATGACTATATTACTGTCACTGATGGTGGATCTGGTGAAGATGCTGTCAGAGATCAATATGAGAATATGGTTGAGATGGCGAATATGAGCCAGATGAGGACAGTGATCAAATTTTACCCTTCAAAGATCAAAAAGGTAGCGAAATATGCTTTATGTATGTCTTTTGTAACTGTTATTAAAATATCAGGAGAGTTTTACACTATTGCAGCAGTTAGAAACCGACCCGGGTCACTAAAGATCCGAAAATGTAATAATACGACTGGCGAAACATTCATGCATTTAAACTGTGTTTATGTATTAATGAGGTGATTGGCTGCACTCACTGTCACATGATCTCTTGCCAGAAATGTATCCGGAGATCTGACGGGGGTTTTGACCTTCCGTTTCCACGGCCATCTGGAGCTGCCCACGGGACAACCAGAAGAGCTCCCGACTGTTCAGATCGGCCAGGACTTCAGCGAAGTCAGAGTCCTACAGAAACACACACACACCGGAAACATGCACACGTTTGCTTAATGTTCACTGCTGAAGTATTTATTTTGTGTAACAGTGAATGTGTGTGTATGTTTCCACTCACGTCTGTAGAGATGTTTGCTCGTATTTCTCTCAGCAGATGTTGTCGGTACAGCAGTTTAACTCTCACCGGCACCTGTGCAGAGGCTGAAACAAAATTACATTAAAATTTATTTTATTTCATTTTTTTATATTTTATTTTATTTGATATTTTTTTTATTTATTATTTTATTTTCTCTATGTGTGTACTTACAGCTCCCGTGAGAAACGAGTCCCTGCTGAATCAGGATAAAATGTAGATTGTTTTCTGTGTCACTGAGCGTCAACATGGCGATTCCGCCCATCCCAGAATGCACCTCTTCGGATGTCAGGATCACACTGAACGTTTCTGTCAGAGAAACCGCAAGGAAACGAAGGTAAGCATCCAAACACATCAAGAAGGCTGTGGCTGAAAGATCCCTGAAACGAATCTAAAGTCCGACACACACCTGCAAAAAGCGCTCTGTGTTTGATGATTTTGCCCCATATCTCCTCCTTCTTGTTGTCGGCGGTTGTCATGGAAACACGCAGCTGCTCCGCCTCCAGCTGCCGCATGTGAGACTTCGGGAGGTTCTTCCAAACTCCACAGATCTGCACGTCAAACACACGGTTACTTTTGAATGTTTTCTGAGCGTTACTCTTGAATGTTCTCTGAACGTTACTCTTGAATGTTCTCTGAACGTTACTTTTGAATGTTCTCTGAACGTTACTTTTGAATGTTTTCTGAGCGTTACTCTTGAATGTTCTCTGAACGTTACTCTTGAATGTTCTCTGAACGTTACTTTTGAATGTTCTCTGAACGTTACTTTTGAATGTTCTCTGAACGTTACTCTTGAGTGTTCTCTGAGCGTTACTCTTGAATGTTCTCTGAACGTTACTCTTGAGTGTTCTCTGAGCGTTACTCTTGAATGTTCTCTGAACGTTACTCTTGAATGTTCTCTGAACGTTACTCTTGAATGTTCTCTGAACGTTACTCTTGAGTGTTCTCTGAGCGTTACTCTTGAGTGTTTTCTGAACGTTACTCTTGAATGTTCTCTGAACGTTACTCTTGAATGTTCTCTGAACGTTACTCTTGAATGTTCTCTGAACGTTACTCTTGAATGTTCTCTGAAAGTTACTCTTGAGTGTTCTCTGAGCGTTACTCTTGAGTGTTCTCTGAGCGTTACTCTTGAGTGTTTTCTGAACGTTACTCTTGAGTGTTTTCTGAACGTTACTCTTGAGTGTTCTCTGAACGTTTATCTTGAATGTTCTCCGAACGTTACTCTTGAGTGTTCTCTGAACGTTACTCTTGAGTGTTCTCTGAGCGTTACTCTTGAATGTTTTCCGAACGTTACTCTTGAATGTTCTCCGAGCGTTACTCTTGAATGTTCTCCGAACGTTAATCTTATATGTTCTCCGAACGTTATCTTGAATGTTCTCTGAACGTTACTTTTGAATGTTCTCCGAACGTTATCTTGAATGTTCTCTGAACGTTACTCTTGAATGTTCTCTGAACGTTACTCTTGAATGTTCTCTGAACGTTACTCTTGAATGTTCTCCGAACGTTACTTTTGAATGTTCTCCGAACGTTACTTTTGAATGTTCTCCGAACGTTACTTTTGAATGTTCTCTGAACGTTACTTTTGAATGTTCTCTGAACGTTACTCTTGAATGTTCTCCGAACGTTACTCTTGAATGTTCTCCGAACGTTACTTTTGAATGTTCTCCGAACGTTACTTTTGAATGTTCTCTGAGCGTTACTTTTTAAACACACGGTTAAACATCACCTCGGACCCCCAGTGAGAGTAGTTTTAGTGATATATATGCTCACCATGTCCGTATCAGCATGTGGGACCCTGAATTCAAATGCAGTGTTTCCGTCGGAGTCCAGGAAGGTGATGCTGCTCGGCCTGTTTATCCTGAGACACAAACAGACACATACAGTGAGTGACGAAGGACGAGAGAGGCAACATCATCTGCTGTGGTGTGTGCTTTACCTCTGGAAGGTGATGGAGAAGGTCAGGCTGGTGCGGGTCAGAGAGAATCTCGCCCGTGCGACACCACTGGAGCTCGGCAGCCAAGAGTCCGTCACACCTGTCAGCAGCGCCACGAAATCTGCAGAGAACACACCAATGTAACCCGACGGAACATGACTGGAGTGTGTGAAGGTGTGTGTGTGTGTGTGGAGTCTCACCGGTTGCACTGTCTCGGTGGCTGTTCTCTTCAGAGCTGACGTAAGATCTGTCGTTGTACGACTTGTGCAGGTCGTCGTCTTTCTCCTGGAAGAACTCGAACAAAGACTCCGCCTCCTTCCTCCCGGAGTCGCCTGTAACCATGGAAACCAAAGTGCATGATGTCAGGAATGTACAATAGAGTCAATGTTCAAGAGCAGCATCCATAAACATGAGCGCGAGGCCCATCGATCGTTCAAACTTTCCATCATTTCTTTTCACACCAGTGCAGTTTTTTCCATTTGTTCACCATCCATAGAAAAACACACACTCCTTCTTTTACCTTTTGGACATGTTTTGCAGCAGTGTCCTGGAAGCAGGACCGGATCGTCGCAGGTTGGCTCGGGACAGTCCTGCTTCATATTCCGGCAGCTCACCTTCCCAAACACCTTCCCTCGCCGACTCCTCTGCTGCTCGGAGAGAGAGAAGGAAACGTGTTTATATGGAGCGCTTTGGACAATACAGACTGGAAAACAACAGTTCAGTTTCAGCTGTAACAAAACAAAACATTTTGATAATGTTATGAAAACGTAACTTTTGAATGTTCTCTGAACGTTACTCTTGAATGTTCTCTGAGCGTTACTCTTGAATGTTCTCTGAGCGTTACTCTTGAATGTTCTCTGAGCGTTACTCTTGAATGTTCTCTGAGCGTTACTCTTGAATGTTCTCTGAACGTTACTCTTGAATGTTCTCTGAAGTTACTTTTGAATGTTCTCTGAAGTTACTCTTGAATGTTCTCTGAGCGTTACTTTTGAATGTTCTCTGAAGTTACTCTTGAATGTTCTCTGAACGTTACTCTTGAATGTTCTCTGAGCGTTACTCTTGAATGTTCTCTGAGCGTTACTCTTGAATGTTCTCTGAACGTTACTCTTGAATGTTCTCTGAAGTTACTTTTGAATGTTCTCTGAAGTTACTCTTGAATGTTCTCTGAAGTTACTTTTGAATGTTCTCTGAAGTTACTCTTGAATGTTCTCTGAGCGTTACTCTTGAATGTTCTCTGAACGTTACTCTTGAATGTTCTCTGAGCGTTACTTTCGAATGTTCTATGAAAGATCTGAAACAAGTAGCAACTTAAAAACGTTACATGGACGTCCAACTAAAATGTTTCAGATAAAAACATTCTATGAACGATGTATTAATAATGTTTTTATGCTAATGTTTGGAGGACATTATTAGAGACCATATAACTCCGAACAAACATTCTATTAATGTTACTAAAAGAACGTTTGTTCATAACGTTAGAGAACCTTGAGAGAACGTTAGCTGTAAAGCAGCTCTACAGAAGTCAATAGTCTCATTATTCAGTTCAATGTTGATTCGATTCTGTTCAATCACAATGTCAATGGTGTTCCTCAATCACGCATCAAAACGCAGTGTGTGTGACGCTTACCGGCTCGCAGTGACACATGACGCAGTGCATCACGCCGAAGGGCTCGCCGAGGTCTGGATGCCACGTGTCTTCCAGGGAATAAAAGCGGCCACCGAAGGAGCAACCTGATTGAGACAATAAACATGAGCAGCGTGAGACCGTCTGTGTGTGTGTGTGTGTGTGGGAGAGCATCGGGAATGTGCACAAATCAGCTTCAAATGGCCCTTTCCGAGCCAAACCTTCAAGAACACCAGCTAAAACGAGTGGTGAATGCGATTTCTTTTCTTCCTGACCAAATCAGCGCTGTTAACCAAAACATCTCCTCGGCTTTGTTTTGAAGAGAGAATGAGAGATTTGAGTAAATTTGGTGTTTAATGCATCTGGAATGAGGTCCGTTTACAGCCTCCCTTTACAGAGCCAGACTATTAAACAATTTATTGTTAGGCTAAACACTCTCAAAGACACACACGTAAACCGTCACATGGCCATACAGAGATAAATGGAGAGTCGGAGTGTTTATGTGGCTCTTTGGAGATTATTAAAGTCCTTCAGATCAGTGTTCTGGGTTAGGCCAGATGCATCCATGGCTTTCTGTAGAGGATACAGTTATTTGTGGAGGCTTTGGGCTCATATCAAGTCAAGTTAATAAGTTATATACATCATTAATGGAATATTTTTCCTCAAATGTTTCAGTTGTTACTTTTGAATGTTCTCTGAGACATTTCAAGAATGTTCGCATAACAAAGAAAAAACAATTTCCATCAATGAAAGTTTCTTAAATGGTCTGAAGATCTGAAGAGTTGCAATGAAACATTAAAAAGTCAAGAAGCCTTTACAGCCAATGATTCTTCAGAAGTCTGGTAACACTTTAGAATACTGACCCATCATTAATGAGTAACTACACAGGAACAAGTGAGTAACGCAGTATTAACACTAGTAACTACTATTAACTAACAAGAAACTGATTAATGAATGAGTAATAGTGCTCAGTTGAATGTGGTAGTTCACTATTAGCTAATCAATAACTATTATTTTTTTCATACTTCACAGAGGACTACTATATACAGATTCATAATTAACATGAATAATGCATAATGTATAATTAATTCTAAAGTGAAGGTCATAGTAACCCACTAGTACTAACTCATTATTTGGATCAGTATTCTAAAGTGAAAAACATGATAACTCTGTAGTAATGACTGAAATCATTGTAAGCTTTTGAGGTTTTTGTAAAGTTTTGGATAGTAGTGACTCAAGTGTTACTACACACTTCCATAGGAATTACTAGTTATTTGGAAGTGAAGATCATGATAACACACTAGTAATTACTCAAGTGTTACGATCCAAAACCTTACAAAAAACTCAAAAGCTTACAATGATTTCAGTCACTACTAGAGTTATGTTTCACTTTAGAATACTGATACAAATCATTAGTAGTTCCTTCTGAAGGATGTAGTAACACTTGAGTCATTACTAGTGGGTTACCATTACCTTCACTTTAGAATTAATTATACATTATGCATTATTCATGTTAATTATGAATCTGTATATAGTAGTCCTCTGTGAGTTATGAAAAAATAGTAGTTACTGATTAGCTAATAGTGAACTTCCACATTCAAATGAGCACTATTACTAACTCATTAATTAATCAGTTTCTTGTTAGTTAATAGTAGTTACTAGAGTGTTAATACTTCATTACTCATTTGTTCCTGTGTAGTTACTCATTAATGATGGATCAGTATTCTAAAGTGTTACCAGAAATCTTTATATCTCTCTTAAAATGGAACGTTCGCATAACCAAGAAAAAACGTTTTTAACTTTAGAACATTTCCATCAATGAAAGTTTCTTAAATGGTTTCTGGTTTAAGATCTGAAGAGTCTCAATGAAATACCAAAAAGTCAAGAAGCCTTTACAGCCAATAATGATTCTTCAGAAATCTTTATATCTACACTCTTAAAAGTAAAGGTTGGATGCAATTGGTGAATCCATGAACTTTTGTTTTATATATATATATATCATTGAATGCTCTGGAATGGTTGCGCAAACACCTTTGTGTTTAAGTGTGTGTGGTGTTGTTTGGAGATTAAATGTCTCTCTTACCGGACAGGCCTTTGGATATGATGGGCTCCCGCTCGGGCTGGATGGGTAAGGCGGGTGTCTTGAGTCTCGAGCCCTGCGCCGAGGAGATGCACGCGCAGAGCAGAATCCACAGCAGTTGCGGCGCCTCCATCCCGAGGGATTGACCGAGCTCCGCGTCCTCTTCTCCAACAACACAAGCCAATACTCTCAGAGTATATAATAGAGCTAATGCAGTAATAATAAAGGTCGGTTAATACGCGTCCTCCTCAGACTGAGCTCGAGTGTTTCTCACGGTGTCGCGTCAGCGCTCGAGCTGCGTGCGTGAGTGAGTGTGTGCGCCGTTAGCGCGAGCGACTCCCGGTTTTATCCGGTGCTCGGAGGGGCGGGGCCTCAGATGCTCCAAAACTTCACCTGCGAATATCAACCTTTAATACACATAGACTTTCCAAACGCGCTTTTATTCTATTCTCTGGCATATTTTCCACTCGCTCAGTTTCGCTTTCATTGTTAAATATGTGGGGGGTTTTTTTCCAAATAATTTCCCATTGCATCATGAACAACAGACTACTGAAAAAAATAGCATAAAAAGACCAGTGCTTTTGTATTTGTCCGCGAATTTATGTTTATTTAATCTGCTTGTAATTTTGCAAAATAGGTCTGATATCGCTGTCAAACTTTTGAGTTCCACAAAGAACTGGTGCTTAAAAACCCCACAAAGCAAAACATTATTCTGAATAACCTGGAGATTTAAACACTTTACAGCCTCCGAAGAACCACACAGACTCTCAAACTCAAGAAGCAAACACTGCTAAACTTAAAGAAGCTCTAGTTTCACAGTATTTGTCCACTTGTCCTCTGGTTTCTCATTTGAATGTGCTTGACCCTCCATCAGCCCCCTGCTTCAATCAAAGGCTGAGTGGGAGTCCTTTATTTCCCAAGACTTCCTTTCTTTCAGGAGAACAATGAATGTTCACCGAGGAACCAAACGCAATTCTAGTTCTGGGGATAAAAACACTTGGTGAGAAAAAGTGTGTGATGAGACTAAACTCAGTTTCATCTTTGGGGTTTGAAGTCAAAACACAAGCACTTACATTAATACACAGTTCATCTGAGAGCACCATCAAACTCAGAAGATCAATGTCACTTCACTTCCTTTTCATATATAATGGTTTCCTTTTTTGATTAACAGTTTAATGCAGGATGACATCAATCAGAGAGAAATTAATCTCCAGCCAACGGGGAACGTTATGAACAAACATTCTTTCACCATACATCATTATTGGAACTTTTTTCTGAAACGATTTTGTTCGTCTAACGTTTTTAAATGTCACTAATTGTTTCAGAACGTTCGGAGAACGTTCAAAAGTAACGTTAAGGGAAAATTCAAAAGTAACGTTCGGAGAACATTCAAAAGTAACGCTCAGAGAACATTCAAGAGTAACGTTCAGAGAACATTCAAAAGTAACGTTCAGAGAACATTCAAGAGTAACGTTCAGAGAACATTCAAGAGTAACGCTCAGAGAACATTCAAAAGTAACTTTCGGAGAACATTCAAAAGTAACGTTAAGGGAAAATTCAAAAGTAACGCTCGGAGAACATTGAAGAGTAACGCTCGGAGAACATTCAAAAGTAACGCTCAGAGAACATTCAAGAGTAACGTTCGGAGAACATTCAAGAGTAACGTTCGGAGAACATTCAAGAGTAACACAGAGAACATTCAAGAGTAACGTTCGGAGAACATTCAAGAGTAACGCTCAGAGAACATTCAAGAGTAACGTTCGGAGAACATTCAAGAGTAACGCTCAGAGAACATTCAAGAGTAACGCTCAGAGAACATTCAAGAGTAACGTTCAGAGAACATTCAAGAGTAACGTTCAGAGAACATTCAAGAGTAACGTTCAGAGAACATTCAAGAGTAACGCTCAGAGAACATTCAAGAGTAACGTTCAGAGAACATTCAAGAGTAACGTTCAGAGAACATTCAAGAGTAACGCTCAGAGAACATTCAAAAGTAACTTTCGGAGAACATTCAAAAGTAACGTTAAGGGAAAATTCAAAAGTAACGCTCGGAGAACATTGAAGAGTAACACTCGGAGAACATTCAAAAGTAACGCTCAGAGAACATTCAAGAGTAACACTCAGAGAACATTCAAGAGTAACGTTCGGAGAACATTCAAGAGTAACGCTCAGAGAACATTCAAGAGTAACGTTCAGAGAACATTCAAGAGTAACGTTCAGAGAACATTCAAGAGTAACGTTCAGAGAACATTCAAGAGTAACGTTCAGAGAACATTCAAGAGTAACGCTCAGAGAACATTCAAGAGTAACGCTCGGAGAACATTCAAGAGTAACGTTCGGAGAACATTCAAGAGTAACGCTCAGAGAACATTCAAGAGTAACGTTCAGAGAACATTCAAGAGTAACGTTCAGAGAACATTCAAGAGTAACGCTCAGAGAACATTCAAGAGTAACGCTCAGAGAACATTCAAAAGTAACGTTCAGAGAACATTCAAGAGTAACGTTCCCGTAATGTTTGAAGAATGGAATGTTCATATAACCGTTTTTAGAACATTTAAAAATCTGGAGGTGTTGAAGGTTCAGAGAACATTCAGAAATAACGGTTTTAGGACATATTTGTGTTAGCTGGTGATGTAAATCTTGAACATTCCATTGTATCATTCTTCAAACATTATGGAAACGTTACGTTTGACTGTTCTCTGAAACAAGTAGCAACATTTAAAAAACTTTAAAATCGTTTCAGGAAAAAACTTCCACGAATGATGTGTTAATAACATTTTTCCTTCCAAGGATTCAAAGGACAGCCATTATAACTCTAATAATGCTACTAATGATGATGATAATTTGTATTGTAAATCACGATGGTTTTATTAAAGGCTTCCCGCGCTGTGTGTGGCTATGGGGTCATTTCCCCTCGCCAGGATTCGAAAGGCTCTAAATGATGGCGAATAATGGAATAATAAAATCACAAAATAATAAAGTGTGGGAATATATCAGGCGCTCCGGAAGCCGCTGGGATCCCCGCGGCCTTCCCGCCATGCACATGTTAAACACGACTATAGAGCGCGCGCGGGATGTTCTACATGAGAAAGACGCGCGCAATAAACTCCAGCAGAGACTTCACTCTGAGATTAGAGATAAAGAGAGAGAGCACAGGCTTTGTCTTAAAGAGCCTTCTGTTTTCTGTGTCTGGGAAGTCTGGAATAAGTAATACGAGTCTCTAATGAATCTTTCAAACTGCTATCATTAAATACATTATAATTATATAAAGTATAATTAGGGATGACATTTATATAATACATTTCATTTATTTTAAACGATAATACATTTTGGATTCAATAACAAAAATTACTATTGTTTTATTTCATTATTATATAATATTATTGTTATAATTTGTAACTATTATTATTGATTTTTTTTACAATTTATTTATAATGCATTCTTTGATTTTTAAATATATTTTAATATAATGCATTCTTTGATTTTTAAATATATTTTAATATAATGAATTCTGTGATTAAATATAATTTTTAATGCATTTCGTTATTTTTTTATATAATTTTATATAATTCATTATTTTTATATAATTTATTTATAATACATCTGTGATTTTTTTTTTAAATATAATATATATCGCATGCCATGATTTTTTTATAACATTTTATATAATGCATTCTATGGTTTTTAATATATTTTTATACAATGCATTGAATGCTTCCGCAGTTTCTCACGCATGTGTGTGTTATAGTCTCATTATGCTCCGTTAACAGACATGTGAGACAGAACTAAACATCACAATATACACAGCAAATGGTCTGTGTGTGTATTAGCGTTTCCGAAATGAGTTCACAGGTACACACGAGGTGCTCGAGTGTGTGTGTGTAAGGTGTGTTATTTTCATGCTGATGGTGCTTCACACCTGCGCGCGCATCCGCTGAGAATGGGAATCCATCATCAATCGATCATGAGCTCTTTGCATTTCATCATGAGGTGATAACAGAAGATATTATGAACTCATTCACGCGGGAAACCGACAGGAACCGCGGCTTATAATGAGTGTGTATTCCGATACTAGAGTTTCTGTCGCTTCTTAGACGAAAACTTTGGCTTGCACACACACTAAAATATCATAACCATACAAAACATATTCACCATGCAACTGATGTTAACCATATATAGCCTACGAGGGTTTAAATCAAAGGGCAATGCTTTGCATTAAATATATCATATATATATAGCGGTGATATGTACTAAAGTACCTGTTTTGAATATGGTAATCAAACAGTACCATGGTATTTTCATAAAATACACCATTTTTGGACCAGCTGACAGTACTTTAGTATATAAATATATATACTGTAGCATGTTTTCTCAGGTGTAAAAGTCAAAAACATGAATTATGACTACATTGAGTTAGCAAATGTATGTTGTAAAAACGTTAAAATGACCTTATTTTTACTCACGATATAACATTCTTTGAACGTTTACTTGTAATATTGGAATGTTGAAAATTTATTACCATTATTATCATTATGAAAATGTTCACAGAACGCATATCAAATGTTATTAATGTTATAAGAACATTCTATTATTGTTCCTTCAGAATCAGGTCTTTAATAAAACAGCATTCATGGAATGTTTTTTTCTGAAACATTTTAGTTGGAAAAGTATTTAAATGTTGCGACTTGTTTCGGAATGTTCAGAGAACGTTCAAAAGTAACGTTTCCATAATGTTTGCAGAATGATACATTCCCTGAGAACATTGAGAATGTGGTTTTCGTAGCTTAAGAATGTTAATGTTTCTTTAGTTTGTTGTTTCATTCCTTTATTTGTGTATTTTGCAGAGGCTTTTACACTGGAACATCCATAAATCCTCTTCCATGTGAAGGCGAGGTGATGAAGATGATGAAGCAGCAGCAGAAGCAGAAATCAAACACACAAACGACACTCATTAATCCGAATGATTCAGACTCGTGCTGTCGGTTTCCGAGAAGCATTTGTTTTCAGCAGGAACTCCCTGATATGCCGTTTTCAAGGGTGATAATGGAATAATAATGAGGAACAGATGAAGTTAACAGGTCACTAACAGACAGAATTACTCATTTAATATGCAAACGCACGCATATTAGCCCTGGAGGGGAGACAGACTTTAAACTGTTTTAAGACCCTGGTGCGAATTGAAGGCCTTCGTTTTGCTTTCTCACCTCGACCGAACGTCAGATACACAATCACACCATCTCTTTAACAGCTCAGATCTCTCTTGATGGCACACAGAAACTCTTGAGATGCCAGTGATGTGTAACATCATGAGTTACTCAGACCTCCATTAAGTGTGAGCAATAAAACCAGCACTCTTTCTCTCTCTGATGTTGATCTTGTCGATCTTGTTCAGCACTTTCCCAGAGCAAGACTCTCACAATGCTTGTGTTTACAAGGCAAATGACGTGCTTGTGTTCGAGCGTCTCTGAGACAGAGTGTTTATCTCAACCAGAAACCGTACGACTAACGTGAGATGCCTTTAGTATTCTCTCTGACTCTCATCAGACACACACTGATCAAAACACCTCTGAGCGATGCTTCAAAACATTCCAGATCAAACGTCACACGAACATTCCATTTGACCAATCTGAAACATGGGAACGTTACTCTTGAATGTTCTCTGAACGTTCTGAAAACAAGTAGTAACATTTAAAATATAATATATATATATATTTAAAAAACTAATAAAAAAGGATTTGAGCGAGTTTGACAAGGGCCAAATTGTGATGGCTAGACGACTGGGTCAGAGCATCTCCAAAACTGCAGCTCTTGTGGGGTGTTCCCGGTCTGCAGTGGTCAGTGTCTATCAAAAGTGCTCCAAGGAAGGACCAGTGGTGAACCGGAGACAGGGTCATGGGCGGCCAAGGCTCATTGATGCACGTGGGGAACGAAGGCTGGCCCGTGTGGTCCGATCAAACAGACGAGCTACTGGAGCTCAAACTGCTCAAGAAGTTAATGCTGGTTCTGATAGAAAGGTGTCAGAATACACAGTGCATCGCAGTTTGTTGCGTATGGGGCTGCATAGCCGCTGACCAGTCAGGGTGCCCATGCTGACCCCTGTCCACCACCGAAAGCGCCAACAGTGGCACGTGAGCATCAGAACTGGACCACGGAGCAATGGAAGAAGGTGGCCTGGTCTGATGAATCACGCTTTCTTTTACATCACGTGGATGGCCGGGTGCGTGTGCGTGGCTTACCTGGGGAACACATGGCACCAGGATGCACTATGGGAAGAAGGCAAGCCGGCGGAGGCAGTGTAATGCTTTGGGCAATGTTCTGCTGGGAAACCTTGGGTCCTGCCATCCATGTGGATGTTACTTTGACACGTACCACCTACCTAAGCATTGTTGCAGACCATGTACACTCTTTCATGGAAACGGTATTCCCTGGTGGCTGTGGCTCTTTCAGCAGGATAATGCTCCTGCCACAAAGCAAAAATGGTTCAGGAATGGTCTGAGGAGCACAACAACGAGTTTGAGGTGTTGACTTGGCCTCCAAATTCCCCAGATCTCAATCCAATCGAGCATCTGTGGGATGTGCTGAACAAACAAGTCCGATCCATGGAGGCCCCATCTCGCAACTTACAGGACTTAAAGGATCTGCTGCTAACATCTTGGTGCCAGATACCACAGCACACCTTCAGGGGTCTAGTGGAGTCCATGCCTCGACGGGTCGGGGGACCAACACAATATTAGGATAATGTTATGCCTGATCGGTGTATATATATATATATATATATATATATATACTAATATACTAATAAAATATAAAAGAAATAAAAAATAAAATCTAATTCAAAATATTGACAATAATAGTACATCAGTGATCTGAGACACATTGGAGACATTATTGAGAGACGTTTGTCAGATATATCTACAATTTAGTGTCATGATTCACAGATATTTGACCGCTGAATGCCGCCATTGACCGACCACAATAAAGCCACGTAATGATACATTGATTTTATTATTTACACATTTCAGGAACCTTCCTTATATTTTAAAAGTAAAAAAAATTTTTTACAGGCAGTTTAATGGTGATCTCATGATTATGATGTTCCAATAACTGTATTTATTTTGCATATATATATATATATATCCGAGTTGTCTCTGTGCTGACGGTACGGTGTTTCAGTTCAGATGTGTGTCTAATTCTCAGTCATCATTCAAAAAGATCTGGAAACACAATCTCTGAATATAATACAGACATCATAATGCCACTGAGTATAAATACATAACAGTAGAAAAATCATTCACCAGCAGAAGCTAGTAAGATGGTAAATGAGCTTGTTGTAGTTGTTTCAGTGTTCAGACAGTGAGCCGACACTGGACACGAGACCTGAATCTGAGTCCGACACGGCTGACATCTCCTCAAACTTCTGAACCACGGCCCTCACGGACCCGAACGACACGTCCCGCCTCCAGCGCCCAGATCCCGCCCCTCCTGGGCCCCGATAGGCAGAGCTGGGGCTGAGAAAGACGTGATTGGGCGGCGGCAGGCCGGGGCGGAGCTTGAGTCTTCCCTGGCCCAATTGGAGAGCAGGACGGAGAGGAACGCTGAAGTGGGAGGGGACGGCGGCAAGAAACTCTTGAGTTACAGGATTGTGGAAGGTGATTGAAGCTCCGCCCACATTGAGAAACACGCCTACTGTCTTCAGCTGAGGAGGAACAGAGGGGAGGAGCTCACGCCGTCCGTCAAACACCGCATGAAACGCAGAGCCACGCCTCTCCAGCCACCAGCCACGCCCGTCACATGATGAAATCACACCTGAGGAAAGAAACAAATCACACTGAGATCTGAGTTACATAAATCATAACATATTGCTAATTAACTGTAGAAGAGGAAGGCCTATATTTGTTTTATTTATCGAAATATCTTTACATACGCATGAGCAGCTGCTCCTCTCTTACCGATCCTATAGAGGCCGCTGTTGCAGACGTCGATCTCCCAGTAATACTGTCCTCTGGAGACGCTCACGCTCCCGCACACCTGAGGCAGTGGCTCATCCTGATTGGTGCGCTCACCGCACACATGACCCCTAACGCTTACGGAGAGGGCGGAGCTTGAGAGGTGAAGCGTCGAATCAGAGTGGGACGAATCCAGAGCGAAGACCAGACCTACAGAAGTCAGTTACACAGATATATGAGGAAAGACTGATTTAAAATGTCATATTTATAACATATATTGAAATTATCACTTAAAAAGTCATAATTATGACATAAAATAATTCTGATTTAGTATCTCATAATTATGACTTTGTCATAGGTAAGATTTACCAAAGATTTACCAATGTTGATGTCATAAATATGATTGTAAATAACATAAAAAAGACATACAAAGTCAAAACTGTCATACTAAGTCCCATAATGCAATGTGCTCACCTTGCCCTTACATATAATGTGACAAATGAAATCAACCGCATCTCCTTCTTGCTCATTATTTGATCAAACTGCAGTATGCAGTGTCTAGTGTGTAGTGAGTGGTGTGCAGTATGTAGTGTGTAGTGTGCAGTGTGCCATGTGTAGTGTGCAGTATGTAGTGTGTAGTGTGCAGTATGTAGTGTGCAGTATGTAGTGTGCAGTGTGTGGTGTGCAGTGTGGAGTATGCCATGTGTAGTGAGTGGTGTGCAGTATGTAGTATGCCATGTGTAGTGGGCAGTGTGCAGTATGTATTGTGCAGTGTGTTGTGTGCAGTATGTAGTGTGTAGTGTGCAGTATGTAGTGTGCAGTGTGTAGTGTGCCATGTGTAATGTGTAGTGTGCAGTGTGTGGTGTGTAGTGTGGAGTGTGCAGTGTGTAGTGTGCAGTGTGGCATGTGTAGTGAGTGGTGTGCAGTATGTAGTGTGCAGTATGTAGAGTGCAGTCTGTAGTGTGCAGTGTGTGGTGTGTAGTGTGGAGTATGCAGTGTGTAGTGTGCAGTGTGCGGTGTAGTGTGCAGTATTTTGTGTGTAGTGTTCAGTATGCAGTATTTTGTGTGTAGTGTGCAGTATGCAGTGTGCAATGTGTAGTGTGCAGTATGTGGTGTGTAGTGTGCAGTATGTAGTGTACAGTTTGTAGTGTAGTGTTCAGTATGTAGTGTGCTGTGTGTAGTGTGCTGTGTGCAGTATGTAGTGTAGTGTGTAGTGTGGAGTATGTAGTGTGCAGTATGTGATGTGTAGTGTGCAGTTTGTAGTGTGCAGTATGCAGTGTGTAGTGTAGTGTGCAGTGTGTAGTGTAGTGTGCGGTGTGTAGTGTGCAGTGTGTAGTGTAGCGTGCAGTGTGCAGTATGCAGTGTATAGTGTGCAGTGTGTAGTATGCAGTGTATACTGTAGTGTGCAGTGTATAGTGTGCAGTGTGCAGTATGCAGTGTATGCAAAATAACATAGGGTTCATAGAGAATTGGAAAAGCTTTTGGGGCAGACCTGACCTGTTGAAAAAAGATGGTATTCATCCTTCCTGGGATGGAGCCGCTCTTCTCTCTAGTAATTTGGCACATAGTCTTAGAGCTAAACCTTGACTAACTGGGGCCCAGGTCAGGAAGCAGACGGACTGGCTTACCCGACCGCCTGCTAGCTGTCTCACGTCACAGAAGTCAGATAAATCCCAGCACATAGAGACTCTTTCACCTAGATATTATCACATAGAGACTGTGTCTGTTCCACGAATTAGTAAATACAAAAAACCATCAAAACCATTCAACGGTAAAAATTTAATTGATGTCCAAAAAATAAATAACAGATATAATACAGATGATCAAATGATAAAGCTCGGGCTGCTGAATATTCGATCCCTTTCCCCAAAAGCGCTTATTGTTAATGATATGATTACAGATCATAACCTAGATGTGCTGTGTTTGACAGAAACCTGGCTAAAACCTGACGATTACATTACTTTAAATGAGTCCACCCCCCAAGATTATTGTTATAAACACGAGCCGCGTCTGAAAGGTAAAGGGGGAGGTGTTGCTGTAATTTATAATAATATCTTCGGTATTACTCACAAGTCTAGTTTCAAATATAATTCCTTTGAAGTTTTGGTGCTTTATGTAACGTTATGTAGTGAAATTGATAAATCCCGTTTGACATTTGTGCTGGCTACTGTATACAGGCCACCAGGGCACCATACAGACTTTACCAGAGAATTTGCTGATTTTCTATCAGAGTTAGTACTGGCTGCAGATAAAGTCCTAATTGTTGGTGATTTTAATATCCATGTAGACAATGAAAAAGACGCATTGGGATTGGCATTTAGAGACATTCTAAACTCTATTGGAGTAAGGCAACACGTGTCAGGACCCACTCATCGCCGTAATCATACGTTAGACCTAATACTGTCACATGGAATAAATGTTGATACCATTGAAATTCTGCAGCAGAGCGATGACATCTCAGATCATTACCTAGTATCATGTACACTTAATTTAGTAAAGGCTGCAAAGCCGTCCCCTCGCTTCAAATATGGCAGGACTATCACTGCTGCGACTAAAGATTTCTTTGTAAATAATCTTCCTCATCAGTTTCATCTCCTCAGCATCCCAGATAGCCTAGAGGAACTCGATGTTGCAACAGAAACTATTGACTCTCTCTTTTCCAGCACTTTAGACACAGTTGCTCCCCGGCGCTTAAAGAAGATTAAAGAAAATAGTCCAACGCCGTGGTACAACGAGCACACCCGGGCCCTTAAAACAGCAGCCAGAAAAATGGAGCGCAGCTGGAAGAAAACAAAACTAGAAGTTTTTCGCATTTCGTGGAAAGAGAGCATGATTGCATACAGAAAGGCCCTAAAAACTGCTAGATCTGCTTATTTCTCGACTCTCTTAGAAGAAAACAAACACAACCCTAGGTATTTATTCGATACAGTGGCTAAATTAACCAAAGATAAAGTTTCACCTTCTGATGTTTGTAAACAGCACAGCAGTAATGACTTTATGAACTTCTTTACTTGTAAGATTGATAATATTAGGAAAAAAATTATAACCATGCAGCCGTCTACTACAGTATCACATCAGACAGTGCATTGTAGTGTCACTGAGGAAAAATTACATTCATTCACTGCTATAGGAGAAGAAGAATTGGCTAAACTCGTTAAATCATCAAAATCAACAACATGTATGCTCGACCCCATACCGACTAAACTACTAAAAGAGATGCTTCCAGAGGTCATAGATCCTCTTCTTAATATCATTAATTCATCCTTGACATTAGGATATGTACCGAAAACTTTTAAGTTGGCTATTATTAAACCACTTATTAATGTGGTAGGCAATATTAGACAATATATGGTGATGAGTAAATTATATTTAGCAGTTTAAACAACAGGGAATGATATCAAATAAAGATTCAAAAGCAAGCAGAGCACACGCGAGCACAGCAGGACAAACAGGAGGCAGACAGGAGCAATCGATCAGGATGTATAGTGTGCAGTGTGTAGTATGCAGTGTGTACTGTAGTGTATAGTGTGCAGTGTGTAGTATGCAGTGTGTACTGTAGTGTATAGTGTGCAGTGTGTAGTATGCCGTGTGTACTGTAGTGTATAGTGTGCAGTGTGTAGTATGCAGTGTATAGTGTGCAGTGTGTAGTATGCAGTGTGTACTGTAGTGTGCAGTGTGTACTGTAGTGTAGTGTATAGTGTGCAGAGTGTAGTATGCAGTGTATAGTGTGCAGTGTGTAGTATGCAGTGTGTACTGTAGTGTATAGTGTGCAGTGTGTAGTATGCAGTGTGTACTGTAGTGTGCAGTGTGTACTGTAGTGTATAGTGTGCAGTGTGTAGTATGCAGTGTATAGTGTGCAGTGTGTAGTATGCAGTGTGTACTGTAGTGTGCAGTGTGTACTGTAGTGTATAGTGTGCAGAGTGTAGTATGCAGTGTATAGTGTGCAGTGTGTAGTATGCAGTGTGTACTGTAGTGTATAGTGTGCAGTGTGTAGTATGCAGTGTGTACTGTAGTGTATAGTGTGCAGTGTGTAGTATGCAGTGTGTACTGTAGTGTATAGTGTGCAGTGTGTAGTATGCAGTGTGTACTGTAGTGTATAGTGTGCAGTGTGTAGTATGCAGTATGTGGTGTGTAGTGTGCAGTATGAACGTCCTACCAGTAACTGATCGCTCCATTTCCTCTTCAGAAAGATCTACACTGCCATCTAAAGGACAGAGACGGCAATGACACAGAAAACAAAATAAGAGAAAGAACTAAACATACTAAACATTTAATGATATGTTTTCATCACAGTTAAAGGGTGATTTTAGGTAGTGACAAGTAACTCGAGTAATTTTAGTAATGATCTGTCGACATGACTGCAAAAACAAATATTTTCCAATATATTATGATGATATTGTCCATCTCTTGTTTTTTTCACTGTTTCACACGCTATTTTTAAGAAGGTAGTATGCAGTATTCCTAGACACTTACCCGTCTCCCACCTCCGCTCCTCCTGCGTCCCGCTCGCTTTAGGGTCAGGGGACACTGTGGGGTCAAAGGGCAGACAAGTCAAAGAGGATGACCAGTCAAAGCAGGGCAGCTCAACACTGTGACGGCAGTTCGGACAGAGAACGGACACGCCCCTGACCCCGCCCCCGCGGCGAACAAGCCCCGCCCCCTCCGCCAGACAGCGGCCGCACAGAGTGTGAGAGCAGGGCAGAATCAGAGCGACGTCAAACCCGCGGCCACAGGACGGACAGACGGACGAAGAGCAGCGCGTCTCGGCATCATCATCATCATCACAAACACAGGCCATCAGGAAACAACACTAATAATCATCCATGATAAAACACAACATCTGCTCCTGAGACCCCGCGCGCGCTTCTGCTGCTGCTGCGATATAAAAGAGACTGAGACAAGGCTGACAACAAGCGGAGAGAGAGAGACGCTTTCCTTTATTAGCCTCTCCATTGCTTGTGGTTGCCATGGTGACCAGCCCTTCACCCCATAAACAGACACACAGAGACACACTAAAAGAGAGAGAGGCGCGTGTATTTATTATATAGCAGTTTGATTTCTGAATCTGGTGGAAATATGCAATCTGTTGTATGTCCGAATTTGACCCATAAATCACAGTTTCATCATTACATTAGAGAATATGAAGACGCATGCATAAGCAACAGACAATGAATGCAAGTTGTGCGTGAAATATAAAGGCAAGCAGGACTTAATGTAACGCATTTCATCTGATTCATAACTTAATGGGAACGTTAGCCAAACATTCCTAGAACGTATTATGGCAACGCATATGTCATCTACCTGCGGATTGTGTGTCTGTTTTATTACACACACACACACACACGCATGCACGCGCTTCAGCACTCCCGCGGACTCTCGACGCGTCAACTGCTTGCGGCGCCGACGGACAGACATGCGCGCGAACACAGACTGCGTGGGTAAGAGCGCGATCGCGCATTTAACACAGAAACACGAAAAACATCTAAAGCGCTATTCGGACGGTAATTGTTTCTCACGTGGAAGTCCGTAAAAATAATTGTGCAGCCACCTCAGTGATGAAACTCGTGCGTTCGGACGGTGGAGGAGCGCGTTCTGTGATCCTGGGAACCTGCTCACGTGCTCAATAACATGATTATATGCTGTAAATAAAATGGCATATGCTTGGTATAATAAGAATAAATGCATATTTAATTTAATAATAGGAAAATAATATCCTAATTATTATTTCATTATTTAAATCTGTTTAAAAATAGGAAGATATAGACGCGCATTATAGTTAAAATGGTTTTCTGTCTTGTATTTTATCTCAGAATAAAGGATGTCATTTTATTCCACATGGAAATGAGCGGAATAAGTGAATACAGCCTCTTATTCACATGAGGTGAACATAATGCTGCGGTTATTAACATATATAATTGCTGCCGTAATAACGGCCCGTTTCAAATGTTTACGTGCTTTTCTTCTTTTTATTTTTTGAGCGGTGATGAAATGTATTGCTCTTGTAAATACTTGTCAGCATTTCAGTAATAAAAGTCTAGATCTTTAAAATGCATCCAAATTACAGCGACGCGCAACCGTACGGTGGTCCGCAGGGGTCAAAAGGATATAAACAGTGCATTTTGAAGTGATATATTCTTGAAAACGCAATAAAATCACAGACAGCCCCTGTCAATGATGAAAATACCTTATGACCCCACGAGAAACAATTACCGTCCGAATAGGGCTAAAGATTAATAATAACAGATGCTTATCTCTCAGGATTTTGAGTTTAACGCTTGTTTTCTCCATCCGTGGTTTTGTATGTTATTTAAACCGTTTTTTTGGGGGGAATATCTGTAGCAAGTGCACACTATGCAGTTTGTGTTTTAATAATGGTGATTTATTGTTTAAACTTTTGTTAAGAATATATGGTCTATAATTGGGTGTTTAATGGCAGGTGTGACACCATGCCCCGTGTAGGGGTCGACATGTGTTAAATGAAGGGTGAAACTGTTAAATGGTTTTATTTAGTGTCTGTACAGAAGCTGTTAGTGAATCTACAGCTGTATGCATCAGTACATTGTGCAAACATACAGTATAGTAAAATACCGCATGCGTATGCAGAGAAACAGCGGGAAACATCAGTAAGCGTGACAGATGACAGTGCTCGTGAAATATGCGTGTTGATGTTTTAATGAGTGATGGATTATAGGGTTCCGCAGGGCTGAGGACACTGACGTAGTGTATGACTGCAGAAAAAAATGTGTTTTTACTGAACATTGATGATTTAGTGTGAAAATAAATCATAAAAGTTTGTACTATTTTTGGTTTATTTTGATAAATAAAATAATTAGTTTTTGTTCAATAAATATATGATATGATTAATATCAGATGGTTTCATTATAAATATAGTGATTATCTCTAAGGTTGGATGTGATAGGCTATCAGAATCGATCGCGTCAGCTGAATGCCACCTAGTGGTTTAAAAGAGAACACAGATATGCGCCCCGATGAACACTACATACTGTATATTTGAAAGCAAGTCGTTTTCAAAGTTCCAGTCGTCTTATTTTGCAATAATCTTTACTGCACAGTTAATACGCTTCTGTGTGTATTTGCATATTCAGGGACTCACTGACTGTTGAGTGTTTGATGTGCACTATGGAGTATGACGGGCTGTTGGATTATCAGGACATGTTGAGGCAGAACCTTCTTAGAAATGTTATCTTTTCTTCATGCATGTAGAAAGACAGGGCATGAGGACTCGTTTGCCCTGCAGACAGGTTCAGCGACAAGAAATGAAACGAGAGAAATACAATACAAATGGCACATTAGAGTGTGTGTCCTGGCCGCGTTCCGTCTGCTGGTTTGTTGCTGTGAAAATGAAGCTCTCAGGAAACATGCCCGCATGTGACTGACATGATGGTGTTTCCAGTTAATGGAGTAAATGAAACCAGTGTGCATGAGCTGCTCGGAATTAGAATTAATATCATTTTGTTTAGTTTAGCATGCAGTTTTTTGTTCGGTTCTAGGGTAACTGCAGCTTGGAGTAATGGGCGTGACGAACGGTTTCTCATTGGTGAAGGGAGTTTCTTTCTGGCAACTGTGTTGGCCAATCAGCGGTAACCATACATTGACGTAATTTTTTTGGACTTGTGAACCCAAGCCCTTGACAAATGAAATTAAATTGAAATTGAATTGAAAACTGAATAAATGTTTTAGTGGATAAAGCTGTGTCTGTTTGCTAAATTGGTTAATGTCACTCAACAGAAGGTTACAAAATAATTCTTATCTATTTTTTTATTTCATTTTGTGCGTTTTATCAACCATATATATTTGTCTCTATCAGGCAAAACATTGTTTTTAGGGTAACACTTTACAAGGTTTCATCTAACATTAATGTATTAATTAACTATGAGCAATACATTTGTACAGTCTTTGTTCGTATTAGGTAATAAAAATACAGCTGTTCATGTTCACAGTAAATGATTTTGATTTTAATGTGTATTAGTAAATGTTGAAATTAACGTTAACAAAGAATAATAAATGCTGTAGAAGTACTGTTCATTATTAGTTCATGTTAACTTATGAAGCCTTATAGTAATGTGTTACCGGGTTTTTGTTTGCATGCACTTTTAGGGAGGTACAGAAAAATGTAAATCATAGTTCAAAATAGAAATTGTCATTTCCAACTTATGAACAGCTAGTGTGACTAACAGTGTTAAGAGACATTTGTATCCTTAAAATAATCATTTGTTTTTGATCATTCATTTTGACTTGATTCATTTCAGTAATAAAAGTCTAGATCTTTAAAATGCATCCAAATTACAGCGACGCGCAACCGTACGGTGGTCCGCAGGGGTCAAAAGGATATAAACAGTGCATTTTGAAGTGATATATTCTTGAAAACGCAATAAAATCACAGACAGCCCCTGTCAATGATGAAAATACCTTATGACCCCACGAGAAACAATTACCGTCCGAATAGGGCTAAAGATTAATAATAACAGATGCTTATCTCTCAGGATTTTGAGTTTAACGCTTGTTTTCTCCATCCGTGGTTTTGTATGTTATTTAAACCGTTTTTTGGGGGGGAATATCTGTTAGTCACAGCTAGTGTGACTAACAGTGTTAAGAGACATTTGTATCCTTAAAATAATCATTTGTTTTTGATCATTCATTTTGACTTAAAATAATCATTTGTTTTTGATCATTCATTTTGATGGTTGATAAATTTAGACCTAAACTCGCGGTGATGACGTCAGTAATCCGCGCCATGTGATGACGTCAGTAATCCGCGCCATGTGATGACGTCAGTAATCCGCGCCATGCAGAAGGTACTTTTGAAAGTTTTTGTAAAAAAAAAATCGAATGTTCTTAATATCATTAACGTTGTTTTTACGTTAAAAGAATGGAATTTGGTGTTATAGGAGTATGTTTGCTTCCTTTTAATCTATAGGCCAATAGCGATTAAGAGTATAACAACAGGAACAGGCAGCTTTCGCGACCAATGAGAAACCGTTCGGCACGCCCCCTACCGTTCGGCACACCCATTATTCCAAGCTGCAGTTACCCATACTAGCCCTATTAGAGCGCCCGCCTCCCACGCCGGAGACCCGGGTTCGAGTCCCGCACTGAGCGTGTTTATATTTCAACTTTGCTGGAAATATGTAGTCTGTAATTGGGATATAGATAAGTATATAATATTAAACCCCGAATTAACTTCAATAAAGTAATGGTGATAGAATATTTATTAAAAAAGGATATAATTATTCTTATAAAAAAAATATTTAATTGATAAGACCATTATCGATAAAATGAAAATAAAATCTAACAAAATTATGAAATAAACTTTTTTTATTCTACAAAATAAAGGCCTCTCATTGTTCACAACATATTTAACTCTCTGATATGCATTATGTTCTAACCATGATTTTTTTTTTTTTTTAAATACGTTTTTATTACATGAAATAGCTTCAATCATACAAATCAAAACAAATTTTTGAAAAAATGATTTTTTGGGGGGGTACTTAGGGAAACGTTGCTATATTGTACCACAATGGAAAATGGTCAAAAAAGTACTTTTTCTATAAAATTATAATTTTCTTTTCTATTTAAATGCACATTTCTTTTAGAAATTGATATACTTGGAACTCATGTAAACCAAAAATAAGTAGATCCCTATCATTTAACCTTCAAAATGGCTAACTCATCCTCACTCTGATCACATGGAAGAGCTAGCTCTGCACTCTTCCTATTGGCCTTTCCATTAATATATTAATGTATTCATTTTCTGACAAGAAGACATCATTTTGTTATTTATACATAAATACAACTATACTACACCAAACACTTCAAATAAATAAATAAATAACTGAAATCATATTATTTATGCTACTATCTATAAAAAATCCCAATGAGGAAATACATTACTGCAATTCCACTGTGGGACAGCGTTGCCAAATGGAAAAATTGATATTTTCTTTACAGTAAAACTATGTTAGACAAAGTTGATTTGTGAATAAAAATATCTAATTCAATTTCCAAAGATGCTGCAAAAATCCTCCTCGAGAAGAAATGAGGTTATTAGAGCAATATAGATTTTTTTATTGTATGTTTTGCTCAAAATTTACCTGATAAAATATTTTAGAGCTTCACTGTAAAAAAAGAAGAGATTTTCGAAGTTATAAATAAAAAAAAAAAAAAAAGATTATTGGAGTACTTTTTACAATATTGTTTCAGTCTTTCTACTTCAAAATTCCATGTTTAATTTTATGCATTTGCATGTATTTGTGAAGTTTACTAACAAAAAGAGTGACAATTGTTTCAAAGTAAATCCTGTTTTTTTCAGGGCCTAGAAATCACACTTTGTTATTATAGTTAACTAAAACTAAAACCATAACAAATCAAATAAAAATGAACTGAAATAAAATAGAATATAAAAAAAATGTCACAGCAACATTTCTCATTTTCATTTAGTTTAACTTGATGTATTAAAATAAGTAAAACTGAAATAAAACTTAATAAAAACTATATAGACATTAAAAAAAACAATAAGTCAAGTCACCTTCATTTATGTAGCGCTTTTTACGAAACAGTTTTGGCCCAGCTGCAGTTTGTTTATTAAGCGAGCAGGGCAACCACCCAGTAGAGCATTACAATAATCTAGCCTTGAGGTCATGAATGCATGAACTAACTGTTCAGCATTTTGCATTGAAAGCATGTGCTGTAATTTAGATATATTTTTAAGATGGTAGAATGCAGTTTTACAGATGCTAGAAACGTGGCTTTCAAATGAGAGATTGGTAGCTAATAAATGTGACAAAAACATACAAAATTATTAAAACTTTAGCTGAAATTAAAATGAAAAATATAATATAATATTTAGTTTTTGTGGGAAACCTAGTTCTCAGAAACGTTTGTTGAGGGGCTGAACTGAAATAAGAGATAAGATTGCTGGTTGAGTGTGTGTTATTGTAACTGAGCGTGAGAAGCGGAGTTTAACCCTGTCCTGTCTGTGCCGGTGCAGCTGTGCTTCTGCTCCTGCTCTGTGTGGAGATCAGTCTGAACAAACCCATCGACATCACCTGTGACCTGCAGCTGAGGAGAAGCATGGATGTCACGCCGTCGCTGGACACGCTCATGGTACACGCATACATGCTTCAAAACGTGACACACACTACTGTACGTACAGTACACACAGTAAAACTCTGCTGTTACAGAGTCAGTGTGTGGACCGGCTCCCATCGCCCGTCCTGTGCCCGTGTGTCCGGATACACTGGGCTTCATGGAGACGCACACCAGTGAGTAAAGCATTAACTGAAATAAAGTCAAATATTAAATATAAACCTTTTATTTCCGGCAACATTTCTAATTTTCATTTAGTTAAAGTATTAATAAAATAATATTAATTTATAATATACATATACACTATATTGCCAAAAGTTTTGGGACGCCTGCCTTTACATGCACATGAACTTTAATGCCATCCCATTCTTAATCCGTAGGGTTTAATATGGAGTCGGCCCACCCTTTGCAGATATAACAGCTTCAACTCTTCTGGGAAGGCTTTCCACAAGGTTTAGGAGTGTGTTTATGGGAATTTTTGACCATTCTTCTAGAAGCGCATTTGTGAGGTCAGGCACTGATGTTGGACGAGAAGGCCTGGCTCGCAGTCTCCACTCCAATTCATCCCAAAGGTGTTCTATCGGGTTGAGGTCAGGACTCTGTGCAGGCCAGTCAAGTTCCTCCACACCAAACTCGCTCATCCATGTCTTTATGGACCGACGCTTTGTGCACTGGTGCGCAGTCATGTTGGAACAGGAAGGGGCCATCCCCAAACTGTTCCCACAAAGTTGGGAGCATGAAATTGTCCAAAATGTCTTGGTATGCTGAAGCATTAAGAGTTCCTCTCACTGGAACTAAGGGGCCAAGCCCAACCCCTGAAAAACAACCCCACCCCATAATCCCCCCTCCACCAAACTTTACACTTGGCACAATGCAGTCAGGCAAGTCCCGTTCTCCTGGCAACCGCCAAACCCAGACTCGTCCATGGGATTGGCAGACAGAGAAGCGTGATTGGTCACTCCAGAGAACACGTCTCACTGCTCTAGAGTCCAGTGGCGGCGTGCTTTACCCCACTGCATCCCACGCTTTGCATTGCACTTGGTGATGTAAGGCTTGGATGAGCTGCTCGGCCATGGAAACCCATTCCATGAAGCTCTCTACACACTGTTCTTGAGCTCATCTGAAGGCCACAGAAGTTTGGAGGTCTGTAGCTATTGACTCTGCAGAAAGTTGGCGTCTTCTGTGCACTGTGACCCTCAGCATGCGCCGACCCCGCTCTGTGATTTTACGTGGCCTATCACTTCGTGGCTGAGTTGCTGTTGTTCCCAATTGCTTCCTCTTTGTTATAATCCCACTAACAGTTGAGCGTGGAATATTTAGTAGTGAGGAAATGTCAGGAATGGACTTATTGCACAGGTGGCAACCTATCACGGTACCACGCTTGAGTTCACTGAGCTCCTGAGAGCGACCCATTCTTTCACAAATGTTTGTAGAAGCGTCTGCATGTCTAGTGCTTGATTTATACACCTGTGGCCATGAAGTGACTGAACACCTGAACTCAGTGATTTGGAGGGGCGTCCCAATACTTTTGGCAATATGGTGTTATGATCTGTTGCGGTAATTCATCAGGTTCATTCTCTGAAAACATCAGAATAATGTTCTAAAGCTTGGAAAGTATTCTTCTGTTGTGGATTTTAACAGGAATAACTGTTTTTGGTGTGAAGTTAATGATTCGAGACGCACCCATCAGTTCCAGCAGAAGCAGGCGTTTGTACGGGATTCTCTGGACGCTCTTCTGCGGTCTCTGCGGAGCGTGAGGGAAAGCTTGTCCTCCTCCTGTCAGATCTTCATTCTGGAGAAGCTGGAACACAGTGTGAGAAACCACCTGCTGATAGTGAGTGCTCTGGAGCGGCAGGTGAGGGCGAGCGACCAGCGCTTCACTTCTCAAAGAAAGCTTCTTTATGGACATTAAACCAACGCTCTATTACTGTTGCTGGAAGAACGTTTGCTTGTTTGTTTGTGTGCACACAGTAACACTTCTCTTCCTCTATATGTAGATTTCCTCGTTCTCTCCTGAACCGAGCTGTAAGGGTCACCAAGCGTCCAGTTTGACGGAGGCAGTGAAGTTCTATGGGAGGCTCGTGCGTGGGCCGGTGGAGCTGCTGCTGGAGAATCTCCAACACGTATGCCAGAACACGCGTGACACATGAGCTGAGGAAATACAGACTGTCAGAGGATCATACTTCATGAACTGTGTTATGAAAGGACGATACAGGAAATTCGAAAACTGCACAAAAGCAAAAAAACAAACCTACGTCCACACAAATGACAATTCCATATATCTCACCTTGTGGGGACATCTTTGGTCCCTGTGAGGAAAACCGCTTATGAATCAGACTGAGTGATGTTTTTAAAAATGTAAAAAGTCAAGTTCCTGGTGCGGAGGAATTATCTATCTACAGTTTGTACAGTATAAAACCATTACGCCTATGGAGAGTTCCCAGAAAGATAGTGAACCAGACGTGTGTGTGTGTGTGTGAGAGTGAGTGTGTGTGTGTATGTGACCAGTTTTCTGAAATCTCTTAATTAAAAAACAGGAACAATACATTTTTTAATGTTTTTGTTTTTTAATGGTTGTGGGTTCCCTATATTATTATTAACATTAATAATTATAATGACTTAGTTTGATTATTATGATTTTTGGTCTGGTTTTAATACAATTCACCACATCAGCAAAAAACAAATAACAGCAGCTCAAAACAATATTATAACAAAATTATGCCTTTACAAAAACACATTGCAAAAATAAAACAACATAAATATATGATATGATAAACAAAGCTATTTAACAAATACTTTAACATTTTATAATTGTATTACATTTTTTGTATAAATATTTTCATTTTCACAAGTTTATACTGTATAAATTACAACTTTTACTTCAAATGTTTTGTTACATTTGTGATTGAAAATGATTCTTACTGTCCTTAATTGGGCTCATTATTTTGCATTTTAGGCGTATTTTAAGCATAAAGTGTGTGTATTCTGCTAATGTATTTGTTGCAAATGTAGTTGTTTTATATATATATATAAACGCCGATCAGGCATAATATTATGACCACCTTCCTAATATTGTGTTGGTCCCCTGACCCGTCGAGGCATGGACTCCACTAGACCCCTGAAGGTGTGCTGTGGTATCTGGCACCAAGATGTTAGCAGCAGATCCTTTAAGTTCTGTAAGTTGCGAGGTGGGCCTCAATGGATCGGACTTGTTTGTTCAGCACATCCCACAGATGCTCGATTGGATTGAGATCTGGGGAATTTGGAGGCCAAGTCAACACCTCAAACTTCTTCCCATAGTGCATCCTGGTGCCATGTGTTCCCGGGTAAGCCACGCACACGCACCCGGCCATCCACGCGATGTAAAAGAAAACGTGATTCATCAGACCAGGCCACCTTCTTCCATTGCTCCGTGGTCCAGTTCTGATGCTCACGTGCCACTGTTGGCGCTTTCGGCGGTGGACAGGGGTCAGCATGGGCACCCTGACTGGTCTGCGGCTATGCAGCCCCATACGCAACAACCTCGCTCCCCACGTGCATCAATGAGCCTTGGCCGCCCATGACCCTGTCGCCGGTTCACCACTGGTCCTTCCTTGGAGCACTTTTGATAGATACTGACCACTGCAGACCGGGAACACCCCACAAGAGCTGCAGTTTTGGAGATGCTCTGACCCAGTCGTCTAGCCATCACAAATTGGCCCTTATCAAACTCGCTCAAATCCTTACGCTCGCCCATTTTTCCTGCTTCTAACACATCAACTTTGAGGGCTAAATGTTCACTTGCTGCCTAATATATCCCACCCACTAACAGGTGCCGTGATGAAGAGATCATCAGTATTATTCACTTCACCTGTCAGTGCTCATAATGTTACTGTATGCCTGATCGGTGTATATATATATATAGAGTTAAGATGTGTGGAAATTACTTGTGACTGTGGAGGGGCCAGAACACCGAAAACCGGGCCATTGTGTGAGTGTGTCTGAGTGTTTTTTTCAGAGAGGTGTATATTTTTAAGTACTCGTGTAACCGGTCGGCTCGCGCTTCCCCAGCTTAATGCACTACCAGCGACACCAGTTATGACTTGTCTGCGTTGTGTAGTAATGTGTGGACACAGGTGCAGGACAACAGATGACAGTTCGCTGGATCTTTTAATCTCTCTCTGATGAACATAGAAATAAGCAGCCTCTTTGAGTGAGATTGCCCTTTTTCTTTCTATAAAATAAATGTTTCACATTTATCACCATGTGCTAACTTACATATACAAAGACAAAAATATAACTCAAAAAGAATAAAATGACAAACATAAATCACACAGATAAGTAAAATAACGCTATACACACAAGTTTGAGTGAAAATATAGATATAAAATCAATAATTAAGATAAAGATTAAAGAATATTATCAAAAAATCAACAGATATCAACCTCTGAGATTACAATATCGAAAGGGAAGAGGAGGGGCAAAACAGGAAGTTAAGTCATCTTGTGATCACACAGCACTTAAAGGAGAAACACTCATTTTGATCAGGTAACCACATAAGACATATAAATGAACAATTTTGTGTTAATTCTTCTCAACAGTACATATATTTATCAGTGTAATTTCCATACCTGTTACACTCAAATGATGGGTCTAAATAAAAAAACGTATATTTTTAGTTTTGGTTGTGAGTTAATAATCCAACACTTCCAGGCTGTATCATCATTCCGATGTGGATTCTGATAGGCTGAGCTCACTCTCTGTCACATGACTAGAGGCGGCTGGTAAACACAGGCAGTCATGTGACCGCACACAGAGAGGAAGCGACAATCACGGCGAACATGACCGAGCGGACGCCGCTGCTGCATTACCGGCTCTCCGCCAGCGTCAACGAGTCCGGCGAGCACCGGGAGCCGCGGGCCGGGGGAGATGAGCACGAGCAGCCGAGCACCGCGACCGAGCGGCGGAAACCCGCCGTCAAACAGCCGCCCAAACTCAACACTTTCTTCGGCGTGGTGATTCCCACACTCCTGTCAATGTTCAGTGTGGTGCTGTTCCTGAGGATAGGTGTGTGTATCTATCTATCTAATCTATCTATCTATTTATCTATCTATCTATCTATTTATTTCTCTCTCACTCTCTCTCTCAATCTCTCTCTCACACACACACACACACACACACACACACACACACACACACACACACACACACACACACACGTGGTTTGTCTGTGGTTATTCTGACACTGGTCAGTTGTTGTGGTCAGGAACATTTTCAGTTCCTATAAGCCGTTTCTGAGATATACTGTAAATATTATAATCATATTCACATGGATTATAATCAAAACATGAATCAAAACATTTTATGCCACTAACCTTCCAACCAATCAGATTAGATCAGAAAGTGTATTAGTTCATATTTTTAATATTTTGAATGTTTTTAGACATTTTAGTAATTTTGTTATCTGCTTTTTGTCATTTTTATTTTATATATATATATATATATATATATATATATATATATATATATATATATATATATATAACTTTTTTTTTTAACTAGCTTTAATGTATTTTTATTGCAGTCTGAGACTAATGAACTCGTGCTCTGCTGTATGAGACGCTCATGAATATGGTGTAATATATCTATATGACACTGATATCTCCAGCATGATTTATGAATGTTTGATCTGTGTGTGTGTACAGTAGATAGTGTGTGTTCTGTGTGTCATCCGGGATAGTTTCCTTTTCTTTGGCACATGGAGTTTCTGCTGTGGTTATTCCAGTTATCCTGATCACATGACACTCTCTCACACACACACACACACACACTATACACACACACACTATACACACACTACACTCACTCTCTCTCTCTCTCTCTCTCTCACACACACACACACACACACACACACACACTCTCGCTCACACACACACACACACTCACTCACTCACTCTCTCTCTCACACACACACACACACGCACACACACACACACAAGTCAACATGAAATCAAAAAATGAGAGAAGATCCCCTACAATCCACTGCAATCTAAAGAAAAAAACTGGATTAGGAACACTATTTCATGTTGACTTTAAACCTGGTCTCACCTTCTCTCACTTCTGCGTGTGTGTGTGTGTGAACCATCATAATTCATGCATAATGTGGAAATATGAAAAATCTGTTCGGCAGCACAAATAACTCTTTCATAACTTTGTGTGTGCATGATGCTTATGCATGTGAATATTATAAACAGTAATTTAAATATATACTATATATTTTTTAGATTAAAATAAGTTGCTTCTATTAAAACTGTTTAAATATGCTTGTTTAATATTGCAGTATTTTAAAAAAATTGTGTGAGTGTGTCAGTGTGTGATTACTACACATGCTTTCAATGCAAAATGCTGAACAGTTAGTTCATGCGTTCATGACCTCAAGGCTAGATTATTGTAATGCTCTACTGGGTGGTTGCCCTGCTCGCTTAATAAATAAACTGCAGCTGGTCCAAAACGCAGCAGCTAGAGTTCTTACTAGAACCAGGAAGTATGACCATATTAGCCCGGTTCTGGCAACACTCCATTGGCTCCCTATTAAACATTGTATACATTTTAAAATCTTGCTGATTACTTACAAAGCACTAAATGGTTTAGCTCCCCAGTACTTGAGCGAGCTCTTAACGCATTATACTCCATCACGTCTATTGCGGTCTCAAAATTCTGGCCAGTTGATAATACCTAGAATATCAAAATCAACTGCAGGCGGTCGATCCTTTTCCTATTTAGCACCTAAACTCTGGAACAGTCTTCCTAGCATTGTTCGGGAAGCAGACACACTCTGTCAATTTAAATCTAGACTAAAAACACATCTCTTTACTATGGCATACACATAAAACACAGAGAGTGTGTAGAGAGTGTGTAGAGAGTGTGTAGAGAGATCATGTGTTTGATTCCCAGAGTGAAAGAAGAAACTGACGTAACAAATTTCCCCGATTTCACAATTGCAATGGAAACTTCTCAAAGCTTTGCTGGCATGTTCATGACCCTGTGTGTGTGTGTGTGTGTGTGTGTGTGTGTGTGTGTGTGTGTGTGTGTGTTGCAGGGTTTGTGGTGGGTCAGTGTGGTCTATATCAGACTATAGCGATGCTGCTGGTGGCGTATTTCATCATCAGCATGACGGTCCTGTCAGTGTGTGCCATCTCCACCAATGGAGCGCTGGACGCCGGAGGAGCGTACTGTATCCTCAGATCTGACACGAGCACATGAGCTGCATGACAACACCAACGGTTCTCATTTCCTTAGCTGTGTGTGTGTGTGTGTGTGTGTGTGTGTGTGTGTGTGTGTGTGTGTGTGCAGACATGATCAGTCGTGCTCTGGGTCCAGAGTTCGGCGGCAGCATCGGCATCATGTTCTTCCTGGCTAACGTGTGCGGCAGCGCCCTCTACGTGCTGGGACTGGTGGAGGCCATGCTCACGACCTTCGGAGTGCCTGCAGGTATCGTGTGTGTGTGTGTGTGTGTGTGTGTGTGTGTGTGTGTTTACATGAGTTAGGCTGATAATACGACTATAATCAAACTAAAGTAGCACTGATACCAGTTGAGTTGAGTTTTGATCCTCTCTGCGTCAGTGGTTCTGGGCAAAGAGGTCATGGGTCGAATCCCAGGGGAAGAATGAAAGTGTAAATCCCTTTGGATGAAAGTGCTGGTCAGATGTAAATAGAGTGGAGGAAACACTCCCATCAGAGCAGAATGTGTTCATGCAGAAGACCTTTATTTATTTCATTTTTATATTTTGAGTTTTTATTTTAATTTTACTGTAAGTTTTAGTAATTTTGTCATTTTTATTTATTTGTTTTTAAATATTTCTATATTCCTTTCAATTAAATTGCTATTAATCGCTTACAAATAAATAAAAATATCTCTATTTAAATAACAAAAATATATATTTTTTATTTTATTTTTTATTTATTTATTTTTATTATTATTATTATTATTATTATTATTATTATTATTATTAATTATTATTTATTTCCAGCGTCAATGGAATATAACTAAAAATAAAAATGATTTATATATTTGTATTTATTATTATTATTATTATTATTTATTTCCATTATCAATTGTTATTAATAGCTAAAAAAATAAAAATATCTTTATTTTAATAGAAAAATACATTTATTTATTTTCCATCATCAATTGTTAATAGCTAATAAATAATTAAATAAAAAAAATCTTTATTTAAATAAAAATAAAATTATTTATCTGTTTTTTTATTATTATTATTATTTATTTCCAGCCTCAATGGTTATTAATGGCTAATACATTTTTAAATCTTTATTTAATTTTTTTTTATTTATTTATTATTATTATTTATTTCCATCATCAATGGTTATTAATGAATAATAAATAAAAATGTCTTTATTTAAAAAAGTAAAATGTATATATGTATTTATTTATTTATTTATTTATTTATTTTTATTTATTATATTATTATTTATTTCCAGCATCAATGGTTATTAATAGCTTTTAAATAAATAAATACAAAAAGTTGTAATATCTTTATTTATGTATTAATAAGTGACTAATCGATCAGAGTGAGTTGAGGA